>JAJOZX010000657.1:185000-450000 GCA_023014485.1 Bathynomus jamesi | reverse complement strand
GCACTATAATCGATAGCTGAATCCTTTTTTCCAGATATATATATATATATATATATATATATATATATATGTGGTATTTCCTTTTCTCGTGATCTTTCTTGGAAAGCTCACATATACTCTCTTTCTGAAACAACTTCTAAGAGGTTAGGTGTGCTGTACCGCCTCCGCAGTTTCCCATTCAGTTGCTGTCTCTGTACAGGCGTCTTGTTCGCCGTGACCCGACAATTCAGCGCAGGACAATTCAGCGCAGGACAATTCAGCGCAAGACAATTCAGCGCAAAGACAATTCAGCGCGAAAATACCAACAAAGAAGAAGAAAGAACAAATCCAGAGGAAGAGAGGCTTGCAACTGTTAGGTTAGGTTAGGTTAGGTTAGGTTTCTAGTTTTTGAAATAAAATCTTAATTTTAACAATTCTAACAAATTTGTTTTTTTAAATAAAATTTTAATAATTATACTCCTTTGAATTTATCTCCGATTTGTCACTCCTTCGTTATGTCACTCCTTCGTACGGTATTTATGTCACTCCTTTGTTATGTCACTCCTTTGAAATGTCACTCCTTCGATACAGACCCAATTTCGCATATACTGTATATAAATATACAAATTTTTCCCTTTTTTATTTATTGCGATTTATTTTTATTATTTTTAACTAAACTTTTAACTGCACTGACTTGCGCTGAATTGTCTTTGCGCTGAATTGTCTTTGCGCTGAATTGTCTTTGCGCTGAATTGTCGGTGCTCCCTTGTTCGCCCCTGTATGGAGTATGCTTCTCATGTGTGGGTGACTCAACCCACACAGCCGTACTTGACAGGGTGAAATCAAAGGCTTTTCGTCTCATCATTTCCCCGGTTCTTACTGACTATCTTCAATCTCTCTCTCTTCGCCGCACTGTTGCCTCATTTTCTCTTTACTATCGCTATCATAACGAACATTGCTCTTCCGAACTCTCTCACTGCATGCCTCCTCCTTTAAGGAGAGCAAGCAACACCAGACTTTCTACACTTTCTTATTCCTTTTCTGTCTAACTACCTAACGCGAGGGTTAATCGATATTTTCAATCTTTCATCTACTCAACCGGTCAACTCTGGAACAATCTTCCTCAATCCATCTTTCCTCCTGTCTATGACCTCCCATCTTTCAAACGCAGAGTGTCTAGGCATCTCGAAAACCCCGGACCTTGATTTTGGCTCTCTTCTTCTTCTTCTGGTGGGGGGGGGGGGCGCTTTTGCGGACATTGTCCTTGGCCCCTCCTTCCTGCGTAAAAAAAAATATGGTGAAGCTATACTTACATATTTAGGCATTTTCTTTCTTTACTATAACACTGGCACATATCTAAATAATAGTATTCACATTTAAGTCCGAATACAGTTGTCCTTTTTCGTCATATTAAAAGTACATGTATGTTTTTTGAAGATTTCATACATGCGAATCATCTCTCTCTCTCTCTCTCTCTCTCTCTCTCTCTCTCTCTCTCTCTCTCTCTCTCTCTCTCGCTCTGAAATTCTTCCAATTCCTTTCTGATGACTATTTTCCTTTTATGAATTCGATAAATGTCTCTCTCTCTTTTACTGTATATTTTATTTCCATGTTCATATAGTATTTGCAATGTCCTCACTATCGTTGGGAGCATCTTGCGTACTTGATACTTCGCGAACTTTGTAATTTTATTCTCAATATTGCATTGTATTTCTTCTTTAGAGGTTTCCACATTGTCGACGACTTTGGTTATATCGTCGTTGGTGTTGTTATCATGATTGGCCAAGCGAATGTGAATTGTTTCCGCTTTATTTAACGTTTGTCTACACTCTCTAGTGTTTGCGTTCAGTGTTTATATTCATAATGTTTACTTTGCGTATAAAAACAACTCGTATATATATACGACAGTTGTTGCAATCTCTAGATGTCAGCTCACCTTCTTTAAGACACACATTATTATTATTATTATTATTTAAGATCCAAACTTTGAAACTGGTCATACGTTTTATTGTTTCATATTTTAAAACTACGTTTCGTGTTTCGTTCTTTTTTTTTTTACTTTTCTCAAATCTTTTCTTGATTGATGGTGTAATTGCAAAGTAAAATTTTAATTTCGATTGCCCTCTTCGGGTCTCTCTCTCTCTCTCTCTCTCTCTCTCTCTCTCTCTCTCTCTCTCTCTCTCTCGTTTAATTGATGGGAATTGATGGGAATTCTCGGGCTTAAACCCTCCGAATAGCTATGTTAAATTTGGGAAGCCACTCCTCTCCCGTTTCTTTCTTTCTTTTGCTCCCTCCTAGTTCTCCCCCAATCCCGTCGTCAATATAAAAGGACCTGATTCCAGTGAGGGCTAGTTATGATAGAAGTAGGAATATTCCCTTTGGCAATAAATTATAGTAGGAGGCACTGGTCTGGTTTGGCTTCGGGGTACTGGGAGTGCTTAGATGATACCCCATTGGTAGAGACGGGAAACTTGGTGGAAACTCTCGGGAGTCAAAACCTCCGAATAGTCATGTTCACCTTTAGGGATGCTACTCAGTTAAAGTAGAATTTCACGGTTTTAAGTGTGTAGCAAAATTTTGTTAAAAAAAAAAAAAAAAAAAATCACTCGTGCTGCGTACACTGTTGGGAGAATCCTTAAATTAGAGGGTGTTGGCTAGCTGGAGGTGTCTGTGGATCAGTGCTTCCTTATCGAAGTAATTCCTATGCGAAGGACGTAATATAAATTACGTTATGACAAATCTTGAAATGAGAAGGGAGGGGGAAATTCAATACATTATGTACATTTTTGTGGGAATTCTTAAATTGAAGTGTGTTGACATGCTGGAAGTGAATCTAGATGAGCGTTCCCTTATCTAAGTAATTCCAAAGCCAAGAATAGCAAGATAAGAATTATTTTGAGTCAGTGTCAGTCTCTCAGTAAGGTGAGCTTTGGCATTCATCGAAAAAACGATGCGGCGATGAAATGACTACTTCTTGTACATAATAAATAAATTAAAAATCTTATTCGTGGTGTATATTAGATTAAGTACTGTAGTCTAGTGTTTCATGCTATACTTCATTTTTCACTGTCATCTAATGCGTAAATGGGTACACGAAATAAGTGTACACACGATGTGAAGGAAATCTGAAACTATTCTTTTCATTACATTATACTTTTTCCGACCTTCCTGTAAATCTTCTTTCAGAACAATTTTCTGTCAGAGTGAATGGCGGAGGAAGGAGAACTTTGTCTGTTCTATACTTTTGCTTTTTCTACTATTCCTGTGAAGCTTTACACGCTTATAAGTTCATACATGTACTCACGTATGAAAGGTTTCAGTTTTGTTTATTTTGTTTTGTTTTTTTTCTCTCTCTTTCTTTCTCCTTCTTTTTGGCTAACCTAGAGTGGATCTTAGGGTCTTTGTTAGCCCGTAACTCTAACTCTCTCTTAGTGGGTTTTCATACCACACTACTTATTCTGTAAAATATTCTCACTTAAACCGTATTGACATTATTGTGTATAATAATAATATGCGAGCATTGCGCTGTCACCACAGGAATACGTTATGTCCACGATGCAACACTGTTTCCGTTAGATCAACAAAGTTACACGACGTTGGATCTGTTCAGCAGTGGATGGATGTCCGTCTGACCTTTCAGATGAAGTAACAACACGTAGATGGTCCGGATCCCGCGTACAGAAGTAGGTCCCCTCTGTCATAAGTAATGAGTTACCGGTTAGAAGGTACATTTCTATAAATAGTTTATTGACTTCTCTCTAAATTCTTAATATTAAGCGGAACCCAGAATAAAAATAAAATCGTACTGATAAGGTTTATTTATATAGTTCGGCACAGACTAATTGTTTTCAAGACCAGAATAACTGGTTGTTAGGCCCTTCCTCGAATATCTGTCTTCGCTTTGGGAAATGTTTTTCATTCTCGCAAATAATAAACAAACGCTCTCCTCTCATTCGCGAATCACCCATTCAGAAAGAATAGTTTTGGATCAAAGGTTCTCTTAATTAACTTTAGATTATTAGGTTATTTATATTTTTTAAAGATAAGCTTTCCTTTGGGTTTGCTAATTTAGTATGTATAATATATACTTGCTTAATATTTGGTTTCTATTCCCATGAAACGGGTTGGTTACTGGTATAGCTTTTTGAACAGTTTTTGTGTGTGTGTGGATTCGTAGTCTAATTACAGCCAACCAATTACAGCGTGTAATCACGACTAGAAAAGAAGGTGTGTGTATATACTGTCCCTCTCTGGGAGTTCCTTTCATTAATACGATAAAACCATGTTTTTAATGACGTATCATGAAAAAACCATGTTTTTCTTATTAATTGCACCTTTTCACAAAACTTATCTCATTCCAATTGCTCTCTTCCCGTAGTATTAAACTTATCAACTCCACGCCTATTTCTACATTCACTAATCATTCTCACACACTCTTTACCTATATTATACACCACTGATGTGGTTTCAATCTCTCTCCACAACCGCAAGAATGTTTCCTGTTTTCAACTTTAGTGTTCCTTTCATCACCACACATTATCATCACAGTTATATATATATATATATATATATATATATAATATATATATATATATCCTTATTTGAAGTCCACTGTTTGTTTCTTTTTCATTGCTTCTATCCTGTAAAATTGTCTGCTAGATTAAACAGAATGCCTTTTAAAATCGGTGAACGATATTATTATGGTCCGCCGTTTTGGGAATCTCTAAAATTTTTCTTTGAGAATAAAAAGGTATCGAAAAACATTATGGAAAATATCTTTGATACAAAATCCAAATAACTTTGCTATACTCCGTCGAAGTAACGATTCTAATAATAAAAAATGAACACGTACAAAGGCAAAAAAAATGCAATTTATAGTATGTTTATTGTTACAGTTTAGAGATACATTAAAATCTTGCAAATGCTCAGTAATATTTAAATCGTATAACAACAGTTGATGTAGAATCAATGTCCGATTGCAAATTGCATTCGGGATTTAATTTTGCTTCAAAGATCATTGTTCATATAAATATCTTAATAAACTCGCCTCGTCGTGGCCATGTTGCGATATCACCAGAGCTGGGCAATAAATACATTGAATGTATTTAAATACTAAATACTAAATACATGGGAGAAATGTATTAAATACTAAACACTAAATACATTTTACGAATGTATTAGATACTAAATACAAAAATACATCAATTGTATTTAAATACATTTGTAAATACATTTTAAATACATACAAATTTTAACATATGCATTCACTAATTCATGAGTAACAACAATATAAATGCTGATAAAGGATAAAGAAATAGTACAATCTAATTTCCGATTATATATTTCCCTTTTTAGAACAAAACAAAAACAAAAGAACTTAGAACTTACGATGTTCAACCAGTGACATATTATACTCATTTATCATTGCAAAATGAGTAACAATTAATGAGTAGATGAGACATAAACGTAAACATAAGACGTAAACATAAACTTAAGGCACCTTACGAATTCTTTTTTATTTCACGGTTGCTGCGGATCAAAACCAATCTTTCAAAAGTTTGTCTGAAAGAGAGTTTCTTTTGGGAGTCAAAGTGATTCCCGCGAATGAAAATATTCGCTCTACCGGTGCCGAAGATGGTAAATGTCGTGTTATAGCGGAGGAACAGTCTTTTTATGAGAGGTTTTTTCCCAAACTGTTGAAACATGAACCATGCTGTACTACACTGTTGACGCGTCGTACTGTGCTAGTACAGAACGTGTATTAAACCAGTAAAAGTATTTACATTTTTATATTTTGAGTATTTAAATACTCATTGAAGTATTTAATACTATATTTAAATACATGAAAAACAATGTATTTATAATACAGTTCTAAATACACAAATGTATTTAAATACGTATTTAAATACAAAGTATTTAAATACTGCCCAGCTCTGGATATCACTTCCAGTTAGATCAGCGAGGATAAGTAACGAGGATCTGTTTACAAGTTCGATAGGTACCTGTTCTCTGCGTTCAGATGATGTAACGATCCGTGATTCGGATCTCACGTAAACCTGTCGGTTCCCTCCGCCACAAGATCTTTGTCCGTACGAAGACGAAGGAAATTAAACAACCCCAAATATATATATATATATATATATATATATATTATATATATATATATATATATATATATATATATATATATATACACTCGCTGAAACCTTTATTATTGCGCTAGACATATAAGGTTTTAATAGTCTAACACAAATCTTTAATTTTCGAAACTGCCCTCCTTCAGTTTCTATCCTTCAGCCTGTGCCTTTCTCTCTGATTTCTTTCCTGGCCGGTCTATAGCTACGGTTGTAAATGACTGTTCTTTTCTTAAGGCTATTAATAATGGTGTTCCTCAAGGCTCCGTCCTATCACCCATTCGTTCCTTTTATTTATCAATGATCTATTAAGTCGCACCTTCCTGTCCTATCCACTCTTATGCCGATGATTCCACACTTCACTTCTTCACCCGTTTCACAAAGCGTCCTTCTCGGCAGTCACACCATGCTTCGCGTGGAACGGCTATGGTGTTCCTGACCTCTGATCTTTCTACTACCTCAGATTGGGACAGAGAAAACCGTGTGGCTTTCACTGCTTTAAAAATTCAGTTTCTTCATCTGACTACCCGTCACGATCTTCCACACGACTATCCCTTATCTTCAACAATACACAACTCAATCCTTCTTCTTCTCTTGACATTCTTGGTGTTTCTATTTTCCGTGATCTTTCCTGGAAAGATCACATATACAGCTTCTAAGAGGTTTCTTCATTTTAACTCAGTTGCTATCTCTGTACGGGAGTCTTGTCCACCCCTTTATGGAATACGCTCCTCATGTGTGGAGTGGCTCAACCCCTAGAGCTCTACTTGACCGGATGGAATCAAAGGCTTTTCGTCTCATCATTTCCCCGCGTCTTACTAATTGTCTTCAATCTCTCTCTCTCTCTCTCTCTCTTCGCGCACTGTTACCTCACTTTCTCTTTATTATTGATATTGTAACGGACACTGCTCTTCTGAACTCTCTAACTGCATGCCTCCTCATTTAAGGAGAGCACGCAGTACCACATTTTCGACACATTCTCATTAATTTTCTACCCAATCGATATTTTGAATCTTTCATTTACTCAACCCGTCAACTCTGGAAAAGTCTTCCTCAATCCATCTTTCCCCGTGATTATGACCTCCAATCTTTTAAACACAAGAGTGTTCAGGCATCTGGAAAACCTTGGACCTTGATTTTGTCTCGCTTCTTCCTCTATGGAGGGAAGGGAGTTTGCGCGAGCGTTCGCCCTTGGCCCCTCCTTCCTGCATGAAAGAAAAAGAAAGACTTGGTCATTAATCAGTTTCTTATACACTGTTTACATCAGTGTATTGCTATTTGATGCTTCTTTGCACTCCATTTCATATTTCCTCCGAAAAATTTTTAAATTAAAGTATGAGAGAGAGAGAGAGAGAGAGAGAGAATTCGCGAAATAGAATTCAGTTTAGATAAAATGGACAATTTATTCTGTCGATAACGCCTCCTGATTCAAATCTGATACTGCGGTTCTACACACACACACACAGCTTACGAAACGGCGACATTTTTATCTTTCAATTCTAGTTGGCAATATTTAAACTACTCTAAATAACTTAATTAAGTCAACCTTACAAAACCTAACCTACATTAACCATTATTTTCTTTTGTGGTAAATATATAGTTTCGGGGCCACCTATATTTTGGATTCCAAATTGACTGAATGTTGGTCACATGGGAAATAGCTAACCAATCTAAAACAACCACCAAACCTAGTGCAGCCTAACCCGGACATAAAATTTACATTGATTGGCCCGACATATGAAAAGGGCGGATCACCGAACTCTGGTAGCCACAAAACTACATATTAGTCCCCTTCCTATTTTTTAACGATATTTCATAACTTTCAGTAAGTTTGAATCTACGGGAACACCGTTAAGGTTGCTACACGCACGTTCATGTTGCGATGAGTTCTGTGTGTATCGTAAAGATTGTCGCGGTTTCATAAGGTAATCAACAACACCTACACCCACACCCACACACCTAGAGGAAACACAGCATTACTAGTTGCATTATACAATATGTGTATTTATAATGCAAACAGTCTAGAAAATATTTCTCTCTCTCTCTCTCTCTCTCTCTCTCTCTCCTCCTGATGCTGAAAGGAGGAGGCTAGTTGACTTTGCTGATGAGAACTTCCTCACTCAGTGGGTCAATGAGCCTACACGAGGTGAAAGCGTTCTAGACTTAGTATTCACGACCGAAGACAACCTCGTCACTGGCCTCACTGTTGACGAATTGTTGGGCGGGAGTGATCACGGTCTGATTAGGTTCTGTGTCTACGTCCCTCGGGTGAAGCGTAGTAACTCGAGAGCCAGTAAGCTCGATCTCCGGCGGGCGGACTTTGTTAGCCTCCGGGATAGCGTAGGTGAGATGGGGTTAGAGGTCGGCGGCAATGTTGAGGGAGTGTGGAGTGCATTCCGGGACGAGTTTATGGTGCTGCAGTCTGCTGCCATACCCTCAAAACCGGTCACCCCTGCTTCAACGCAGCCTAAGTGGTTCAATTGTGACATCGCTTCGGCTATCCGAAATAGGAAAGTAGCGTATAGGAGGGCGAAGGCCAATCGTTCCCATGAGAACACTGAAGCGTATGTCCGCCTGTGTAGGGAAGTGAAGGCGAAGGTTAGGCTAGCGAAACGTAACGAAGAACTACGGGTGGCAAGCCTCTGCAAGAGAAACCCTAAGGAGTTCTTCAGTTATGTTAACAGTAGGACGCGGACATCGCCAATGTGCTTAATGAGTACTTTGCGGGAGTGTTCACCAGGGAGGACACCCGCATCATCTCCGAGCCAGGCGTGAGGCACGAAGGTGCTGGCCTGGATAGTGTTCGATGTACAGCGACAGTCGTTGCCGATAGAATAGACAAACTGAGCCCGTTTAAGGTTCCTGGGCCAGACCAGTTTCTCCCCAGAGTGTTGCGGGAGGTGCGCGACCAAGTGGCTCCCCACCTGGCTACAGTCTTCAACAAATCGTTGGAGACGGGCCAGGTGCCTGGTGACTGGAGGGAAGCCAACGTGACCTCTATCTTTAAGAAAGGGGATCGCGAAAGTCCAGGGAACTATCGTCCCATTAGTCTCACTTCAGTTGTAGGTAAATTATTAGAGGGGATAATAGCGGATAGGATCTGTGAAAAATGCTCTGTATGAATTGGTCCACAATTAACCCACCCCTTATTTCTCCAGTCTAACTATAGAGTAGATCAAGTCTAGCCTAGAGGGTTCAGCCTAGAGATTCCGGAAATGGTCCAGAGCGGGCAGATAAATTGAGGTCCACAGTAGGATTCCTCACCAAACTAGGTTAGGGCAATCTACCTTTACCTTTGTTAAGCTATGAGTTGATGCTGGGTCTTAGGCCACAATGTAGGCCTAATTTGTCTGACCCAGCTTAATTTAATGCGTTTACTTCTAAGTTAGAAGTTAGAAGATCTAACTGGGCTAAAAACACAGTCACTTACTGCTAGTTATTAGTGAGTCTCTTTTCCCCTTCTGTTTTTGTTGAGAGCGTACTTGCTGGTGGGGATCATATTTTCTTGTCTGTTCTTCACCCTTCCCTCGTTCCGTCTTATCGCCCCGTTCCTCGTTTTCGTTCTCCTTTGTCCTCCTTTTAGCGGGGCTTTTTCCACCAGCGTCATCTTGGTTTTTCCTCGGTTGGTTGATCGGTAATGTATATCTATTACCGAGCACGCTCTTGTCACACAGTATATAAATACTAGTGTGGAGAATAACTCTGGTGAGCAACCAATTGGTTTCATCCACCCAGTTATTGACATAAAAGGAATTTAATAATTGTTAGATTAACTACCTACCTACTCAGTGAACCATTTTCGTTACCTCCCAACTACCCACTCATCAGTTTTCCATATACTGGGGGCCCCGGAGATAAAAATTTTGGTGTCATTGTCACCAATTTTTATGTCTGAGTGTAGACTAGCTAACTATTTGACTGTAAATGCCTGTTAATCTGATTAACAGTGCCTATCCTCACCTTCTCATGGAGAAGGTGTAGCATTTAATTAGAAGAGAAAATATACATCCATAGGATGAAACTGTTTATGGTCTTTACCATAAGAAAAGAAAAAGTGAAAGTTAGAAGATAAAATTACAATTCCCCAGCATCTATTTTTTGTTGTAAAAATAGTCGCGCCTTTAATGCTGTTTGTCGCTGAGGTCTTGTGTCTGTCAATGTTGTAGTAGGATGCGTTACCACTCCTACTGTCAAAGGAATAGTTACTGGAAGTTCAGTGTCTCCAGTTGTTACTGTCAGTGGAGAAGGTTCTCCAAAGTCCATTGTTTTGGGTCCAGACTCTAAAGGGTACAAAAGATAAATGTATCTTGTTGTGTCACCCGTTGAAGTCCTTAATTTGACCACTCTTGTTACCCCGTCTGCCCCTGGTCTGAGTTCTGAAACTCTAGCCAGAGGCCAGTATTGTCTTGGAGTACTGTCATGTATGAGAACAAGGTCCCCTACCTTAATTGTGTCAGACCAATCCTTCTTAGACATTTGTTTATGTCTCTCCCTTAGACCCATCAAGTACTCAGTTTTCCACTGTTTAATGAAATGAGCTTTAACTCTAGTTAAATGTTGTAACTTAGTCTGGAGCTCATCATGTCGTTGAGTCCAGTTTGGGTCTTCTGAAGAGTCTATATTGTAGTCCGGCAGGAGACTAACTTGTTCTCCCCGAATCAAATGATTTGGAGTTAATGGTTCCGGGTCATTAATGTTGTCACTCACATAAGTGAGTGGTCTATTGTTGATGATGTTCTCAATCTCAGCCAGGAGAGTGAGCAACTCAAATAAGTGTATCTGTTTTTTACCAATTGCTTTCTTCAAGCAATTCTTTACTGTTTGTATATTCCTCTCCCAGATAGAACCATACCAAGGAGAGGGCCTAGAGGCAACCGGAATATACTTCCACTTTATGTTTGAATTTTTTATATATAATTGTGTGAGTTCATCGCTTAACAAGTCGTGGATGACTTGTTCACCAGCCTTGAAATATGTAGCATTGTCAGTCCAAACTGTCTTTGGTACTGAATATCGTGCACAGAATCTCTTAAAGACAGCAACAAAAGATTCTGCTGTAAGGTCCTCCACAACATCCAAATAAACAGCTCGTGAGGCAGCACATGTAAACAGTACAATGTACATTTTTTGTTCAGTGCCAACCACCCCTACAGTCAATGCTCCTGTATAGTCAATGCCTACAGTCTCAAAGGGTCTGTTGAGAGTAACTCTCTCCTCTGGCAAAGCAGGAGGATTTGGTTTCCTATAGGGCCTAGCATGAATACGCCTACATGTGACACACACTCAGGACTGTTTTAACAGTGATCCTTCCCTTGGGTATCCAATAAGTTTTTCTTAATGTAGTTAGTGTCTGTGGTACCCCATATGATATACATCATTGTATGTTTTTTTGATGATTAATGTTGTCAAATAGCTAAATCTAGGTAAAAGGATTGGATGTTTGCTTTTGTATGACAGTTTTGATTTGTCTAATCTCCCTTTACACCTTAGAAGGCCTTCCTCATCTCTGAACAAGTTTAGATCCACAACTACTGATGGTACAGGTTCTTTGTTTGTTTCCCATTAGTCAAGAATTCTAACTCTTTATTGTACTCTTTTTGTTGTGCATGGCCTATCCAGTATTTGGTTGCAACTTCTGTATAATTATGATTGTTTTTATTTAGCTGTTTGTTAATTGTAGTTAAACAGTTGTGAGCAAACCTCAAACAGTAGGCTGTAACCCTGACAAGTTTGTTGAAATCAGAATAAATTTCATAATTAGTGATTGGTTCAACCTTTTCATTTGAAAAGATTAAATTTAATGTCAAGTTAACTTGTTCCACAGGCCATTGGTCTGTATTACAGAGCCACTTAGGTCCCATAAACCAAGTTTTGTTTGACTTCAACAACTTGTAGGATAAACCTCTGGTCAGAAAGTCTGCTGGATTTTGTTTAGTTGGAACATAGTGAAAGTTTACTTGTAGGCTTTCATTAGCTTCAGCTATTTCTTTTAGCCTATTTCTTACAAAGATATTTTTACTATTAATGCTATCATTCCGTATCCAGGCAAGACAAATCTGACTGTCAAGCCAGATGTGGATATCAGTTATGTTCACATCATGATAAGCATCCTTAAGCAATGAAATGGTTTTAATGGCTAATGCAGCAGCCAATAGTTCCAATTGAGGTATGGTTCGGGTAGGTTTGAGAGGTGCAACTTTCCCTTTTGCATAAATTAGATGACTTTCTGTAGGACTTACAAGATACGCACAGCACCCATAAGCTTGTGTGCTTGCATCAGCAAACACCTGAAGTCTCTGGGGCTTATCCCTAAACCCACAGCACCTTTGAATTTTAATGTTCTGCACTTTTGTTAAATCAGCAGCTAACTTCTTCCAAGATTTTTGATTTTCATTTGTTATTGGATCATCCCACCCAACATTTGTCCTCCAAATTTCTTGGAGGAGAATCTTTGATTTTATTGTTGAAGGCAGGAATAGACCCATAGGATCAAAAATTTTGAAGCCTCTGATAATATTTGTCTTTTAGTATTTGCTTCCTCATCAAGTTTAAAACCTTTAGTACAGATTGAATCATGACTGTTAGAAGTTGCATCCAAATACCAGTTCATACCTAAAGTTTTAACTCTGTTTGATGGCTCAGTAAGACCATTATTATCCTTTAAAATCTTTTTGTTTAAATCCTCATCATTTGAAATCCACTCTCTAAGTTCAAAGTTACCTTGTTGCATAATGTTTTGAGAGTGTTCATAGACTTCAGATAATTCAGATTTTGTTGTTGTTGAGCCTATTAGATTGTCTACGTAAAAATGTTCCTTAAGGAAGTTCAATGTTAAAGAGTTATTAAACTGGTTCAAATGATGTCCAATTGTCAATGCTAATAGGCTAGGTGAGCAATTGGCTCCAAACAACACAACATTAAATCTATAGGTTATGAACCCTTTATTCAAATCAAATGGATCCTTGAACCATAAGAACCTAAGTTGGTTCTTATCATATTCATTTTTAAGATTTTTCTCAAAAATGCCTTTGAAATGTCACTTTGTACGGCATATTTATCTAACCTGAACCTCAGTAAGATCTTCACAAGGTCAGAAATGAGATTAGGACCCTCAATCAGGCAATCATTCAAACTGTGTTTATCACTGTCTTTGAGGCTACAGTTATATACTACTCTGAGTTTTGTTGTTGGGGCATCTTGTCGATAAACCCCCCTGTGGGTTAAATAATGACAACCATCTTTTTTAAAAGGGTTATTTGTTACTTCTTCAATGAAGCCTTTCTGTAGCTGTTCTTTGAAGACATCATTATATGTTTGAATATTATTATCTTGTTTGAGTTTTTTCATTACTTTATATAAATGTCCTTTAGCTACTTTGAGATTGTCTCTTAAAGTTGGACAATTTATTTTCCAAGGTAACTCAATAAAATAACTATTGTCTTTGCACTGAATGGTGTCTTCAAATCTTTCTACCATTAACTGATCTTCTGAAGTTTGATTTGTGTCATGTATACCCACAGATTCTAGCAACCATAAAGTTTGAATTGCCTCATCCAAAGTTTCATTTGATAATGATGAATTAATGTTCTCAGTTGAGATAATATTATTCAAAGTGTTGCTATTCTTACAGGTGTTATGTAGGACTGAGTTGAGGCACATAGTATTTGTTGGTCATGAACTATTTTGGTTTAGGTCTAGGTTGTATTTGGATAGGTCACCCAAAGGGGCTATCCCTGATGGAGTCTGAATAGCTATACCATTACCTATCTTCACTATGCCCTTATGAATAAGATTAATATAATCTGCCCCATTAACATTTCAATGTTAGCTACTGTGTTGTTTGTGATATGTCTATCAGCTCTTTTGTAGTGTTTTCCCAAATGATTTATGGTTTGTTCGAGTTTGGGTATAACCAGTTTGTTTTGTCCTACTTTAGAAATAATAACTGCTTCAATTTTCTCTAATTTATTTTCTAACTGTAGTTCCAGGTCAATTGTCTTATAGCTATTTTTGTCCGAGTTATCCTTAACAAAGGATGCAATATTGAGGTTTTGTTCATTCGGGTTTGGTGTCAAACCCAATTTATTAACTACATTTTGCGAAACAAATGTTTGTTGAGAACAACAGTCTATAAGACATCTCACTGGAGTGGTGCTACCCTCACTATTCACTAAGTCCAAAGTAATAGTTGGTAAAAGAATCTCAGTGTTTCTTGTTACGTTGTTTGAACAAACAGAATGTCCCATGAAAGTGGCATTTTCTTGATTACCTTTGTTTGGTGGAGGTATCTTTTGAGTTTGAATACTATTGTTTGGACACTTTGGTGAATCACACATTGATGAGACATGTCGTAAATTTTTACAAAACTTACACTTGAATCTTAACCTAGATTTACAGTCTTTCTTATAATGTCCCTGGCCAGTACACTTTTTACATAGGTTCAACTGTTCACATCTTTTAGCTCTTTGGTTAAAGTCTGAATATTTGTCACACCCAGTACTACTGTGTTCATTACTTGCACAAAATTTGCAATGTAGTGTGTAAGTTGAGGCAGCAGTTACATTAAGGTTCTGTAATGTAGGTGTTCGTGTTTTACAGTTGGTCACATTTGATTCTACAGTATCAAGTTTTGTCTGTTTGGCTGTAGCTAGTTGGTCTCTGGGAACAGTCTTTGGTTTATCCATAGTCTGGGTCTTATTTTTTGTTGGAATATTTCTCAATTTGTAATTAGTTAGGATATTGGGAAAGTGTTTTCTGATATCTTCAAGATTAGGATAATTTTCTCCCGTCTTTAGAACTAAAATATCTTTAACCCTCAAAGGAAGGCACCTAAGAACTATGCCTTGTATAATCCAAGATGAAGCTTTAATATCTATCTCATTGCTAACCAGTTGTCCTATAATAGCTTCTAATTTGTATAAAAAATTTCCATATCACTATGGTTATCTTTTATGGGTGCAAATCAAAAATTTGTTGAGATAATTCATATACAATCTCATCTTTATTAATGTAATTACGTTTTAAGAGATCAATAGCTACTTCATATGAATTCCCTACGGCTGGTAAATAGGCTATCAGGTTATAGGCTGGGCCTTTAAGGAAACTAGTTAAGTAGCTAAACTTATCAACAGTTGAAATATAAGGTTTATTACCTATTAAACTCTCAAATTTGTCAATGAAAGATGGGAATTGTACCGTGTCCCCTTCAAATGTTGGTACTAGCAAAATGGGTAACTGAGCCCTCAATTCTTGTGACTCAGGATTTAGCATGCCACTTAAATTTTGTTGAAGGTTAGCTCAACTTTGATTAAAATCAGAATTAGGTTTATTTGGTGTTAAGTCAGTCAAACGAGACCGTAGTCTCCTTATTTGCTGTTCAATTGAGATTACCTGATCATCATTATCAGCGTAAAGGTCTATCAATTGTTCTTCAGCCATTTCGGATTCAACTAACTCTGAAATACTCTCATCAATGGCTATTATTTCCTTCTTTTTAGTTTCCAATTTAAGAATTACACACTCTAAATCTTCCTTACCTGGTTGTGTAATATTGTTAAAAGTGTTCACAGCCTTTGTAACAGCTACCAACTTTGCCCCCCTTTTCTTTTTTAACTTTTTCAATTCCGCACTGTCCATGTTTAAGTCAAAATTGTTTAACTGGGGATCGTAATGAAATATAGGACAAGAAGAAATTACCAGAGAAGAGAGAGCACAGACAAAACAGTCAAGTTTAAATTTGGTTTAATCCCCCCCAAGTACTTATGTGTCACTCAGGTCTAAGCTTATAAGAGAATGAGACTCCTTAAATGTAAATGTTTCCTACTGTAGTTAGGCCCTAGGTTGTAGACCTAATTAGGCAAGTTTGTTAGGTTAGGCTTAGGCTTAGGCTAGACCATTTAGCCTAATTCTGCAATTTTTTTGTTAAGTAAGGTTAAGGTTTGTAAATTCCCCACACACGGACCACCAATGTGAAAAATGCTCTGTATGAATTGGTCCACAATTAACCCACCCCTTATTTCTCCAGTCTAACTATAGAGTAGATCAAGTCTAGCATAGAGGGTTCAGCCTAGAGATTCCGGAAATGGTCCAGAGCGGGCAGATAAATTGAGGTCCACAGTAGGATTCCTCACCAAACTAGGTTAGGGCAATCTACCTTTACCTTTGTTAAGCTATGAGTTGATGCTGGGTCTTAGGCCACAATGTAGGCCTAATTTGTCTGACCCAGCTTAATTTAATGCGTTTACTTCTAAGTTAGAAGTTAGAAGATCTAACTGGGCTAAAAACACAGTCACTTACTGCTAGTTATTAGTGAGTCTCTTTTCCCCTTCTGTTTTTGTTGAGAGCGTACTTGCTGGTGGGGATCATATTTTCTTGTCTGTTCTTCACCCTTCCCTCGTTCCGTCTTATCGCCCCGTTCCTCGTTTTCGTTCTCCTTTGTCCTCCTTTTAGCGGGGCTTTTTCCACCAGCGTCATCTTGGTTTTTTCCTCGGTTGGTTGATCGGTAATGTATATCTATTACTGAGCACGCTCTTGTCACACAGTATATAAATACTAGTGTGGAGAATAACTCTGGTGAGCAACCAATTGGTTTCATCCACCCAGTTATTGACATAAAAGGAATTTAATAATTGTTAGATTAACTACCTACCTACTCAGTGAACCATTTTCGTTACCTCCCAACTACCCACTCATCAGTTTTCCATAGGATCGTTGACCATTTGGATTCCTACAAGCTGCTTGGGGTCTCCCAACATGGGTTTAGACGGCATAGGTCGTGTCTCACCAACTTGCTCGAGTTTTTTCACGTCATGTTGAGTGAGTATGATAAGAGTAGGGCGATTGATATACTTTATCTCGACTTTGAGAAAGCCTTTGATAAGGTACCTCACCGCCGGCTAATGGCGAAAGTGCGCGCGCTGGGTATCGGTGGGGAAGTAGGTAGGTGGATTGAAAACTGGCTGAAGAATAGGCGTCAGAGGGTTGTAATTAAAGGGGCTAGTTCGGGTTGGGCCTCGGTCACTAGCGGTGTTCCTCAGGATTCCGTTTTGGGGCCACTGTTGTTTATCATTTACATAAATGATATAGACGGTGGCATCGTCAGTCGGATCGCCAAATTCGCTGATGACACCAAGCTTGGGGCCAATGTTGGGACGCCGGAGGCGATCGAGCAACTGCGTGCGGACCAAGGTAGGATAGGAGAGTGGTCCGAAAAATGGCAAATGCCGTTTAACTTGGGTAAATGCAAAGTGATGCACATTGGCTACGCCAATCCCAAGTCGGACTACTCGATGTTGGGGAGTAATATCGAGGTGACTGATTTGGAAAAGGACTTGGGTGTGCTAATTAGCAGCGACCTTAAGTTTACCAAACAGTGCGTAGAGGTGAAAAAGAAAGCCCAGAAGCTGTTGGGTTATATCAGGAGGCAATTTCAGTTTCGGAACAAGGAGATTGTGCTCTCTCTGTACAATTCTCTGGTTCGGCCGCACCTGGAGTATGCTGTGCAGTTCTGGTCGCCCACCCTCAGGAAAGATATTGAGAAGCTGGAGCGAGTGCAGGCCAGGGCCACAAAGTTAATCCCTTCCGTTAGGCATATGGGCTACAATCGACGGTTACGCGCCCTGGACTTGTTTTCGCTGGAAACTCGGAGGCTGCGTGGTCAACTGATTGAGGTTTTCAAGCTCTTACGCGGGTTCAACGATGTCGATTTTAGAAGCATGTTTAGTTTAAATGATAACCCAACTCGCAACAATGGTTGGAAGTTGGATTTGAAACGGTTTAGGACTAGTGTGTGTGGGAATTATTTTACGTATAAGATCTGTGACACGTGGAACAGGTTACCTTCAGAAGTTGTGAACAGTTCCTCTGTGGATCAGTTCAAGAAAAGGTTAGACCAAATCTTGCACACTATTTGAGGGTGTAGAAAATTTTCCATGGCACCCATTGCCATTGGTACCTCCTCGGTATGGGCCGCAAGGCCTTTTGAGGTACTTCTTTTCCTTGTAACGCCTTGTAACTCTCTCTCTCTCTCTCTCTCCTTTAATGCCACACATTTACTGTTTATTTTTTTAGTTTCCTTCCTTCATTTTCTTTGTTTGTTTTCTCCTTTGGTTTCCTCTTTGTTTTTCTTGTTTTAAAGTGGAAGCTCCGCTTCTCATCAGGGCTAAATTGACGAAAAATAAGTGAAACACTCTTTCTGGCTCCCGCGAGAATTGATTCTCCGGCATCACTATTTGAGTCTTCCTCACAAAACACACCATGTATGTTTGCCCTTTTATAATAATGATGATAATAATAATAATAGCTACCCTGGGTAGCTTAGTGGTTAAAACGCTGGGCCCCTAAGCGGGAGGTCGTGAGATCGAGTACGGGCGAGGACTCTGTAATTTCTAACCTCCCGTGGTAGGGCGTGGTTTGGATTCCACGTTAAACTGTAGGTCTAAGATGGAGTGACAAGCTTGACCTTCGTCAGAATGAACAATTCGGGCGGAAATAAACCCAAGGTTAACGATGGGAGTAATAATGAGGGTGGGGTAGGGAGTGGGGAAGGTTTTAGGTTACCTTACGAAACTGCGATATTTGGATACACACCGAGTTCATCGCGACACGAACGTACGTGTAGAGCGACATTAGCGATGTCACCATAGTTTCAGACTTATTTTTATTTATTGAAAATTATTAAATATCATGAAAAAAAGCATATGATGAAGGTTGGGTTAAATTTGGTTAATTTACGCTAGGTTAGGTTAAATTTGGTTAATTTACGCTAGGTTAGGTTATGCTAATTAAGTTATTTAGATTAGATTAAATGTCGCCGAAATGAAAATGTGAAAATGTCGCAGTTTTGTAAGCTAGGTAAACGTTTGGCGTGTGTGTATGTTTGTTTGTGTATACTTCATTTTATTATTGGAACACGTCATAACATATTCAGTTTTCTTTAGTTTTGGAACTGCGTCATATCGTATAAAGTTCTATATAATATGACGCTGTTCGAAATATAAAATATTATAGACAGACCAACCGGAAAATTCGTTAAAACTAATTAAAATAATTAATAAAACAAAAGCTTTTTTCCTTCGAATATTTTTAACTCTACTAAAAACAGACGCACCATTTTATGAATTCAGAAAAAATTAAATTGTCTTTTCGTTTTACGTTTTATTTTCTTCACTCTCCTTTAATTAAAGCAAATTACTTTACCTACACACCACTGTTAAATTAAAAATAAAAGAACATTAAAAAGTAAACACGTAAGCTAACGAACTAAAACCTTTTGAAAGAGGAAATGTTTTGAAATATGAGGAATTAATTGATTTTTAATCAAACGTCGTTTTCGTGCGCCATTTTTCATCCCCCCACACTCCTAAACTCCGTTAATATGTATACCCCACTCCTCCAAGTCATAAATTGGCTCCTATACCCCGTTTCATGATCAATGGTTTGGTTATACGTCTATGTCGGATGTTGTTTTCACCTAAATTGGTAGGCATTGGCCAAATCAATGGCCACAATTTCACAAATACAAGGTGTCTACAAAAGAATTGCGCAAATTCCATTTGAAATAAGCTAAATTTGTAAGATTCTTTTGTGGACACACTGTATTACTGGAAAAGATGACTCAATTTAAATCTGTTCACGCTAGAAACAAGAACAGAAAAATGCTGCTAAAATTCATGTGGCGAATAGAGTTATGAGCTATTTTATGAGGGAATTCGTGTGGAGGGAAATTGTACAGTGAAGAATCTCATCGTATAATATTAATTTGCAGCGTTTATAATGCTTATAACAAATATACACCTTTTAAAGCATAGTTAACTTATTTGGGACAACGTATAAGCTTAGTGATATATGTATATATATATATATACAGAGTGTAAAAGAATTCCCACACCATAAGGTCAAATTTCACTTTCAGATACTTTCAGATATGGCTGGGAAATTAGTAAAAGACGAACGCGTTGAATGAAGTGTAATACCTGAACTTGTGGTGCTTGCGTTAATTTTTCAGCCATATCTGAAAATGAATAATACTTAACCTTATGGTATGCAAATTCTGTTGCCACACACACACACACATATATATATATATATATATATATATATATGCGTCTCTGTATATGGATGCGCCTCGGTGGTGTCGTAGTTAGCGTCGCTGACTACGAATCCATCAGCCCCGGGATCGAGACCCAGTGACGGCAGGCGGCACGCAGCAAAAAATCCAGCCGCTCATCCTTCCACACAATAAATATTAGTTGGTAGGTAAATAGGTACCCTGAGTAGCCTAGTGGTTAAGACGCTGGGCTGCTGGTGGGGCGTGGTTCAGATTTCACATTAAACTGTAGGTCTAAGGTGGAGTGACAAGCTTGACCTTCGGGCGGAAGCTAAACCAAGGTTAACCAACTATATATATATATATATATATATATATATAGTGTTACGCCCAGACTGTGCATGGAACAAGGAGCTCTTCTGGGAAAATTAAATCCACTATAGTTCGAATTAGTAATGGTAAATGACATATAGTGGATTTAATTTTCCCAAAAGAGTTCTGTGTTCCATGCACGGTCTGTGTGTAAAATAAAAGTTTCTCACCGGACCATTCTGAGTTTTATATATACTGTGTATATATATATACAGGGCGTCCCAAAAAAATGTATACACACTTTAAATAATTATAAAGGCAGTGTTTATTAAAATACATTTCATTTTCAAAATGTAATAGAATCTACGGACATTATTTAATTGTTTTGTCAACGCCTGTTTCCAAACTGACGTCCGTTCTGGTCCAGGCACTGCTGATAACGCGAAGCAATGGAATCGCAAACATCACGAAACATTTCGTTTGGTATTTGTGTGCATTCTCGTTCAATGGCTGCTCTCAATTCAGCGACTGTTGCAGGTTTTATAGCGTAGACTTTGTCTTTTAAGTATCCCCATAAAAAAAGTCTAGTGGTGTGAGGTCTGGTGAACGCGGAGGGTATTCTACGAAACCCCTTCGTCCAATCCACATCCACATCGTGCCAAGTACCACTCGCAATACTCCACTCTTCGGTCCGGATCATCATCATCTTCATTAATAGCATGGACTAATCTTGGAATGTAACTTTTCCATTGACAGCGCTTCAAAATGCGTTGGACAGACGATTCTGAAATTCCTACCTCACGACTCGCTTGCCGCACAGATTTTCTTGGACTTTGGTGATACGTTTCCAGTACTCTTTCTTGCTTTGTGGGGCTTGTCGATGTCCGTGGTCTTCCGGAACGCTTCTTGTGGACATTCTGAACAGTTCCATCGGCTTCAAACTTATCTCTAATTCGAGTGATGGTAAGTCGCGTTGGTGGATCTGTTTGAAACTCCCTCCTAAACTGTCTTTGCACTTCAACTGCGTTTTCACACTTCCAGTAGCATTTTAGAATGAATTTCCTTTGTTCAAAGCTTAGTCTGACTGCCATTATTAATTCTAATGGGTTTAACTTGGAAAGAAAGAAACATCAATTGAGCTATCAGCTGTTAAAGTGTGTATACATTTTTTTGGGACGCCCTGTATATATATATATATATATATATATATATATATATATATGTGTGTGTGTGTGTGTGTGTGTGTGTGTGTGTGTGTGTTACAGGCTTACAGGGAATCTGTGCAACTAGAGAATTCATGAAGGCCCTAAAATGTTCAAGGAGTTTATGGAAGGTTAAGTAGTGATATTTTCGTTAAACCTACGAAAAAATTATTGAATGCCCGGTTAGGTCAACTGTACACCCTTGACGATTGGTTAGGTTAAGTTGTGACATTTTCGTTAAAACTAACGAAAATATCACGATTTAACCTAACGTAAAATCCCTGAACATTTTAGAGATTTGATGAAATCCCTAATTACACAGATTCCCTGTAATATATATATATATATATATATATATTAGTGATGTAGGTCACATCCGCATCCGCATCCGCACCCGCATCCGCACTTTGGACTGCGGATGTCGTGCGGATGTGGACCGTTGAGATAAAATGTCATTAATAAGCGGAAATTATAAAATTCTACTATATTAATAGAACTAGTTCATTGTGCGCAAAAGTGATGCAAGCGACAAGACGAGAGGCTGTTCTTGTATGAAGTTACTCTCTTGCAACCTACTTAGATCCACGTTACAAAGCTAAGTTATTTTCACCTAGTACATTAGAACGAGTTAAATCATCACTTGGCAAAGCAGTTGAAGAGCTTCAATCTCTTGAATCTGTCGCTTCGCCACCCACCAAAAGAATAAAAGTTTCAGTGACAGAACCAACACCTTCAACAAGCAAATATATCACAGAATCTGTCTCTCAGTTTCTTGAGTCAAGCAGCAATGACGAGACCTACGCGATGTCAAAAGATGTAGTAAAAATGATCGAGAGCTATCACCATGAAAAACGCCTGGCTACATGTGACAATCCTATTAGTTGGTGGAAAAATACGCAGAATATCTATCCATACTTGAGTAAACTTGCAAGGAAACATTTAGCCTGTCCTCCAACAAACGTACCAAGCGAGAGATTATTTAGCAGTGCTGGATTAATATATGATGAAAAGAGAAACAGACTGGCAGCAGAAAAGGCAGAAAAATTAATGTTCCTGAAGCATAACCTTCCTATAATTAAGTTTGAACATTAAACGATGAACATCTTAGTTTACTTTATTTTAATTACTAATTTATAAATATGCCTAATAAAACTTTAAACTTAATATAAATAGTTATCAAGCTAATTAAAGATCTCTTTCTATAAGGGTGGAGGTTGGGGAAAGAGGTCGGTGGGGTGCATTTGAGTTGGGTTCACGTCCCGCATCCTGGTAACACAATTATGGTTTATAATTGTGGCTGAAACTCAACAAAATATAACGAATTTATTTGCAGACGAATTCACTAATTGATTTCTATATTAGTTAGATGCTTGATATTATTTTATATGTTCAGAGAAAAGTACAGCAATTATTGTACAATTAATCAATTATACTACATTATAGCTACAGCTCTCTCTATATAATAACTTATTATATACGTTAAACACAACAAATCTCGAATATATCCTAAAAAATAACGAAAATGTAGACATCCGCATCCGCATCCGCATCCGCATGCGGATGTTGAAATCAAACATCCTCATCCGCATCCGCGGCTGTGAAAGAAATGACATCCGCTACATCACTAATATATATATATATATATATATATATATATATATATATATATATATATATATATATATATATATAATTATTAGGTGGACCGTATGTCAGTTTTTCAACGTCTGCAGATGCGGACTTTTAATTTCAATATCCGCGGATGCGGATATTTAGTTAATCTATCAATATAATATAGAATTATGAATATATTACATAATTTTTCAAATTTCGTGATATTACAATTATGGCAGGCAATGCATAAGAATTAAGGACGAAAGGTACAAATTGCTAACATTTCAAATACACGCATTTATAACTTAACCCTACAAAAAATTCAGGACTTAAAGGGTTAAAATTAATATTAATGTTTTCATTATGATAAAAATAATAACTTTCTCAAGAGTTTCAGCCACAGAAAATTGAATGAAACAAGTTTCATTCAATTTTCTGCGTTACCACGTATTTATATTTTGAGCTTTATATATTTGTTTGTTCATTAATAAATAATTAATACTTTACATGAAATGTGCATGACTGGGCCTTATAAGCTACTTTATAAGCTAATTTAATTGTAAATTGCATAATTTATTAGAGGAAATCCGCATAACATCCGCAGTCAGAAGTGCGGATGCGGATGTTAAAATGATGCGGATGCGGATATCCGGTCCAACACTAATATATATATATATATACATATATATATACTCGAAATGCAAATTTCAGTAGATTAAGTTTTCGATAACGAAGTTTTTATCATTTCACAAAGTGTTGTTATGCAACTGTTCCTGCTTATTCAGAATACAAGCAGCTGACAGCATCATTGCGAAGTATGTAGAGTAAGAATTTGTGTGTGTGTGTGTGCCCCACATAACATGATCAACTATTGAGCAACTCATTTTTTTATCACTTGCCTCATTAACGCCTCTAAGTGGGAGACGCTTGAATTTGCCGTAGCAATAACAGGTGATCACCCACGAAACACTCATTTTCCATGAGAGACAAGTATACGGAGATAGATATGGGGACTTCCACTGATATTCCTCGCAAGAAAGGGATTTTCTCTATTCTCGTGGTGACACAATACCGCGAAGTATGAACGACTCAATATATCACTTACTCCATAAACACTTTTCATAGGGGGACACCCAAGTTGAAACTCGGCGACATTCAAAATGTTGGCAGACACATACACAGGACAGACATCCAATTTCAGGAAACGCGTTCACACGCTCGCAATAGAGTAGAAAAATATTTTGTAGAAAAACATAATTTCATAAAATAATTACTAAAAAAATGCACAGCGTAGATTAGTTGAGGTACAGTTGCATTTCTGTCGACACAATTATTTTTTGGGAGTTGGCTGGGTGCACGTGACGGGTGAGGGCATGGTGTAGAAAATCTGATTTCTGTTCTTAATTCTTGTTTCCACATGCTCGAGTTTTTTGTGACGATACCAAGTGGTTGATGCGCGATCGGCACGAATATATTAGTGGTTAGTTTATACAGCCGTACTATCTAGTGTACGATCACTGTGTGCATGGCATAAATGAAGAGCTAGTTTATATATTCTCCTCTTTCCTGTAAAATTTCCTCGGTTACTTTTCCAGGGTCAAAGTATTTTTTCAACCTTTTTCCGGAAACGGAAGGTGAGAAGAGAGCCTTACGATTTTCTATTCAGTTTTCTTCTACTGTTAGAACAGTTAAAAAAATGAACAGTTTAATAACAGGAACCTCCACGAGTGAACCGAAAGGTCTTTGAGGCTTCCTCTTGTCCTTGTAACTCTCTCTCTCTTTCTCGTTTTTTTCACAAAAATAAATCTACGGAACTTTCAGCCAACATTTGACCTCATCTAATAACATTTAAGGAAACTATAAATTTTTGTATGGATATAAAACGGTTCTGGTCAAGTGCGTCCCGGACAAATGCGTCCCGGTCATTGGCGTCCCTGGACAATTGCGCACTTCTCCAACTACTATATGAAGTTTATTTATTAGAGAAGTGAATAGAAAGTTAGTATAGGAATTTCAAATATACTTTTCATTTTAACCTATTAAACTTGTTATATGTTCCTAAGTTCTTTTCGAAACTGTTCTCTAAAACTTTATCCATCATCAGCAACATCATTGTCAAATTTTATGGGTTACGTCCACTTAAGATAAAGTTAGTTTCGTTAGTTTTAACGAAAATATCACAACTTAACCTAACCAATCGTCAAGGGCATACAGTTGACCTAACTGGGCATTCAATTAATCTAACCGGGCATTATATCCCATACAAAATTACAATAACAAACATACTCGTCCCTCGTCATTGGCGTCCCTGGACAATTGCGTAGGTGAAGTCACAATGAACTTTCTATTCACTTCTCTAATAAATAAACTTCATATAGTAGTTGGGGAAGTGCGCAATTGTCCGGAACGCAATTGTCCGGGACGAAATAAAACCGGACGCAATTGTCCAGGGACGCCAATGACCGGGACGCATTTGTCCGGGACGCACTTGACCAGGACGCAATTGTCCTGTCACCATATAAAACCACCCAATGTTATTCTCATCTCAATCCGCGCCCAAGAGTGAGAAACTCAAAGGAGAGAATTCTCTAATCGATATATTTCTATTTTATACCATTCTCACTCTCATCCAAGGCTTTCCCACTTTGGGCCAGGTTAGGTTAGGTTAGGTTGAGTTACGTTAGGGTTAATTCAATTAGGTTAGAATATTTTAGCAATTCTCATTTGGAGCCTTTACCGTGAATGCGAATTCTCAAATGTGGATTTCTCACTTCGTGCATTTTCATTAGTGGACTGCGAATCGGAATAAGAATGACATTGAGTGGAAAGCAAAAATATATATATATATATATATTATAATATATATATATATATATATATATATATATATATATTTTGGGTGATTGCTTATTCATGTGACTATTATAAATGTGTATAAAATGTAAAAATGTGTTTCAAGAACACGAAGCATTTATTGAAATTACTGTATTATTTATCAGGCATAGGAAATTTACACTTCGTGCCAGAATACGTTCACGATGTCCTCCTCTTTGTGTATGTACTCGTCGTAGTCGGATGATGAAATTGGCAGCACAACCCCCCAATGTGTCTGTTGAGATCGAATACACTTCTTCTCTTTCAATTCACGCTCTCGAAGCTTCGAGTGTGCGTGGTTGGATTCGAAGACTTTCTCTTTTAAGTATTCCCAAAGGAAATAGTCGCTAGGGTTTAAATCAGAAGACACGGGTGGCCAGGCCAAAACTCTGCCATGTATTTCAGGGAATCTGTTTGACGGCACTCTGTTTCCAAACGTCTCCCACGAGTAAGTAAGTTCACACAACACCCGCTGTGTGAAGCCTTGCGCCATCTTGTTGAAACGAAGCTTCATTACTTTTGACACCATAACCGTGTAGAAAAGGAATAAAGTTGTCCTTAGCAACCAAAAATAAACTTCAGAATTGACGGTATCTTCAATGAAATGTATTCGAGCTCAACAGACATATCGGGGACTGTACTGCGCAATTTCATCATCCGGTTACGACATGTGATTGCACATATTGAACATGTTCTGGCATGAAGTGTAAATTCCCATATTCGATAATAATTTTAATAAATAATTCATATTTTTTAAACACACTTTTCACATTTTATATACAGTTGTAATGGTCCCATAAATAAAAAAATCACCTTATATATATATATAACAGAGAGAGAGAGAGAGAGAATCACACTTAGAATATGACGCATGAAGTAAATTACAGGCCATAAAAGTTTTATTAAAAACACTAATAAAATGTATATAGTGTCTGCAACAGGTTTTGAGTCATGTGTGTTTGAAAGCTTTTAAATTAACAAAGTGAGGAAAAACGCACATATGAAGGCTAATGAATAATTACTATACTGTAAATATCATAAACATAAGTATTCTTTGTATTTTTCATTAACGATGACCTACGAATGAAATTCCGGTTATTGCGTTGACACTCTCTGTATAGCTGACAATGATGCTGCGAGCTGTTTGTATAATCTGAAAAGGTGCATGGGCACTACAATGCTTTGTAGACCGATGAATACTTTTTCTTACCATCTAAAACTTAATGTGTATATATGTGTGTGTGTGTGAATGAAGAATGATGTCCAACACTAAGCGCGATTTCTGAAAGGAGAAAAATATTGGATTCGCAGTTTTTATCGGATTTTCCGTTCACTTTTATTAGCATTTTCCCTCAATTGAATCTCTGCTCACAAAATACGTCAACTTTGAGAAAGAAAATCGTGCCTTTTCGTCTAGAAATTTGATTCCAAAGTAAGAATGGACAGTCTTGAAACGCTGCTTTTGCGCTATTTTCTCTCTCTCTCTCTCTCTCTCTCTCTCTCTCTCTCTCTCTCTCTCTCTCATATATATATATATATTATATATATTATTTCACGAAAGTGACACGTGAAAAATATTTATGATGAATAAAACCACGAAGGAAAAAGAAACACAAAGTGGTGCTCAAGCGCTTTCCTGAGGATGTCATTAGACGAAAGCGCTTGAGCACCACTTTGTGTTTATTTTCCCTTCGTGGTTTTATTCATATATATATATATATATATATATATATATATATATATATATGAATATATATATATATATATATATATATATGTGCTGTGTATGTATGTATAATAATATTATGCATGAACACGCACGGTTTTGCATAATGCAGAACTTGCCCTCACCAGGGTTCGAACCCAGCAACTCTTACACAGAAGGTGAGGGCAGTAGCCATTACACTACGACGGAGAAAAAATGAAACACAATTTTTGTCATGCATTTAAACAACCAAAGAAACGTATAACGCTTTCGCGTCCAGAGGCATTTGACTTGTTAACCCTCCCACACTGGAGGTTTTTTTTTTTTTTTTTTTTTAAGTTCGGGAAGAACCGATTCGCCTCTATTTAAAAGGGCATATCTCGGTGGAAAAAACAAAGAAAAAGTGAGAGGAAAGACAGAGGAAAAAGAAAGGGTGGAGGGGACAGTCGAAGTGGAAAAAGACCAAAGGATGACAAGGACTGCAGGGTCGAGCCCCATCATCCTTGGGTGCTAGGGCCGGGAGGGCGCACGTGAAACCTCCAGGAACAAGCACGTACAAACGAGCACAAAGAGCACTCAAGAGCACGAGCTTAGAACCCCCTTGCGGGGCCACTGGAGGTAAATTTCATTCAGATTATCTAGTGGAACGCTCGGCTCCCATAAATGGAATATCATGCATGAACAAGCACGATTTTAAATGTATAACAAATTGTTCTAATTTTTATCCCGTTGTAGTATAGTGGCTAGCGCTTTCACTTCCTATTTAAAAGGTGTTGGGTTCGAACCCTGATAGGAAAAAGTTTTGGAAATATATATTATGTATAGTGTGGGTGTGCGCGCGCGCGCGCAGTATCTTCCAGATAATGGAATACTTCATGTTTATAGCTCAAATTAAAAGTATGTCAAACGGGAAAGCTCAAAAGTTTGAACGTATTCAATATTGCTTCCAAAATTGACTATTAACGAACGTCCCTCGAGTCAAAGGGCGTTGTAAATTGACTGAAGATATCTTGTCAGAGGTCCGGAGTAATTCCATAAATCTTACGTATTCCCCTGTGTTAAATTCGTGTTTGATCAAGGGATTTGCTTTATTTACAAAGTTGGTACCATGCAGAAATTTGGTACCTCTAATACTATAGGAATTTGGTATACCTCTAGTTTTCATACCAGGATTTTGATACTTGAAAATTTGATACTGTGGAAATTTGTACATCTAAATTTGATACCAGATATTTGATATCATGGGTATTTGCTAGATCCAAATTCCATACAATGAGTTCAGTACATTCGGACCCGATACAAGAATTTGGTGAGATCATACTTTTTTTTTTTCCTTCAGCCCCGATAGCATAGCCTCTTCCAAACTCGTGGTACATACAGCTTTTTAAATGTTCTCAGTTTGAGCAAGCGAGGTTTAACGGTTTTTCGATCCATTCCATAACGGTTTATTGCCATCTCAAATTGCTAATTTTGAGCTTCATGTTCTTCGTTAATGTACATTTCTGCTTTTTATAATCCATTTACATTAAAAAGGGTGATTATTTTATGCTATAGAGAGAAATAAAAATGTGTAAATGGAGAATATTTATAAGGTAAACTATTTTACACACACACACATACATGTGTATGTGTGTGTGTATATATAATATATATATATATATATTATATATATATATGGGAATGAACTCAGAATGGTTCCCTGAGGTTTTTTTATGATACACACAGACCGTGCATGGACCAAGGAACTCTTCTAGGAAAATTAAATCCACTATAGTCTGAATAAGTAATGGTAAATGACAAACACTATAGTTTTTTCTTTTTCATGATGTTAGTGACCCGTTACCCACGTCGGGCTAACATCATGAAAAGAAAAAAACTATAGTGTTTGTCATTTACCATTAATTATTCGGACTATAGTGGATTTAATTTTCCTAGAAGAGTTCCTTGGTCCATGCACGGTCTGTGTGTATCATATATATAATATATATATATATTGTTGTAACGGCAGTTTCGAATGTCTAAATCTTGTATCAAAAAGTAAATACAAATCTTAAAATAAAGAAGTGATTTTGAAAGTGTTTTAATTTCACGAGAAAATTCAATCTTTAAAATGAAGACATGAAAAAGTGAAGTAATCCGATACCCAAGATCGGGACGAATTGCTGAGTGTATATCAGAAAGAGGTCATAAATCAGGTCACTCGCAATTAATCTGTCGAGGGGGAAAAAACTTTAGTTTTAGGCTTTCTCCTTATGGAGCTTGTAAACGTTTGTATTTTTGGTAAAAGTTAAGTTCAAATATAAACACTTGAGATATGTGCAACTTGTTATATGTCAAGACCTCGAGAGAGTACTTCTGAGAGGAAATTTTAATTGATTTTTTACTCGAAAGGCGGAACTTAAGAATAACGAAGCTGAGACTAGCAAATAGGAGCTCAGCAATTTATGTACGAATGCCGTGAGGTAATGAAAATGTTTTGATAGATCATTCCGATATTGAACCGGAGGAGTTCCTTTAATCTTAAAGTGTGACTTAAAGTGTCTTAAAGTGTGAGGTCAGTTGTAGACCTACCTCTCCAAAGATGAAGTGTTGAAATTCGCTCCTGAAATAAATGGTCCAGATTGATTTTATAAGCCGACTTTAAAGTGTCTATGTCGTTCGAATAATTTTAATTTCATTGTTTCACTGTTTTACACCTTGTTTCATGAGTTTAAGTTATGGTTCAGACCTCATTCTATAAATGAGGTGGGAGTCGGCAAGAAAGAACTTTATGAAAATAATACCCTAAAGTGTTTCCCAATTTTTAGAGTTTAATTTTGTTCACACGTCCAAATTCTAAATTTTTAGCTTGTTGAGTTTATTTTTTATTCTCGGGAATGATTTTAAAATGTTTGTGTTGAGCAACTTTGATAATTTTCTTTCCCGAGGAAATCTATGGAGTTCGCTCAGAACTTTTGAAAATTGTGTTAAAATTAATTTGGTGAAATTGTTTCCTGAAAATCTGCGGGACTTTTGAGACCTAAATGTCCGTACTTGATGTAAGCAAACTGTTATCTTAAGGAATTTGAAGCAAGTGCTATTTCTTAAGTCATCTATAATAAAAAAAAACCTTCTGTTTAAATCCTTTGAGACTTAATTCAAATAATTGAAAACATTTTTTGGGAATTTAAATTTTACTTTTGAACAAAAAATTTTAACTGTATATCTGTAAATTTATTTTGAATTAATGTTCCTTTGTGAGTGAAATTTTTCAATTTTGTAAAATAAACTTTATACGATGGATTGTGTTGTTTCTATGCTACCTTGCAATAGGCCTCTCTTGTAAGCCGAGGGTACATTAACAATGAAAGTTCGAAATTAAAAGTGGGCTTCAAGTAAGCAGAGAAAATTGTGCCTATAAAATTGAAAAGGTCATCCGAGTGATAACCAGAGCCCATCCTGAGCAAACGAACCAGCACGCGCAATAGTGCAATAAAAAAGTGGTTTCACACACACACACACACACACACACACACACACACATATATATATATATACAGGGTGTCCCATAAGTCCGGCATCATAGGAAAATAATTAAAAAAGGCAAAACAAAAGCTTTTATTTACAGAACGTGCTCAATATGTCCACCATTGTTTTCAATACACAAATTCAGACGTGATACCCAGTCAGCAAGCACACGGTGAATGATGTCAGGAGTAATGGTGTTACATGCCTCAATAATGCGCTGCCGCAAATGTTCAACACTCCTAATTTTCTCTACGTATACCAGCGCTTTCAAGTGGCCCCAGAGATAAAAATCTAGTGGCGTGAGATCCGGGCTTCTAGCTGGCCATTCCACAGGCCCTCGACGTCCTATCCAATGACCAGGGAATTGTTGGTACTGGTATTCCCTTACTTGGGTGCTGTAATGTGCAGGAGCGCCGTCTTGCTGGAACCATGTTGGGAAATTTCCTTCTTCGTTCAAGACACTGGGAAATGCTTCTTCCTTGAGCAAATGTAGGTAGGTGCCTCCACTGACATGTTCATCGAAAAAGAGGGGGCCTATGATGCGATCCTTCCAAATGCCACACCATACCATCACCCGAGATGCACCTTGTTCCTTTGAAGAGGTATACCAGTGAGTTGTTTTGAGACCAGTAGCGGGTGTTCTGTCGATTTACCTCACCATTTCCATAAAAAACAGCCTCGTCACTGAACAGAATGGTGGACGGGAAATTGGCATCCCGAGCATATGGCCTGTAGAAAGAGAAAAATATGAATTTCTCCTATGATGCCGGACTTATGGGACACCCTATATATATATATATATATATATATATATATATATATATATATATATATATATATATATATATATATATAGTAGAGTGTTTTCCTAATATTCTTGGAGCATTTCTATTTCCATGTAGTTCGACTCTTCTCCATAATCATTATATTTTCGACGGAAGAGGGGATGCCCTAATTTAAATTTGTGTAGGCAGACTTTATCGATTTCAATTTTAAGATCGTCTCAGAGCAGCAGGCACCCACCCCTTTCTTTTTTTTCTCTCCTCAACCCCACCAATTCTTCAGCTGCAGCTGGATCTCCTTCAATTTTCTCAAGAATTGATTGAAGAGATAAGGGGAACACTATAACATAATGCATCCGAAAAATTAATCTTTCTCCACATTTCATATATACCTTTTATATATATATATAGTTTATATACATATATACATTTAAACTGCAAACACGCAGTATAATTAACGTAAAGAACGACGCTTGTATAGGAGAATTATCCGCGCAAGATGAGAGAGAGAGAACGAAACAAATGAAAAAATGAGGTAACCACCCGGGAATCGAACCCGGGATCTTCCGATTGCCGGTCAGATATGATAACCATTACACCATGGGCCTCACGTATGTGGAAGAATTACGGCATTTGTTTGAGTGAGGCCCATGGTGTAATGGTTATCATATCTGACCGGCAATCGGAAGATCCCGGGTTCGATTCCCGGGTGGTTACCTCATTTTTTCATTTGTTTCGTTCTCTCTCTCTCATCTTGCGCGGATAATTCTCCTATACAAGCGTCGTTCTTTACGTTATATATATATATATATATATATATATATAGTAGAAAGAAAAATAGGCTTTCCTCTCTTGCATAAAGAACTTTCAGAATAAAAATTATGTTTAAAAAAACAAGTGTAAATTCGAAATTTTAAAATTAATTATTGTCAACTGCCGGTTTTGAAAATTACACTGAAAATCGATCAATTAACTCCCTTCATGAAATTTGATATGATTATTGTGGAAGGATGGGAAGAATTTTTTTTGCTTTTCTTTTTTATGGAAACTCAATTTGCTGAAAGTGTCCTCCTTTTCCAACATTATATACGAAACAAAATCGTGCAAGGCCAAAGTCGTGGTTCTGTGAGACAAGATCCTCGGAACAAAATTTTCACGCAAAACGTCCACAAAGATATTTGCTGTATGAAGTCTTGCGCCGTCCCGCTGAAACTATACTCTAGTCTCTATCTATGCAGTGTCGTAGTCCATAAGAAAGGGAATGAACTGTTCTTGGAGGTTGCGGAAGTAAAGATTTTGTTCTACCGTTGTGTCAGTAAAAACTGTGAGAAAGTTTGCAAGTTGGAGGCCGTAATTAAAAAATAAATTATTTCCATCTTTTCAAAATGATAGTGATAAGTTTCGTAAACTTAATAGAATTATTTCTTTTTATCAATATTCTTAAAGTGTAGAATAACTAATCATATACACTGTATATTTAGTTAGTTAGTTAGTTAGTTAGTTAGTGTGTTGAGTTTTATATTCCTGAAGTCGAAAGCTGAAAATGAAATGAACAAAAGGGATGAAATTTTGGTGCTGTCAAAACTTTTGTCTCATTTTGAGTGGTTTTAGGCAAAAGAAAGTTACGCGCATTTAGGCAATAGTTTCAGAGATGATTTGACAACCACTTCTTCTCCATAATTACGTTATTTCCATTTAGGGCTTAGTTCATATGAGAAATGTCAGAGGTGTTTATTTATGTGAAAAGGGTTTTCCCAAGCGCGAAATAAGAGGAAGTTGCGTGTATAATAAGAAACATTACTTCTGCTTCGAGGCATTCTCATAAACTGGGAATGTTCAGAGCGAAAATTGCAAATCTGGGAAAACTCTTTCTTGGTTTGCGTAACGACTAATCTAACGAATCTAATCTAACCCAACCTACCGTTAACCTATCATTAATCTAAATATAACGTACCATAACTTAACGCAGCCTAACAAGGATCGAAGCGGGAATGAGATTGTGAATAACAAGAAGTGGGAAGAAATTGATTTAAGAAAGCCTTCTTTGAGAGGCTTCTTCTTTTCCAATTTCTCGTTAAAAGACCTCCCACGAGAAATTCATAAAACGTAGACAAAAAAAATGAAATAAATTACGGTGATAAATGGCCATGCGGAGAAACTACATGGGTAATGCTAAAAAAAAAATATATATATATATATAAAATGCAAATCCACAAAGAAAAAAAATTATTCCAAGGTCTTTCGTGTATTCAGCAGTACACCTCGTCAGGGGGTACTGTTGAATACACGAAAGACCTTGGAATCATTTTTCTTTTTCCTTGTGAATTGCATCATTCATTCATTTCACATGTTCAATTATGAAATTCATCTCATATATGTGTGTGTGTGTGTGTGTGTGTGGAAAACGTTTTCCACAGGAAATAAATTTTTTTTTAATTTAAAAATGTAATTGTTTGTATAAATTAAAGTATTAATACTTTAATTTATACAAACAGAATGATACTTTTACATTTTAACAAAAATTTATTTCCTGTGAAAAACCTCTGGGGGAATTAGCCTGTGAGGAGATCGTTCCAGATGAAGTTCCTAATCACGCAACTTCTGCTCGTACCTGGAAGAGTAATGAGCATTGAGCAGATTCCCCCCTTCTTCTGCAAACTCGTGAGAGATCACGGAGAACTCGCCTTTGTCCCTCGGACACGATACAAGCTCGGCTTATAACCTCGAGTCTCATTGCCTTAATGAGGTTCAAATCTTGCCACGCGCCAACAACGTGTCTTTGACGAATTGGTAAGGCAATTGCCACTCTTACCTTCCCACCAAAGGGAGTGATGCATTTCTGTATCCCTCCATAGACATCGCTCATTCTATTCTCTTCTCTCTAATCAGAAGGCTTGGAAATTGAAATCTTGCAGTGTCATTTCAGACACCTGCATAAAGTCTTATTCTTCTCCTCCTAAACAGAAGGCTTATCTCCCTCCTGTTTCCCGTCCGATAAAACAGAATACTCACTCTTCTCCTGTCTCCTTGTTGGTCCTTCCTCAGGTCAAACCACGGGTCGAGAACCTTGGCATTGACCATAATATTCCTTCTCCTCCTCTAAATGTTCCCTTCTACTACCATAAAATAGCTTTTGGGAATACTCGTGTTGAGAATTCATCGGTTTTCTTCGTTCTTGTCATCTTAATTATTGTTTCTAGTCCTTTCTTACCTTTCTCTATCCCTATTATCTCGCAGCCCGATAGGCCACCACCCTTCAAGGTTATCTCCAAGATTGGCCCCACTCGTTCACAATTTTCTGGAGCCATCTGCCGCTTTGATTTCAGAAGCGGGACTTCCATCACTAAGGTCACTCGCGTAGCCTCCAAAAGGACCGAATACGCGAAACGAAGAACCGTGGACGTCAGCAGTATAAATTTCATTGTCGGTGCAAGGAAGCGACATACTGACAATAGCTTAAACATCAGAGATGGTATAACGAAGAATAATATTATCTTTCCGATAAAATATATATATATATATATATATATATATATACACAAAAGTGAGCGACATGCAAGTTGAGAAATAGGTAAATGAGGAGCATGAGTTTTGATGTGAGTTGTGGAATCCGTTTATACGAAGGTACGTTAATGGTTTTCGAGCGAAGTGTCATCACAGATGTTCTATATCGTACGACATGTCACATGAAATCAAGGGGAGAGAGGAGAGACACTATCCACTTCTTCGCACGACAGATAACACATTATTTTATTTCGGCGAAATTATTAAATTTGTTCAGGATGTGTAAATGGCGTTCAAGTCACAAGACTTCTCAAGGCCCAAATACAGAGTGTAGCGTAAATGTTATTTTATTTATTTATATTTTTTAAAGAAGCTGTGCCATATATTTCGTATAAAGATATTAACTATTCGTAATATCTTATTTTTAACTGCTCCTCCAGGAATATCATTGAAATTATTTCAGTAATACAGGATCACGGGGATAAATAGAATATCATAAAGTGACTAAGGATCTCCTCCATATTATGTAGGTTTGACTTTATACAAATATTTTATGCAAAAACTACTTTATTCAAGTGTAGTTTGTTCAGGTTTACAGGATGAATAGTGCACTTTTTCCCACAATATCGAAGGCTTTTTAACTTAATCTAACGTAACCCTAATTTATAGCCTAATCTAACCGAGTCTATACTCCAGAATAATATCCCAAAGCTGGATCCTATCTGCTTTGCAGATAGCTGGTGAGGGAAGCTATATTTTTGGGACCTCTTTGCGAGTGACCCGTTGCCCACGTCGAGCTAGCATCATGAAAAAGAAAAAACTATGGTATTTGTCATTTACCATTACTTATTCAGACTATAGTGGATTTAATTTTCCTAGAAGAGTTCCTTGTTCCATGCACGGTCTGTGTGTATCATAAAAAACCTCAGGGAACCATTCTGAGTTCATTTCCATATATATATATATATGCTGCAAACCCACAAGGAAAAAGAAAAACGATTCCAAGGCCTTTCGTGTATTCAAAGCTACACCTCGTCACCCTGACGAGGTGTAGCTTTGAATACACGAAAGGCCTTGGAATCGTTTTTCTTTTTCCTTGTGGGTTTGCAGCATTCATTCATTTCACGTGTTTTATTGTGAAATTCATCCCATATATATATATATATATATATATATATATATATATATATATATATGCACGGTCTGTGTGTATCATAAAAAACCTCAGGGAACCATTCTGAGTTCATTCCCATATATATATAATATATATATATATAGAGAGAGAGAGAGAGAGAGAGTGGCGGCTCCTCTATAAGGGCCATAGGGGCCGGGCCCCACCAGTAATCTCTGCACAAAAGCAAAAAAATGAAATAAATTATTAAGTTTTCGAATTAGATATGTAACATATTTTTTTTCTAAGTTATAGACGCTTTCTTCAACATGAGCATGAAATCTTATATCTGAAGGGCTCATTTAAATTGGCCCTATATACACTATTTTATAACACAGTATTACGAGAATTGACGCACCACGCGGATCCTGATTTCTCCTGATTGGTTTAATATGCTGATCTTGGGGCCACGGTGAAGTGGCCCGGAAGGCTGAAAATTTTCGTTTAAATTATCGTAGTCATATTTGATTTAGAGATTGTTTACGGTGGTTTTTTTTGTCAATGAATAAATATTAATCTATTTAATGAACAGATGGGGGTCATTAATTCCCACAATGTAAAGATCTGTTTTTATTCATTTACAGTTCATTTTATATTTACCTTTTTCAATGTGTAATTTTAATTAGTTACGCTCCAATTACATTTTCTTTGAATAGTCAAAGATTATGTCATTGAAAACGGAACAGCTGATTAGCTTTTCTTTTTATTTGAATTCAGTCTGTTTAGGAAACCGGAAGTGAATGGTATGGTAGTGCTTAATTATAGTGTTCTAATCGATTTGGTGGCGAATAATATCATTAATATTTAACCAAAGTTTGTCTACCCTTACCGGTATATGATGAACAGAGTAGACGAGATATTAAAAAAGCCATTTTCCTCCTTAAAACTGGAGGAAAAATTAGAAATAAAAAGACTGGGTGTATATCAGCCTACAGACATAATAATTACACAGCGAGATGGAAAAAAACTGAGAACATTTTCAAGCAATTGGTTTGGTAAGAAAGAATAGCTGACGGTTAGTAGTGCAAAGAGTTCCTTATTTTGTTTTTATTGTCTATTATATGGAGGAGAAAGTTTGTGGACTAAACTAGTTGTAAAGATTTAAAACATCTTTCTGAACGAATCCAGAAACACGAATCTAGTAAATCTCATATAAACAATGCTGTCCAGTTCAGAATGTTTGGAACCACAAATATTTTATCTGTTATTAATGAGAGATATCGCCATGGCATTCAGAGACATAATGAAATTGTGGACAAAAATAGGCATGTTTTATCAAGAATAATTAACTGCTTAAAATTCTGTGGTACGCATGAGCTCTCATTACGAGGACATAATGAAGGTGAACAATCCTGCAATCGTGGAGTATTTTTAGACATGATTAGCTATACAGCTACCTTAGATTGTACGCTGAGTGACCATCTTGAAAACAACAAAGTTGCAAAAAACACATCTAAAACAATTCAAAATGATCTTTTGTAATGCATGTATGAAGTTTACATTGATGAAATAAAAAAGGAAATAGATGAAATAAGTTTTGTTTCTGTCCAAGCCGATGAAACAACAGACGTGGCTTGTAATTCACAATTTGTAATTATACTACGATATCTAAAAAACTTCGAACCTTTTGAAAGATTCATAATATTTGCTAAAGTTGGAGATAGGACTGCAAATGGACTTACAAATGTGCTTACTGAAGAACTACAAAAATTTAATCTCAAACATAAACTCGTTGCACAGGCATATGATGGGGCGGCCGTAATGCGTGGCCTACATTGTGGTGTACATGTTCAAATGAAGAAAATTTATCCACATGCACATTACATTCACTGTTACGCACACCAGCTAAATATTACCGTTAAAAATGTCTGCTCATCAAATAAAAATATGAAACTGTTTTTCTCGATCCCAAATGGAATTAGCACATTTTTTAATGTCTCCAAAGCGAAGTAGTCTGCTTCTTGAAATTTGTCAAACACGTATTCCTCATGTGTCCCAAACAAGATGGAATTTTCATTCCAGAGTGGTTAATAGTGTTAAAGAGAACAAAGAGGAGCTCACTGAATGTTTTGGAAGAATTCAGAATGATGAGGGTTGGGATGATAAAAGTATATGCGAGTCTATTGGATTCAAAAGGTCGCTTGAAGATGAGGAGTTTAATTTTTGGCTCTTATTCTTTTATTCTGGAATGAAACACGTAGAAATTTTATACAATGTCCTGCAAGCAAAAAAAACGACCAGTGTTACCACTGCACAGGCATTAAAAGACTTTGAATTATCTATGAGTCAATTAAGAGAAGAGGTTCCAGTCTTTATTTCGAAAGCTTTTGAAAATCATAATGAAATCCCATCACGTCCAATAAAAAAGGCAAAAAGGGATATAATTGGGACAAAAACTGATAAAGATTGTAGTTTTGCAAAAGATGCATGCACTCGCATTACTGACGAGATGAATGAGCGATTTGGGAAATCAGAATATTTCGCTCCTTTGCTGTAATAGATCCCAAAGAATTTAATCATCATCTTAGACAATTCCCAGTTGAATACTGCAAAGTTATTGAAACTAATTATCCTATGCTAAGGGGAGAAAAACTGTCTTCTGAATTAGAAATCGTGTACTCAAACAAAAGCTTTGCTAATATTTCGAGCGTTTGCGCTTTAATGCGCTTCTTATACGAAAACAAACTGCTAGATACCTTTTCTAAAGTGTCAAAATTATTGGAAATTGTCTTAGTGACGCCTGTTTCTACTGCCGATTCTGAACGCTGTTTCAGTACATTGAAACGAATAAAGACATTTTTAAGAAACACGATGACACAAGATCGCCTAAATGCTTTGGCTGTCTGTTGAATACACAAAGAGTTTATATCGCAAATTCCGGACTACAATAAAAAGGTAATTGAAAAATTTGCCAACAGAAAAACAGAAGAGGAGAATATTTATATAAATAAACGTGAGTATACACCTTATGATAAAATATTAACTAATTTCTGTTTGTTTTAATTTTATTTCATTCTCAACTAAGTTTATTTTACTGTTTTATAATGTGTATGTGTGTACACGCACAGAAAAGTGCAAAAATTACATGATTTACACTGATTGAACAGAATGCAGTTCCGAACTATTACCGTACTTTAAAAAGCGGAAAAACCAATAATAATTGCAGTAAATTCATTGTTTGCCTCCATACATAGTGATGGGATACATAAATATTTGATATTAAGTATATGCATTAGTCGGGCCCCATCAACTATTATGAGCACGAGCCGCCACTGTGTATATATATATATATGGAAATGAACTCAGAATGGCTCCCTGAGGTTTTTATGATACACACAGACCGTGCATGGAACAAGGAACTATTCTAGGAAAATTAAATCCACTATAGTCTGAATAAGTAATGGTAAATGACAAATACTATAGTTTTTTCTTTTTCATGATGCTAGCTCGACATGGGCAATGGGTCACTCGCAAAGAGGTCCCAAAAATATAGCTTCCCTCACCAGCTATCTGCAAAGCAGATAGGATCCAGCTTTGGGACAGGATTTAGGGTTTAAAGCAGCATAGCCCAGCTACATTTAGAACCTCAATATAAGCAAAAGACTCGACTCGCTGCCTTCACGTCAGACTGAATACATCAAAGAAAAAGGGGTAACTATTATATTTTTAGCCAAAAACCAAAACTTAAACCTCAACTAGCAGAATTGAGCGTCCACTTTTCAAGGCACATAACATGTCCGTTTCATGATGGGAATGAACTCAGAATGGTTCCCTGAGGTTTTTTATGATACACACAGATCGTGCATGGAACAAGGAACTCTTCATTGATGTATTCAATCTGACGTGAAGGCAGAGAGTCTTTTGCTTATATTGAGGTTCTAAATGTAGCTGGGCTAGGCTGCTTTAAACCCTAGATCCTGTCCCAAAGCTGGATCCTATCTGCTTTGCAGATACCTGGTGAGAGAAGCTATATTTTTGGGACCTCTTTGCGAGTGACCCGTTGCCCACGTCGGGCTAGCATCATGAAAAAGAAAAACTATAGTATTTGTCATTTACCATTACTTATTCGGACTATAGTAGATTTAATTTTCTTAGAAGAGTTCCTTGTTCCATGCACGGTCTGTGTGTATCATATATATATACTGTATATCAGGTCATCCCATAAGTAATGTCCTTTTTTAGTTCGGAGTTTGAAGGACAAAAAAAAAAAAACTGAAACTTTTTAATCTAGTGTATATTTTCCATCAGAATCAATGACACTCTGCCAACGTCCTACAAGCTTTTCAATGCCATGTTTATAAAATTCAGGCGGTTTTGAGGCAAAAAACGTACAAAGACTGGTGTGCAGGTCATCTAAAGAAGTATACTGTTTCTCGTCAAGATAGTTTTGCAGACTCCTGAAGAGATGATAATCTGAAGGCGCAAGGTCTGGAGGATGTGGAAATTTTTCCCACCCAAGCTCCTCAATTTTTGCAGAAGTGTTCCGAGCGGTATGAGGACGTGCGTTGTCGTGGTGGAACACGATTCCTTTCCGATTACTAAGGAAGGTCTCTTTTCGTTTAGTGCAGTGTTCAATCGATCCAGTTGTTGACAGTAGACTTGAGCGATGATTGTTTGGTTGTGTGGTAAGGTTTCAAAGTGTATTACACCACCTTTTTATCCCACCAAACACTAAGCAACACCTTCCGAGGGTGAAGATTTGGTTTTGGCTGTGGTGTCGCTGGTTCTCCGGCACAAACCCACTGTCGACGGCGCTTAACATTCAGGTACAGTATCCACTTTCATCACCAGTCACTAAACGGTGCAAAAACGGAGCTTGGAGTTCACGGGAATGAAGAGCTGTGCTAATTTTTACCCGCACCCTCAGATTGTCGACCGACAATTCATGTGGCACCCATTTTCCTAACTTAGGCACTTTCCCGAGTTGTTGCAAATGTCGACGGATGGTGGACGGGATGAATTGAGTTTCTGGGCCAATTCTTCGACAGTTGTTGAACAGTCTTCTTCAAGTGCGGCTAACAGCAGGTCATCATCAAACTCAGCAGGGCGTCCAGAGCGTGCTGCATCTGTCAAACAGCAGTCACCATTCCTAAACTTTTGAAACCATCTTTGACATTTCCTCACATGCAGAATATCGTTGCCATAAACGTCCTGAATGTTTCGCGTTGCTTCAGTAGCACTATTCCTTTTTTTTGAACTCGTAAAGCATTATATGCTTAATATGCTCTTCTGATACCGTCATGTTTATGAGGGGTTCACATAAAGCAAAACACGCGTCTTCACTGGTCAAGGTCTGTAAAGTATGTAGCGAAACACGATAGATCTCCTCTTAGATATAACCTTCGGAAAATTTTGCTTAAACCGAGTAGGACTAGTTTAAACTTAATCTATCGTAAAAAACGACATTACTTATGGGATGACCTGATATATATGTATATAAAGGTACAGTATATAAATGTTTTTATAAAGTCCTTGAGAGGTTTTTAAATTTAGTAACTTTTAACATATTTGAATTATAGAACAAAATAGCAAACGGCATTTTGGAACTAAATATCAAAGAATTTTTTTGCATACTTTTCGCTTCAACATACCTTTTATGGCGATACACGTTCGGTCCTCTTTTTGCAAGGAATGAAACGTTTTTCGATTTGTTGCTGTTATTTAACGGACTATTGGTTTGATTTGCGCCTTCATTTCAACCACATGCTGAGGCTTTGTGGCGTAACGATGCTCTTTACATGACCTCGCATAAAGAAGTCTAAAGGGGTTAGGTCGGTGAGCGTGTGACCGCGGAAGTTTTCCTCTTCTGCTAATCCATTTCTAGAGTACCTGAGAAAGTTTGGTTCAGAATTCTTTATTATTCAAAGCTTAATGGCTCACTCAATCTTAACTTTCTAAACTTTTTAAACTTTTGTATAGGGTCATATAAAGAGCAAAATAACCCTTTTAATAGGTATAAGTTACGTTTTATAAGAGAATAAAAACCCACTCTAATAGACAGAGTTTATTTCCACGACAGTTTCGACGCCCACTGGCATCCTCCTCGGGTGGATACAGAAACACAAATGAAACAAAACAAGAGGAAAAAACAGTTCAGGGATCGACCGTTAAGAAATTCGCACCTAGGTTGGATTCCATTCTCTCGAGACAGGAGGGGCATTTCATTAAGTACATTCGCACAAATTTTAAAACTATCTTCCTGTTCTAAACATACAGATTCTATTATTTTTTACATAATTATTACATTTATAATTAAATTTGTTACATTTAATATTGCATAATTATTAATTACAGAAATTATAAATTTATTATTACATTGGTTATTACATTGTTGTTTATTATACAGAAATTATAAACCGAAAAACGAATGAAAAAAGGCGATTAGGAAATAATCCAGAGACCATTGAGAAATTCGCACCTAGGTTAGATATCGTTCTCCCTGTAATAAAATGCCCTTCTGGTTTCGGGAGAACGATATCTAACCTAGGTGCGAATTTCTCAATGGTCTCTGGATTATTTCCTAATCGCCTTTTTCATTCGTTTTTCGGTTTATAATTTCTGTATAATAAACAACAATGTAATAACCAATGTAATAATAAATTTATAATTTCTGTAATTAATAATTATGCAATATTAAATGTAACAAATTTAATTATAAATGTAATAATTATGTAAAAATAATAGAATCTGTATGTTTAGAACAGGAAGATAGTTTTAAAATTTGTGCGAATGTACTTAATGAAAATGCCCCTCCTGTCTCGAGAGAATGGAATCCAACCTAGGTGCGAATTTCTTAACGGTCGATCCCTGAACTGTTTTTTCCCTCTTGTTTTGTTTCATTTGTGTTTCTGTATCCACCCGAGGAGGATGCCAGTGGGCGTCGAAACTGTCGTGGAAATAAACTCTGTCTATTAGAGTGGGTTTTTATTCTCATATTTTGACCTTCACGTAAAAAAGTGAAGTTTTTTGCATTTATTACGTTTTATAAGTTTAATATATCAATCAATATATCACTATATTAATATATCTGTTTAATATATTTGTAAGTTTAATACATCAAGTACAAAAATGAGATCCAGAATCCGTCATCAAAGTAAAACTGACAATTTAATTTATTTTAATAGCATTTGATTATTTTTTTTAGATATTTCTAAGCAAGAAGCGCAACAATAATATCCTAAAGGAAACTAGATCATTCTTTTGAGTGTTTCTTCCGAGTCACGAGTGTCTTTGTGATTATATATGGTTTTAGGTTAGGTTGCATTAGGTTAGATTAAGTTTATCTAGCGGCCGCCAAGTCTTTTCTTTCTATAATTGAAGTCATTATAAAACTCGTGTGTGAATGAAATAGAAGTTCGATCTACTGTATAGTACAAATCTTTAGTACAGTTCGATCTACTGTATAGTACAAATCTATAGTACAGTTCGATCTACTGTATAGTACAGATCTATAGTACAGTTCGATCTACTGTATAGTACAGTTCGATCTACCGTATAGTACAGATCTATAGTTCAGTTCGATCTACCGTATAGTACAGATCTATAGTACAGTTCGATCTACTGTATAGTACAGTTCTATAGTACAGTTCGATCTACTAGCACTCCGATACCCATTCTTACTGGGTCTTCTCTAGCCCTCTTGCTGCAACTGAAATAAGATCTGTTTATTTAGTTTAATGTAAACAAAGTAGGAAGTTAAGCTTTGGGTGTGCGTACTGTGTAAATTATTTCAACACTGATAGTGTTCCTTGAATTTTATAGAAAAAATGTAAAATTTCAATAAATAAAAGGGCGAAATATGAGATTCAGGACAACAACGAATTTTTTAAGAGTTCAAAACCCCGCCCTTAAAGCCGACATGGCTTTCCAAATGTCACGTGGTATTTGGAATAGACAATCTCCGCTTTAAATGCAAAAAACTTCACTTTTTTCTACGTGAAGGTCAAAATATGATAATAAAAACCCACTCTAATAGACAGTTTATTTCCACAACAGTTTCGATCCCCACTGGCATCCTCTTCTGTATCCACCCGAAGAGGATGCCAGTGGGCATCGAAACTGTTGTGGAAATAAACTCTGTCTATTAGAGTGGGTTTTTATTATCAAATCTCCGCTTTTTACAGTAAGTAATTTGAAATAAGTTTTAAGGGCAGGGTTTTGAACTCTAAAAAATTCATTGTCACGAATCGTAAAGTTAGGTTAGGTTTAGTTTAGGTCAAATTAGTTTAGGTTAGGTTAGGTTTAGCTGAGATTGGCTATTCGAAATGTCGTGTGACATTTGAAAAGCCATGTTGGCTTCACGGGCTGAGTTTTGAACTCGATAAAAATTCATTGTCGTGAATCTTAAATTTTACCATTATAAAAGGAACTGTCCTTTCTTACTGGCCTTCTGAAACCGTATGGTAAATTTGCCATGTGAAAGAGTATGAAGTTGAAGTAGTATTTGCTAGACCTATTTTAGAAGGGTAAGGTAGAACAAGCATCCCTAACATCAAATTATAGACATTTCTTAAAATGATTACTTACCACTGAACAGGGCCGGCGAGAGCTGCCACGGGCCCCGGGGAAGGATTGGTTTATGGGCCCCCTGTTTACTCAGTATTTTATTATGACTGTTTTTTGTGTACATAACAAGTAAACTGATTATATTATGTCCAAGTTACTATTCAAAACATAGAGTATGATAATCTCTATAAACTGTATGTTCATGAATGGACCCATTTTTAGGTTAGGTTAGGTTAGGTTAGGTTAGTTTAGTTTAGTTTAAGTAAAACCATAAAATATTTAATCAAAATAAATAAAATCTTTTTGGAAAAGTATTTTAAAAAAATGGGGCCTCTAAACGAAAGAAGTACCGCCTAACCTAACACTTGTAACTTAACCTAAGCTTAACCTAACCTAACACTTGCTAACCTAACCTAACTTATAATCTAAACCTACAATAACTTGTCGATTTTATGTTACGTCCATCAATCGTCGTTAGCCCGAGCAAAACCTGTTTACAGCCATTCAACTCAAACAGTCGGTATACGAGTACACCCACTATGGATGACTACCATTCGTATTACTGCATAGTATCTTCTGGTCAGGAGAAAATTAGCGCACATTGTGCACACTTTTCGATCGTGGGATTTTTTATAATTAAAAAAAAAGCTTTAACTCTCTAACGCCAGGAGTTTTTTGTACGGGATTAAGTTTGAATGCATATTTAAAATGTAACTATTCCTTTGGTTTAAAAACACTAATATTCTGCCTTTCCTGTTTTCCACTGTTGTTTGAATGGTTAGAGAGTTTACTTTGAGGTTAGGAATTAGTTTATTATTTTTCATAATGTAAATTATGGTGTACTGTACTTCTCTCTTCTTCTTTCCACAGAATATATTAAGTATATTTATTTGTGTAATCTTTCCCAGTAATTTTGTTCTTTGAATCCACTGATCTTGTATGGCTGTGAAGTTCTGAATTACTTCTGGTTGACTGATGTTAAGTCGAAATTTGTTACAAAGATCTTGATTAGCCGAAACTGGTCACTGAAAATAACTAAACAATTCTAAAACGATCACCTAACCAAGTGTAATCTGGTTTCCGCTAAACTTAATATCAGTCTTCTTTTTAATATTCTTGCAATAAAATATTTAGTTTATCTGACTGCGACTATATTTCATAAAAATCTACAGTATCTATGATACCAAATACTGTACGTATGATAGAAACTTATTATTTAAATATTTAAACATTATACAAGTACCCCTTAAAACTATTTTCTTTGAATAACTCAATCAATATATGCATATTTTTAAGGTAAACTTCTTCAGTGTCATTTTTATTTCGGTGGTAAATTGGATTGTAGTTTTATATAATTCCAAATTTATTATTAATTACAACATTCTTCTTAGCATCATACTAAATGTATATATAAATAAAATACAATTAGAAATGAACATTAAAGGAAATAGGCCTAGTCTATTATTATTAATTTTATATATAAAACTTTCTCCAGGCCCAAGACTCGACAAACATAATATTTACAAACATTATATAAGTACTGTATATTAATTACTGTATGTTTAATTTTTCCTCGAATAGAAACTCTTGATATATATATCATCGTATATCAATGTTTGTCTTTGAAACGGTCCCAACGCCATAATTACTCTTAAGATAACCTATTATTTTTTTAGTTGTCATTTTCATCTAAGCGTTATTATTAAAAATATAAACTAAATTTATATTGGATCACCTGAAGATCTTCCCCCCAGCTTTAACACACACACACACAAAATATATATATATATATATATATATATATATATATATATATATATATTTGGTTTTAAAAGGTCCCACTCAACTGACCTGAGTATCTTATGTACTTAAAAAACCAATATCTCAGTGGCGGTCCTGGGCATAGGCGACATAGGCGGCCGCCTAGGGCGCCAATTGGTGAAGGGGGCGACATAGCACGCCCGTTTTTTGTTTTTTCTCAAACAGGCTCCAGTCCAGGGCTCGAGAAATTTACCAACTGTTTATAATTATTAAAATCAAGCAGAGTAAATTAGAGTGTAGCTAGCGACGGATTTTTCTCCACTCCACAGAGCAGAAGCTCTACACCCTGTTCTCGGTTTCTACACAAAGATGGGCTATCCTGAAGAATCATGTTAACTTGATTTTAAAATCATGGTCAGAGACAAGGTGGGAAAGCAGGGTGAAGAGTATTGAGCCAGTAAGGTACCAAGCAGCATCAGTGAGAGAGGCACTCATTGAGTGTTATTTTATTTATTTGTTGGGTTCAAAATCCCAGCTGAGCCGTGAACGGCCAAATTCTAAAGGGCCAGTGCTACCTACAGCCCAAGTTAAGCTAAAATTAAAACTTACGGATTTGAGATCCTATTAGGTCCTACCTCAGGGTTGCTGACTCGATGCGGGCCTACCTTAGACCTTTGTTACATGAATTTAATATAAACAAAAGGGGTACTATTTATGGTCTTCTTTCTCAACCTTGCAACAACAACGCAACCTGGACTATTGCACGATGCAACAATCTTGTATCTAAACAACCAAACTGAATTGCAAGAGAGCTCTCTAACAGACCACACCCTGTACGTACGACATCCCACAAACGAGTAAAAGAACGCGCAGCGCCCCAAAATGATGCCAACAGTGTGACCAAACAATGATGCCACAAGAGCTCAAAAATGCTAGCTCTAAATTAAGTTAATTTTTCACTAACCTTACAATTATGAGATGGATATATATACACCTTAACTTAATATATACAAGCAATGCTGCATCAATCAGCTTAGTCATCATATCGCCTTGGGACAACAATGGTTCTTCCTCTTCCAGATTTTCTAACACTCCCCACCGAAGAGGCATTGTTGTCATTACCTTCTGCAAGGTTAGCCAAGCCTTCTCCATGAGGCTGTAACTCAAATGTTTCATCTTGACTATCTGTGTTTTTGCTGATTTCTAAAGCATAGAGTTTTTGTATAGGTCTCTTTAACTTTCCTCCTGAAGTCTTTACCAGTGCAGACCTAACTAAATTGTCTTTGCCAACAAACAACTCTTCAATTATGCCAAGCTTCCAGTATTGCCTTGGTCTTTCATCCCCAATCATTACCACTTCTCCCACCTTGATACAATTTGCATTGGAGCCCTTTACCTTGCCTGATGGGTAATAATTGAGTTCTGGCAAGTATTCCATCTGCCACCTCTTCCATAACTGATCTTGTAGCTCTTCAGGGCACCTGAACCGTCTGGTTAACTCTCCTTGAGTGCTCTGGATAGGCTGCAAGTCTTCTGGCACACTGGGGCTTGATGTTAATCGTTTACCACAAAGAAAATGATTTGGTGTCAATGGCTCTGCATCCTGCATACTGTTGTAAACAAAAGTGATAGCCCTACTGTTCACCATTGCTTCTACTTCACATAAAACAGTGCAGAATTCTTCTTTGCTCAAATGAGCATTAGCTAAAAGTTTCTTTAATGGACACTTTACACTTCTCACTAGCCTTTCCCAAAATCCTCCCCACCATGGTGCTCTCTCAACAATAAACTCCCACTGTACCCCTTGGTGTGAAAAGTAGGATTGGAATCCTTCCTCTTTTAGCAAGGACCAAATTTCTTGGAGTTCCTTTGCAGCCTTTTTGAAGGTTTTTGCATTATCCGATATGATTTTATTTGGGAAACCCCTTCTGTTCACAAACCTTTTAAAGGCCAAAAGAAATACATCACTACTTAAGTTGCTTACCAACTCCAAATGGATTGCTCTGGTGGTAGCACAGGTGAAAAGACATATATAACCTTTGTTAGACTCCCCTCGCTCATACACATAGACTGGCCCTGCAAAGTCTACTCCCACTACATCAAATGGGGCAGTATAGACACACCGTTCTCTTGGAAGTGGAGCCACCTTTTCATAATAAGGTTTTGCACTCCAACGCTTGCAAACCACACATTTATGCACGACCTTTTTTACTACTTGTCTAATTTTGGGAATCCAAAACTGTTGTCTGATCTCTATTATCACTTCTCTAACTCCAGCATGTAACAGCTTATGATGAGTATCCAGGATCAAAAGGTCCACAAAGTGCTAGTGATGTAGCGGATGTCATTTTTTTCACATCCGCGGATGCGGATGAGGATGTTTGATTTCAACATCCGCGGATGCGGATGCGGATGTCTACATTTTCGTTATTTTTTAGGATATATTCGAGATTTGTTGTGTTTAACGTATATAATAAGTTATTATATGAGAGAGCTGTAGCTATAATGTAGTATAATTGATTAATTGTACAATAATTGCTGTACTTTTCTCTGAACATATAAAATAATATCAAGCATCTAACTAATATAGAAATCAATCAGTGAATTCGTCTGCAAATAAATTCGTTATATTTTGTTGAGTTTCAGCCACAATTAGAAACCATAATTGTGTTACCAGGATGCGGGACGTGAACCCAACTCAAATGCACCCCACCGACCTCTTTCCCCAACCTCCACCCTTATAGAAAGAGATCTTTAATTAGCTTCATAACTATTTATATTAAGTTTAAAGTTTTATTAGGCATATTTATAAATGAGTAATTAAAATAAAGTAAACTAAGATGTTCATCGTTTAATGTTCAAACTTAATTATAGGAAGGTTATGCTTAAGGAACATTAATTTTTCTGCCTTTTCTGCTGCCAGTCTGTTTCTCTTTTCATCATATATTAATCCAGCACTGCTAAATAATCTCTCGCTTGGTACGTTTGTTGGAGGACAGGCTAAATGTTTCCTTGCAAGTTTACTCAAGTATGGATAGATATTCTGCGTATTTTTCCACCAACTAATAGGATTGTCACATGCAGCCAGGCGTTTTTCTTGGTGATAGCTCTCGATCATTTTTACTACATCTTTTGACATCGCGTCGGTCTCGTCATTGCTGCTTGACTCAAGAAACTGAGAGAGAGATTCTGTGATAGATTTGCTTGTTGAAGGTGTTGGTTCTGTCACTGAAACTTTTATTCTTTTGGTGGGTGGCGAAGCGACAGATTCAAGAGATTGAAGCTCTTCAACTGCTTTGCCAAGTGATGATTTAACTCGTTCTAATGTACTAGGTGAAAATAACTTAGCTTTGTAACGTGGATCTAAGTAGGTTGCAAGAGAGTAACTTCATACAAGAACAGCCTCTCGTCTTGTCGCTTGCATCACTTTTGCGCACAATGAACTAGTTCTATTAATATAGTAGAATTTGATAATTTCCGCTTATTAATGACGTTTTATCTCAGCGGTCCACATCCGCACGACATCCGCAGTCCAAAGTGCGGATGCGAGAAAATGTGCGGATGTTCCGCGGATGCGGATGCGGATGTGACCTACATCACTACAAGGTGCCCCCCAGAAGGTAGCAAAATTGGATGTCTTTTCTCCTCTGGAAGCCCAGAAAACTGTAGTCTACCTCCTACTCTCAATAAATCCTGATCCAAAAACACATCCAAACCCTTGAGCGCAGAATGTGTTGGTAGAACCTGTAATGGATGGCTGGTGAGCAATTCCCTCTCTTCACCAAATTTTTCCTTCTGCATATATACCACCCAGTATTTCCTGGCTTGCTGAATCTCATTACTGTTCAGAATTCCTTCCCTTCTTGTTTCTCCCTTAATGTTGTTGGTAAATCTATATACCCATGCTGTCACTCTTAACAATCTTTTCAGACAGCTAATGTCCTCAAGCCTCAATATGGGGTCCTGCTGCATAACTTGACAACTGTTCACAGCGCATTTTCTCACCTCACTCACCCATGCTTCTTCAGCCTGGCATTCTCCTACAATAGGCTGATTAGAAGGCCAGTTTTCACTTCCAAGTTTTAGCCACTCCGGCCCATTCCACCACAAACTTGACTGTGCAAGATCTTTCACTGAAATTCCTCGTGTTGGTAAATCAGCGGGGTTTTGGGTGCCTGGACAATGCTTCCATTACTTGGGATCTGTGTGCGCTTGAATTCCCTCCACCCTATTGGCAACAAATGGTTTCCATTTCCTTGCCTGGCTTCTTAACCAGTGCCAAACTATAGTGGAGTCTGTCCAATAATAGCTTGGAATTTCAGAGAGGGCCAAAGACTTTTGCACTATAACTGCAAGCCGACTAGCAATAACTGCACCCATCAATTCCAACCTTGGAACAGAAAGCCTTTTCAAAGGTGCTACTCTGCTCTTTGCAGCAACCAACCTGCAACTTACTTCCTCTTGCAATGCGCCTCTTATATAAATACAAGTTGCATAGGCTTCCTCACTTGCATCACAAAAGATGTGCAGCTCCAAATTGTCTGGACTATTGTTCAACTCTCCAAAGTACCATCTTGGGATTTCAATGTCTCCAAGATGTGCCAATTCTTTGAACCAATATTTCCACCTTACCACCGTATGATCAGGTAACTCTTGGTCCCAACCAAGTCCAATTTCCCAGAGGCTCTGAAACCAAATTTTTGACTTTATCACAAATGGAGCCAGGAATCCAAGAGGATCAAAGACCTTTGAAGCCAAACTAAGAGCTGTACGTTTTGTCCACCTTGTCTCATTCTCAGCCAGCTCTACTAAAGATTTCCCATTGAAGGTAAACAAATCATCATCTTGCTGCCAAACAATGCCTAGCACCTTTGCGTCTATTGCCCACAACTCCTTAATACCAGAATCCTCAATACTTTCTGCTGCATCAGGTACTACACAGGAATGACTCATAAACTCTTGTAATTGCGAATGATTGGTCTGCCATTTTCTAAGCTCCATGCCAGCCTCCCTCATTATAGCTCTAGCCTCCATGAATATCTGTTTAGCCATTTCTGTATTATCCACGGAACACAGCAAATCATCAACATCAAAATTTTTCCGTATGTGTTCAATAGTGTTAGGATAGACTTCAGAATATTTCTTAAAATGGTACTGCATAGTAGCTGCCAACAGAAATGGACTAGAGCTGAGGCCAAACAACACTGACTTCATTCTATATGCTTGAACCTTAGGTTCATTTTCCAACAAGTCTTTCGTATCCACCCACAGATACCTTACTGCATCTCTGTCCTCTGGTTTTAACTTTATCCGCAAAAAGGCTTGCTTCACATCTGCAGTCAATGCTACTCTACCAAACCTGAATCTCAGTAACAAGGAAAATAAATCTGCATTTAAATTTGGCCCAGCATCCAAACAGTCATTCAAGGACACACCACCTTTGTCCTTGGCTGAGCCATCAAAAACTACCCTCAGTTTGGTGGTAGTTTTGTCTCGCCGTACCACTGCATGGTGTGGCAGATAATGTGCCTCCTGGCTCACCAGCTCACCTTGCACCCTTTCAGCATAGCCCTCCCTTACATAACTTAGGATGGCCTCATTGTATTCAATTAACAACTCCTCATTTTTTCTTAGCCTGTACAATGAAGTCTCCAACCTCCGATTAGCTAGCTGAAGGTTTGAACCGGGTTTGCAAGAATCCTTCCATGGTAGGCCAACTTCATAGCAACCATCTCTAAACCCAATCCCTTTTTCAAATTGCTCTAAAACATCATTGTTCACTGTACTTGCCTGTTTGTCCTTTATGCCAATAGATTCAAGTTCCCAAAACGCTTTCAAATGCCTTTCCAGACCATGGCTGTTCTCCTCAATCTTAACAAAAAGAGCCTTAACTTCCATTTCATTGCAATAACTACCATGTAGCATCCAGCCTAGCTTACTTTCAATAGCTACCGGGCCTCGAGATGTGCGGACAATATTACCAGTGATGAAGTCCCAATAATAGTCAGCTCCAATCAAAAGACTAATATCTTCTGTTCTTTCAAACTTATTATTGCCCAAATTAATTCCTTTAACTTGCAATTCTTGGACACATGCCATATCTAAACAAGTAGTGACTGGAGCACAAAGTTCCTCAATCTCTACAGCTTGGACCTTGATAGTGGGACTTTGCGGTAACAACCCTTTAACCAGAACTTCTACCTTCTTAAATTTGGTTCGGTTTTGAACGGAACCCCCAAACCCAGAAATTCTTAAATTCTCCCTCTTAAGTTCTTTAAACTTCAATTTTCTGGAAATTCTGGTCTTAATAAAACTACACTGGCTACCACTATCAAACAACACTCTTACAGTAGCTTCTCCCTCATTCCCAATTAATAAGGCTGCAGTTGTTTGCAATAATCCCCCTTTACTTTACTCCCTTGCATAGCAGTGGCATGTGCCACTGATGTCTCTACTTCTGGGGTAGGCCTACTAGTGTTTTCACACAATAATGGCTGATGCCTACCATGACATTTTTTGCACAAAATTTTAAACTTACAAAACCTTGCTCTATGACCTTTCAAAAAATATTTAAAACATGCTGTGGACTTAGTTACCCTGTCCTTTCTCTCCTCAAGGGGTAAAGCCTCAGCCACCTCACATTTATATGACTTGTGGTTGCCTTCGCAAAATATGCATTCCTTGATTCCCTTTAATTTATTCTCAGAGGATGCATGTTGAGCTGACACTGTACCTGGGCTATTCCTTTTTGTGGAAACTTTGGTGCTGTGCCTGCCTTTGTCCCCTTGTTTACCATCCCACTGTGCAAACTCAACTCCCTCTCGTCTTGCTAATTCTGTGCCTAAAAGACTTAACATCTGCTGAAGGGGGATGTACACATGTTCTGCAGAGTGTCCCCTACTTAATTCAAGCAAAATTGAGCTAGGCAATTTAGACTCCAGTGTAGGAACCAACATTATACCATACCTTTCCATTCCTACACCCAAGTTGTCCAGGGACCTAGTTCTAATTTCAAATTCATATATAACTGCCGTAACTCCTTGACACTATTAGGATTATTAACAGGAGGTATAGCTAAAAGTGCACGGAGGTGGCTTTTAATTAAGATCTCTGGCTTACCAAACCGTTTCTTTAATATATCCCAAGCCACATTATAATTAGCCTCTGTTAATGCTAATCCTGCTATAGTCTTTGCTGCCTCCCCTTCCAAGAGGGACCGCAAATAATTAAACTTCTCCACGGCACTTAACACTTGACTAGAATGAACTGCTGATTGAAAACTGTCTGCCCATCCTTGCCATTCCTGAATACTCCCAGAAAATGGTTTGAGTACAAGCCTCGGTAATTGAACTACAGATCTGTTAACCTTAACTTCACAAACATCATTTGTTGAGTGTTGTGTTTCATTATTAGATCTGGTCTCTAACTGTACTGAGCTGCTAAACTCTTTTGCTCGGAGGCCTACTTTAATTATATCATCAATAATCTCTTCAAAGTAAATTATGTTATTTTCTATTTCATCCTCTTCTATAAGAGCCTCAATTTTAACATTTACCTCACTTAGAGCAACCTTTTTAGTTTCTAATATGGAAAGCTGCGCAGTCACTAAGCGTAAATCCTCTTGCTCTATGGCAGAATCTATAGTGGCAATGACCTTTGTAATTAGACCTTTGTAGGCGCTTCTCCTTTTTATAAATTTGTTCAATTCAGATGCACTCATCTTCAATGCAAACAACAATTGGGCTCAATACCAAATGAGCTGAATTGGCAGAAATACTTAACCAAACTGATCAAACGCAAATTTTACTTTCAAATAAACTGAATTGCTGGGTGGGGTACTAACCAAACACCAGTATGGAATACCAAATTTTCCACCCCAGGACCTTAATTCAATAATAACCCAAATTAACCAAACCGGTAAAATGTAGGCCAAAAACAACGACAGACGACTGGCCAAGTTTCGCAATTGGGCAACCAAACTTTCTACCCTGGGACCTTAATTCAATAATAACCCAAAATTAACCAAACCGGTAAAATGTAGGCCAAAAACGACGACAGACGACTGGCCAAGTTTAGTAATTGGGCAACCAAACTTTCTACCCTGGGACCTTAATTCAATAATAACCAGTGGTGGGCACCGTTAACCAAAACGTTAACTTCGTTAACCGCTAATCCGTTAACCAAAAAGTTAACTTCGTTAACCGTTAATCCGTTAATTCGTTAAACATGTAACGGAAGTTACCGATAAACCGTTAACGTTAACTTTTATTATAAAAAAATGAAAAACACAATATATATATAATTTAATTTTCCCTCTTCTTCTCGTTCTCCATTTTGTCCATGAGATGCATGTTGCCCTTCATGAAAATTAGCATATCAAAGTTTTCATCAGACAGGGATGATCTCTTGGCCCTCAGGATGTCCTTGCCCATAGAGAACAAACGCTCCACTGCAGCACTGGAGGGGATGGCAGAGATACTAAAGAGTAAACAGCCTCTGGCGCCACACGCTCACATTTACTTCTCAACGCCATCTATTATCTCATAAAGAAACTAATTCACATTGGGACTTGAAAGTACCGGCAGGATCAACCGGGTAGAAAATAATTATGGAGATTTTAAAGATGTGGTACCTAGAAGTACCGCCAGGACATAAAGGGTTAAGGTGAAAACGCTCCCATTGTAAGACATCAATTGACTTAATTTATGTCATCAAAGTGACATGAGAATTGAAATCTTACCTGATCAGTTTTATGGTTCTTGAAATGTATCAAGGAGACTACTAATAAGGTACTGACAGACATATTATAAATATACATGACTTACTTGACAACGATTATTTTTAAATATTCACTAGCACAAACATGTTGCGCAAGAGACAGACTGCAAATGAAACGAATGTAGTTATTTGTTGTAATTGTTACATATATATTATTGAAAGTGCCTTAAAATGCTCGTGATATTTCTTGAACGAAGTTGAAACATTCAACTCAAATGGCAAATCTTTCCGCCTGATTTTACAGTCGACCATGTTTTGCTCAAACCAATGCCATAAATAACTACCATATTTGGTAAGACAAATTGTGGCGACGGAAACAAATATATCGCCTGATTTTGCACTGCGGAAATGGAAATTCGTTCATCACTATTAACAGTGGCGGATTAATTGCGCACCTGCTCAGCACTGAAAATAATAGAAACTTTTAAACGTTTATTTATGATTTTTTTTTGGGTTAACGGACTTGAGTTAACGGAAGTTAAATGTAACGGAAGTTAATTAGTCCGATAATGATTTTCAAAGTTAACTTAAAAGTTAAATCGTTAACGAAAAAGTTAACTTCGTTAATTAACGATTAACGGATTAACGGTTTGTGCCCAGCTTTGATAATAACCCAAAATTAACCAAACCAGTAAAATGTAGCCCAAAAACGACGACAGACGACTGGCCAAGTTTCGCAATTGGGCGACCAAACTTTCTACCCTGGGACCTTAATTCAATAATAACCGAAAATTAACCAAACCAGTAAAATGTAGGCCAAAAACGACGACAGACGACTGGCCAAGTTTCGCAATTGGGCGACCAAACTTTCTACCCTGGGACCTTAATTCAATAATAACCGAAAATTAACCAAACCGGTAAAATGTAGGCCAAAAACAACGACAGACGACTGGCCAAGTTTCGCAATTGGGCGACCAAACTTTCTACCCTGGGACCTTAATTCAATAATACTCAACCCGTCTAGGCCTAACTTGGGCTACAATTTGCACAATCAGAACTTTGCCGAAAAATAGTCACTGACTCAGTTTTGGGGTAGAATCCGGTTCTGAAGGACCATGTTATTTTATTTATTTGTTGGGTTCAAAATCCCAGCTGAGCCGTGAACGGCCAAATTCTAAAGGGCCAGTGCTACCTACAGCCCAAGTTAAGCTAAAATTAAAACTTACGGATTTGAGATCCTATTAGGTCCTACCTCAGGGTTGCTGACTCGATGCGGGCCTACCTTAGACCTTTGTTACATGAATTTAATATAAACAAAAGGGGTACTATTTATGGTCTTCTTTCTCAACCTTGCAACAACAACGCAACCTGGACTATTGCACGATGCAACAATCTTGTATCTAAACAACCAAACTGAATTGCAAGAGAGCTCTCTAACAGACCACACCCTGTACGTACGACATCCCACAAACGAGTAGAAAGAACGCGCAGCGCCCCAAAATGATGCCAACAGTGTGACCAAACAATGATGCCACAAGAGCTAAAAAATGCTAGCTCTAAATTAAGTTAATTTTTCACTAACCTTACAATTATGAGATGGATATATATACACCTTAACTTAATATATACAAGCAATGCTGCATCAATCAGCTTAGTCATCATATCGCCTTGGGACAACAATGGTTCTTCCTCTTCTAGATTTTCTAACATTGAGGTAAGGGGTCAAACCACTGACCCTATGGTAAAGATTGAGGCCCAGTCTTTGGTAGAGGAGATAGGGTCATACCGGTTTTCAATCTGCACTGTGGTGTGGTATGACATCCTAAGCCACATACAGCAAGTCAGCAAACTAATCCAGTCTCCCTCAATGCAGTTGGATGTGGCTGTCAATCTGCTAAGGAAGACTGAAACAACTCTCAGCACTTCCAGAACAACAGGCTTTGTGGCTGCACAAACCTCAGCCATGGACATGTGCGAAGACTTGAATGTGGAGGCTGTTCTCTAGCAAAAGAGGCTGAGGTCCACAAAGCGGCACTTCTCCTATGAGTCTCCTGATGAGCCCATCAATGACGCACTTAAAAATTTGGAGATGATCTTTTTCAATGTGGTGGTGGATGCTGCTATCTCATCACTTCAGGAAAGATTGCAGACCTTGGAGAAGTGAGAGACAAGTTTGGAGTGCTCTCAAACTTCCAAAACTTGTCAAATGAGGAGATGACAGAGCAATCAGAAACCCTCAGCAACACTTTAAGCTGTCGAGGACATTCTGATCTAGATGGTAGGAAGTTGGCACAGGAATTAAAGAATTTGCCTGAACTGCCATCTACGAACATGTCAGCACTTCACCTGCTGACATTTATCCATAAAAAGCAGCTCACAGAGATCTATCCCAACCTCTGGGCCGCCCTCAGGGTTGCTGTCACCCTTCCAATGACAGTGGCTGGGGCGGAGAGGAGCTTTTCCAAGCTCAAGCTCATCAAGACTTACCTGAGATCCACCATGATGCAAGACCGCCTCAGTGGTCTTGCTGCCATCAGCATTAACCATGCGGTTTCTGAGCAGATTTCCTATGATGACATCATTGATGAATTTGCATCAAGGAAGACCAGGAGGATCAGGTTTTAATAAGAAAACAACTAGACCAAAAACTTCCAAACCAAATTTAAAATTCAGTTATTTGCTAGCTGGCAATTTTATTCCTTTATTAAGCTACATTGTGAAATTTATTAGTGTTTTTTATTTATCTATTTTGTGCGCAATATACATTGGAATATTTATTTTGTTTGCAATATATTTGCGAATCTTTATTGAGTGTTCAAGTATTATTCATACAAGATTTCTTTGTAGTTTTTGTTTCAAGACAACTTGTTCTTATTTGAAGCTAAGAACATAAATGAAGGAGGTGCTTTGTGTTTTAAAGACAATGTGTTCAGTGTGTTTTAGTGCGGCAGAGGTCATGCACCGGAGTGAGTGGGGAGTGTGCTATTGACAGAGGAATGGCACCTTTGCATGATCTCGCCTAGGGCGCCAAAATGTCAGGACCGCCACTGCAGTATCTAAATACATTGACAGTAATTCAATTATTTATAGCTGTTTACTAAATATGAGTAAGGCATATGTTACTGAACCACAATATTTTATTTAAAAAACTAGAAGACAGGAAGGTTCCCATGTACATATTAAATTTATTGAAATTTTGGTATTCCTACCAATCTTTTACCGTTAGGTGGGACAATGTACTATCCGAATGTTTTGGCTCCTCTTGCGGGGTGAGACAAGGCTCCTTGCTCTCCTCTATGCTGTTTAATGTGTATATTGACGGATTAATTGCTTCACTTAATGAGGCAACAGTGGGATGTTGTATAGATAACACAAGGATAAATAACTTAGTTTATGCCAATGATATGGTCTTACTGGTTTTAGGCGAATTTGTCTACAACAATTTGTCTAAAGATACAATTCATCTACAACAATTTGTCTACAACAATTTATCTACAACAATTAGTCTACAGATACAATTTATCTACAATAATTTGTATACAGATACAATTTGTCTAGAGAAACTATTACTAATATTGGACCTAGTATTTTCATGGACTGCTCTCGATTTTCCTACGAAATTGAAAACAAGGGCAGTCGATGACCCTGATTTTGTTTCTGCAATCGGTTTTCTTGAGAAACCTAACCTAACCTGACCTAACCTAACCTAACCTGACCCAATCGAGTTTCTTATACAGGGTGTACATAAAGTCAGGATCTATTTTTGTGAAGCACTTGGAAATTATATGGAATTCAATCATAAAATGATAAAGTGGTAACATTTATTAAATAATTAAGAGTAGGATTCGACGTGACGCCCATCAGTATCCCTGCACAGCTCAAATCGTTCCGCAGCACTTCTAAACACATTCTGGAGCATTTGCGGGGTTATGTTATCTGCAGCAGTTCGTATACGTGTACGTAAGTTTTCAAGACTCGTAATGTTCGTCTGATAGACGTGCGATTTGATAAAGCCCCATGCAAAGAAATCTAAAGGGGTTAAATCTGGTGATCTCGCTGGCCAAGGTCTGTTGCTTCCGCGTCCGATCCAGCGATTTGGAAAACGTCCATTTAGATAATCCTGAACAATTTTGGCATAGTGACAAGGAGCACCATCATGTTGATAGACGACGGTACCAATAATCCTATCCCCAATCAGCTGAGGTTCAAGGAATTGCTGCAACATGTCCAGATAAATAAGCCCCGTAACTGTAGCTTCAGCAAAGAAAAAAGGACCATAAACCTTAGATTTTGTTAAACCCATCCAGACATTAACTTTAGGTGAGTCTCTTTCCCAATTTTGGACGAAATCATTCGGTCTTTCATCTGCCCAAATTCGACAGTTATGGCGATTTACTTTTCCACACGTATGGAAAGTGGCTTCATCACTAAAGAAAATGTTGTCCATTAAATTATCACTCCAGATTTGTTCTACGAGATCAGCACACAGCACTTCGTCGAGGGAAATCTTCCTCATGTAAATCATGTAAAACCTGCAAATGATAGCTTTTCTTCTGCAAATTAACTTTCAGAATTTTGTGCACAGATGACGTCGGGAGGCCGAGTCTGTGATGCAGCACGAACGGACGTACGTGGCTCCTCAGTGATAATTCCGCGTACTGCATTCACGGTAAGATCTGACATACACGGTCGTCCTGATCTTGCTTCATCATTTACAGATCCCGTTCGTTTAAATTTGTTCACCAATTTTCGTATTGTCTTGTCTATTGGTCCCGGCTTATGAATCTCCTTCTAAACTTCTCTCTGGTGTCATTGTATTTCTTTCCCTCGATTCGCCAAATTAATATTGCCACACGCTCTTCTGTATTCATTCTAAGGGCTTCTGAAAAGAAAAATAGAAAAAAATTATTATTTCACAAAAATAGATCCTGACTTTATGTACACCCTGTACTATTGTTTTTGCAAGATATCGCCACACCAGCTCGGACTTATTCAAAAAGATGTTGGAGTGTATTGCGTCGTTTCAGTAAATAAATTTATTCAATATCCAATAACATTTTTCTTTATCATTTCTCAAGAAAACCGATTGCAGAAACAAATTTTTCATTTTTTTTAAAAAAGTAATAATAATTAACATCAAATTGCTTTCATTTTTCTTCTCTAGACAAATTGTATCTGTAGACAAATTATTGTAGATAAATTGTATCTGTAGACTAATTGCTGTAGATAAATTGTTGTAGAAAAATTGTTGTAGATGAATTGTATCTTTAGACAAATTCGCAGGACACCGGTCTTAATAAGTCCTCTGTTAAAGGTCTGGATCGGCTACTAAAGTGTGCGAAGAGTATTCGCAGAAACATGATATTCTTTTTAATGTTACAAAAACTAAGGTTATGCAATTTCATCCTAAAGCTGTAATCAGCCAGCTGATATTAGGTTTAAAATGAAAGGTGAAGTAATTGAGGAAGTACAAGAGTTTAAGTATTTGGGTCAAACTATTACCAGTTCCTTGAGTAATGACTCAGATATAAGAAAACAATCTCGAAGCCTTTGTGCTAAAGCGAATATGACTATAAGGAACTTTCGGTTCTCTACGAGTGAAGCTAAAGACAATCTTTCGTACTTTCTGCAGTAATATTTACGGACAGCAACTCTGGATGAACTATAAAAAAAGGTTCTGGCAGAACCCTAAATTTTCTGTACAACAGGTCTTTTAGACTCTTACATAAATTACCCCCGAGATGCTCAGCTTCGCAAATGTTTGCTACCCGCAATGTCCTGAGCTTCCTGGAGGTAACAAGACGTGCTCAATACAGTCTGCTGCAAAGAATTAAAAAATCAATCAACCCGATTATCCAAGTTATCCATGAGTCCTGCCGTTTATCCTCTAAGCTATGGAATTCTTGGTACGAAAACGTCTGTCTGTAGCTCCACTTAACTCTGACATTACTGTATTATTTCTAATCAACTGTATATATTTCTATCCTTAGTATGTGAACTGTCATTGTATTAATAATATTTGTCATATGGACTATAGTCTGCCGATAAACCTTTTCATTTTCATATATATATACTTACTGTATATATGCCCGGTTAGGTTAATTGAATGCCCGGTTAGGTCAACTGAATGCCCGGTTAGGTCAACTGTACGCCCTTGACAATTCGTTAGGTTAACTCCCGATTTTCTCGTTAGTTTTGACATTAAACTAACGAAAATATCACGACTTAACCTAATTAATCATCAAGGCCGTACAGTTGACCTAACCGGGCATTCAGTTAATCTAACCGGGCATTCAGTTGATCTAACCTGGCATTCAATTACCCCCCCTCCCAGAATGTCTACCTGAAGATCTTCCGCCAAGCCCGATCCACCTGAAGATCTCCCCCCCCCCCCCCCCCCCCAGCTCTACCTGAGGGGAAGATCTTCAGGTGATCCTTTATATTTTATTTACCGAAGGCAAATTAATTTAAAGGTAAAAATTGAACAATATCGATGTCTTCAGGAGCTGACTGAGCGGTCGGGCAATCGGGCATGGAGTGAGAGCCCGGGCCATTAGGGGGCCAAGCGGCCCCTGCCCGCAGTCATCATAAAACAGTGAGAGTGTTCTCAATTTGGTGGTGTCTAATCGAACTGTAATATGAGAAAAATCGGATTTCAAGGGGCCCAGAACCTCATTATGCCCGAGGGCCCAGGTTGCTGTCAGTCCGCCCCTGGATGTCTTCATAAAATTATTCTATTAATTATTATTATTACTTTTTAATTATTATTACTTATGTCATAAAAACTCATAATAAATAAACTAAATCCCATTAATTTTGCCTAAAAAGCCTCCATGCTTCCAAGGGCATATTCAGATGAGAGTACCGTGAATATATTATTGTTATACAAACTATCTAAAAATTGTAAAACACCGTTACTTGTATTCTTTTTTGATTAAAGTTTTTAATTTGAATTTTGAAATGAACATAAGGAAATGACATTACGAAAAAATCTATTATTATGAGTATTATTTAACTACTCGTAAAAAGTAATGATGGATTGTTTAAGCTCCTTCGCAACATTTAAGGTCATATGACAGAAGAGACTTACAGCTTTACGTGGTTTCCGAACCACGCGGAAGAATCTACCATCCAACTACTATCCAACCCAATGTCGTTTAATTTCGCTGATCAACGGGAAGCGTTGTTACGACAGTGGCTATCACATAGCCCGAGTATAGTTGTATTTGAGGAGAGGGGGTAATTGGGGGATAGGGGAAAGAGAGAGGGAGAGAGAGGAAAGGAGGCGAGAGGAAAAAGGGGAGTGCCAGTAGAGCAAAATTTTAATCCTTGATAAGATCTTAATCCGTTAATGGCTTTTGATTAAAACCAATGTGTGTGTGTGTGTGTGTGTGTGTGTGTGACGTTACACTATAAAAAAAATTGCTTAAAAAATATAAGGTTTAAAACCCACCTGATACAACATGCTGATCCAATGCTACTATGAATAAAAGAGTATAGTGGCCACCGGCAACACTGTCTTAGGCATAACACTAATATTAATAATAAGAAAAAATACATGCCATTGTATGAGAGCGAGCGCTTTACTACCGAACGCGACCAAGCCAACAAGAACCTGGCTGGCCAGTTCCAACCAGGTCACACACACACACACACACAGCCATTCAAAGTCGCATACTTAGACATAATTTAGAAAATGAGTGAGGAGTAAATAGAAACTCAGTTGCATACAATATTTATTAACTTGTTAAGACATTGTTTTTATTAGTATAGTAAACTCCCAATTAATGGTGGAAATAATTACATTCTCATTCCTTTGTATAATAACCTTGGTTTTGCTTCCGCCCGAATTGTTCATTCTGACGAAGGTCAAAGTTGTCACTCCACCTTAGACCTACAATTTAACGTGGAATTCGAACCACGCACCACCACGGGCGGTCAGAAATTACAGAGTCCTCGCCCGGACTCGATCTCACGACCTCCCAATCAGCAGCCCAACGTCTTAACCACTAGGCTACCGCAGGGTACCCATTTATCTCCCAACCAATTTTATTGTGTAGAACAGCTGGGTTTTGCTGCGCGCCGACTGCCGTCACTAGGTGCCGATCCCGGGGCCGATGGATTCGTAGTCAGTGATGCTAACCCCTACCACCACTGCATGCAGTTCTTTTTAGAAATCATACCCCGTTTAAATTCTTAATCTTTGAACACATACAGTAACTTCAAAAGCTTGCTCGAGTACACAGTTGGATATTACAGTATTATTATGAAAAGTTAATGTATGCACAACACGTTCTAAGTGGGCGTTTATTCTCTTTTCACCATTTTTTTCAATTGAAAACTGTTCAGAGTTCATAGCGATGTGTGAGGAAGTCTTCTAAATCGTAGCGACAATTACAGCGTATATAAAGAAAGAGTTCCTGTGGATGAACGGTGAAGGCGAGGGACGGTTTGTAACGCTCTAGACCAGTGTTTCTCAAAAGGTGGGTCGCAAGCTCGCAACCCCCCGGGTCGTAATGTGTTTACCCCTGTAGTAGTGATTTGTGCGCAAAAACAAAAAAAAATAAAACCGCTTCGTGAATTTGTTTACCCCTGTAGGATGATAAGGAGTTGCACCGACCTAAGACCTTAACACTGGGGTCGTGCGGAAAGTCCGGCTAAGAAACACTGCTCTAGACCATTGTCCCAAAGCAAGTGGTACTTCTTGGCGGATGTGTCTTCTAAATATTCTCTAAGCTCCAACCCAATCCATTCTCACCCTTTCTACACTTTATATAAAGTCGTAAATTAAAAATGTCCAGACATGCTCAAGAACGGTGTCAAATTAACGCATACCATCAACTCGACATTTAATAAAGGTTTCAGGTTGAGGAAGGTGGCTATTTCAAACAGTTTATCGAGGATGAATTGGTAACGTGTACTCGTAGGCACTAGTTTGTTATTACCATTGTTTTTACTGAATGTGTTTAGATTAGTTTTCCACAACAAACGTATTTCAAAGCAGGGTTGATTCGTATCGCGACTCCCAGTTAACGTGTAAATAATACAGTATGAGGGGGTGTCACTAATCGTTACTCTTGTTGCACTCGCGGAAGCTGGCACTTTACGATGCTCAGTCGACCATTTCTCAACCAACACAAAGATTTTCGACATCTCATCAACAGTCAAACAAATCACATTACGTTTGGGGGAGTCTACACGTTTATAATTGGTCTCGAGCACATAATTAATCGCACCACTGTTTCGTTTAAACACCCTCACTGATTTAGAAAAAGTCAAAACGTATTGAACGTTAAGGATACTGCTTAGCGGTAGTTCCATCTTTGTTACTGTAGGTGCGGGTATTTCTTGGTGATGCAGCGAGAAGACTTCTAGATAGCACGTCACGACGCTCCACGTTCAGATGTTCGTGTGAGGTGGGCTGCTTGCTTCAGTTCGTAACTTCGTGACCCTGACCTGGTGGTGATTCAACGACTCGGCCGCGCTGGACATTCAATAATAATAATAATAATAATAATAAGTAAATAAATGAATCAAAACTTTAAAATAATTTATAAATTAAATAAACAGTAAAAACGTGAAAAAGGATAACCATAAATTAAATCAAAATATGTACACCGACTAATCATTTCTCATGGAAACCCAAAGGAAACATTCATTATTGAAAAACATCCGTCTACAGTCATTACAATCTCTTTTCTCAGCTTCTACCACACGGTTTACACATCTAGGGCTCTTACACTGAGCGCATACCCTATGACAATCCTTCCAATGTTTCCGCAAATATTTCGCAAACTCAAGGCACCCCTTACACAAATCGTGATGACGGCCGTATTTCGACTTCTGTCATAGTTTACGTAAAGAACTCTGATATGACGAATAGGAAGGTAGGTTGTTCCTGCCAAGCCTAAAATGAGTAAAGGCCTTTTTCGATCTGTTACACGACTCTTAAAAATATACGTTGTCCTGCCTTGCCTATCCAATCCAAACACAATAATCCGTACTCTCATCTGTTGTTCCACTTTGCCTAACTTTCCAGGACCCATATTACAGTCAAAATTAAGACCACGTGATCTAGCTAGTTTTTGCGCACAATCTGTGACCGTATTTAGCCTACTGTTTCTGGCTACTACGTTTAGAACACCATGCGCTATAATTAAAGCATAAAACCGCAACCACGACCGATGTTTGTATGATTTCTTTAAATATCTCGTGAAATAAAGTTTAAAGCGTACGGTGTAGCGTCATGGCCCTCAATACAGAAAGCGTGGTCATTATCGATCATGAAATTCTCCAGGTTGAATTTTGAACCGCTCTGCATTGATTTCTCAATACGTGAGAGGATGTAGTCAATATCCTTCTCACCCAGGCGTTTGTAGGGAATAACTACCCAGAACAGATCAACATCCTTATCATCAGGTTCAAATCCAAGAGCCAACCTCACCCGTGACTCCCGCTCCTTATTGCGTTGAAGGACGTATGCGACGAGGTGTCGAACTACTTTGCGAAGCACTTGTTCGAGACCCGCCACGTAAGCGACCAGTGGATCAACCCTAACAGCGTACCTGTTCTTAACCAGTACGAGTGTATTACACGCATTGTGTACAGCGTGATTGATACACCATCGTCTGAAGGATGAGTTGATGTTGTTTCTGTTTGGGTTGTAGATGCGTTAGAAGAAGGGTTCTGGCTGCTGTGAAGGATGTGGAAGGTTGATATGACATGAATACATTTAAATTCACTGATGCGTGTGAGTTTGGTGACGAAGGGGTTGGTGTTACTGGTGACATCGTGTCCTCAGAGTTGTACGACTCGAATTTCGAACATTTTGAAGGCATACCTGATGGGGAGGGGTTTTCAGAATCCTCTACTAACTTACGCTTACCTCCTGTGGAGGTGGAGGGCTCCTGGCTGAATCCTCAAGTCCGTCTTCCAACAGCTGAGACGGAGGGTTCCAGGCCAGTTTCACGATCCCACCCACCAACATCCGATGAAGTTGAAGGTTCCGGTGAGACATCCCGCGTTTCTTCTGAAACCTCATCAAGCTCTACAAGTTCTTGCTGGCTAGCAGTGATGTAGGTCTCGAGATCGGTCTCGGTCTCGAGACTCAATTTGCAGACCTCGATCTCGGTCTCCGCTATTTAGATCTCGGTCTCCGCTATTTAGATCTCGGTCTCGATCTCGGTCTCGACAGACGCGGTCTCGGTTTTTCTCCCCGAGACCTTTCGAGACCTCTCGAGACCGTAATGAAAAATACATGTTATTGGCATACTCATGATGGTGGCTTGGTTGAACAGACACAATTCAGAATGTTTATGAAAGTTTGTAAAAGTAAGGGACTCTAGGTATTCACTAATCAGTCACCCTGTTTTGAGTTGCCACGTTTGTCTCGCGGAGGGGTGTGGGTCTGGATTTTTTTAGGTTAGCGCTGAGTGGATGTTGAATTAATGTCATATATACAGGGCTATTTAAAATGATTCATCCGATTTTAACTGAGAATACTTCCGTACTTATCAACCGTGCATCAACTAGGCATACACCACATGAAAGAGGAAATCTTCGAGTTTTACAAGATCACCGCGAGAGGGCTCCAAAGTCACGCCTTGGCCTAGCCTAGCAACAAACAGTCAGTGTGAAAATGGCGTCCGCACAGCAGAAGGCGTTTTCTGTGTTGCAGTTTTCGAGCTGTAAATCGGTCGCCGGATCTTACACCGTGCGACTTCTTCCTTTGGGGTACGTTAAGGATACTGTGTACGTGCCACCGTTGCCCACATCTTTGGATGAGCTCCGAACTCGCATTGTTACTGCCGTAACGGACATGCTGGAGTATGGGAGGAATTCGACTATCATGTCGACGTTGGTCGTGTAACTAGAGGAAGTCACATAGAGCATTTATGAGGTGAGAGACAAAATTTGGACAGTATTTCTTTTGGTTGATGTATCACAAATCACACTGTATTTGTAACATTAAAAAATATTCTCATTTGAAATCAGGTGAATCATTTTGAATAGCCCTGTATATATATATATATATATATATATATATAATATATATATATATTATTTATTTATTTATTTATTATTTAGACCTTATGCTAATTGCCATGCCTCTTTATAGTACCGATATGTCAATTTATTTTTCATAGAAATGGTGTTGGAAAAATGCTATACAGGAAACTCAAGCACGGAGAATGAGCAGATACAGAGAGACTGCGCTCATTCTCACAGCAGCGATGACGAAATAAAACAGAGTCAAACCAAAGTTCCGAGACTAATGGCAAAATATCAAAGCTATCGGTCCAAGCAGAAGAACGTTGAAACTGGGAAGATTTTGAACCGCAGGGAACAGTTGCGGCAGTACCTCTTAGAGATCGATGAATCTCATATTTTAGACAACTGCTCTCCAATAAAGTTTTGGCACCAGAAAAGGGCTAAATTCCCATCACTGGCCAATATTGTCATGACTGTTTTAACAGTGCCTGCCTCTAGTGCTCCAATTGAGCGTGTATTTAGCCATGGAGGCATAATAATGAGGCCCCACAGAAGTCGAACTTCAGCAGATCTTCTGAGCATGCTGATGTTCCTTAAGTGTAATGAGCACCTATCATGCTTTAAATAAATGCACAAGTCAAACTGGGTAGTGGGTACGTTCATTAAACCTTCTGTAACAGATATAAAAGAAGTAAATAAATAAAAAGTATGTATATATATATATATATATATATATATATTCATTTGTTAATTTATAGGCTACACTTTTTGCATTCAACACACTACATCTGAGAAAGTAGTTATTAGTTTATTAATATACTTAACATAGTCTAATTTCCATAGTAGTGTAAAACAAATTGAAAGGGCATGAGCAAGATCTCGATCTCGGTCTCGAATTTTAAGGGTCTCGATCTCGGAAGGTAGATCTCGATCTTGAACCTTTGATCTCGGTCTCGATCTTGGTCTCACAGGATCAGGTCTCGGTCTCGGTCTCAGTCTCGGACTTGGTGGTTTCGACTACATCACTGCTGGCTAGACGCACCGTTCATCATTCTGGAAAAGAAGAACGAGAGAAGATTAACGAATATAAGGGAAGAATTTTTTTAAAAATCTTGATATTTGGTAAAAGCATTGCTTAAGAGCAGGGGCGTCGATTGCTCTAAAATAGTGGGGATGGCAAAAAAAAAAAATCGCCAACCGGAGATTTTTCTATAGACAAATTTCGCCAGCCCAAATTATTATAATTTCTACCAAGAACACACAAATGCTACGTGCAATTATTAAAATGCAAATTGACAGCTAAATTCCATGATAAATATACAATGGTGTTCATGACAATAATTTATAATATTGCTATTACATTTACATATGCATATAATACGACATATAACGTCTTATTAGGTGCCATTAATGGTTAGCATTTATAGCAATTCATCTACGAAAGTGGGGGGACAACTGGTAGGTTGTCCCTCCCTTTGTAAAATGTGGGTGGGACATGTCCCCTGCGTTCCCCCCCCCCCCCCGCAATCGACGCCCATGTTTAAGAGCGTGTCACGCAAACGATGGAGTCTCTAGTAAAATTCAAGCTCACAAGTCCATCAACATGTACTATAAGTGGTCTCGCAGGTTGTGGTAAAACTGTGTTTATGCTTAAAATTATTAAAGATAAAGATGCACTGTTCTCAAAATCTGTACACACCGTTATATTCTGACACATCTTCAGACGCTATTCAGCCTACCAGCCTGCCTTGGATGATTACAAAGATGTTGTCTTATTCCATAAATGGATTTATGACGTTGGTTCATTAAAGAATAATAAACAGACGGTGATTGTGATTGATGATCTTATGCTAGAAATTAATAAAACGATTACTGAGACATTTGAAGTGTTTTCTCACCATCTTAACATAAGCGTATTTTTCATCAATCAAAACGTGTTTTTCAGGAACAAATTTACACGGGATGTTTCTTTAAACACGCAGTTATCTTGTCTTATTTGCTCCTTAACTTCGGGGTGTGTCGCAAATTGGTATATTAGCCGGTAAAATGTTTCTGGGTCAGCGTAAGGCGTTTTTGGAAGTTTATAAAGAAGCAACGAGTCGGCGATACGAATATTTGCTCTGTGACTTTCAACCACGTAACACTTTCAGGGTGCTTTTAAGGACAGACATATTCCCCAACGAGGTTGAAACGGTATACTGTATAGACTATATACCAGAATGACGAGACGCGTAAAGAAATATCGAGTTTAAAAACGTTCCCGCGGCTACCATCTACACTTCAGCGACTGTTAACGAAATGTTAAAAACTGCAAATACTGTACAGTATTTTCATTCTTTGGTCTGGTTTGTGTAGGACAGACCTGAGGGGATATGAATGGATTTGCGATCAGAATGGGTAATTTTTGTCGCCTTGGGAAGGAAACACAAACTTGCGGCGCATATTATTTCTGATGAAACATGCACCCGGATCTATAGGACCAGAAGGGTCTACAATGCAAACTAACGACGAGTGAACTTGAAAAGATTATGGCTTGAACTAATTATTTTAATATGATAAACCAAAGCATTGTTTCTTCCGGTGCGGTGGTGGTGAACCACGTACGGAAGCCTCGTTAGTACGCTGACAATGATGCTACGAGTTGCTCATACCCTGAATAGGTGTACGAGTGGATCGGTGCTTTATGAAACGTTGAATTAAACTTTTGCTTTTCCTCCGAAACTTAATATGAAACATCAGTATGTAGACAATTTGCGTTCGCAGTTTTAATAAATGTAGAGAGGTTTTCAAAAGTCAGGCACCGTAGCGATGAAATGCAAAATATATACGCTATATGTGGCTTCGGTGCCTGATTTTTTTAACAACCCTGTATTTCATCATTAACTGCCATTATTATTACAGTGATATTACTAAAATTATTTAAGTAAAAGACAAGAACCAAAGAAATTATTCCTATACATTTAAAAAAAATTATAGGCTTCGATATTACTTTAAAAAGAGTTTAATTAATTTGCTAATCATTTACATAACCTCATAGTCAGAAGAGGAATCAATGTCATGATTGTATATAACAAGGAACCCACTCTTCCCAAACAATTATCAGTATTTCAGTTGTCGTACTACCTGTTTTATGACCCACCAGCCGCTACCAATATATCCTGTATAGTGTGTGTGTGTGTGTGTGGCTACATTTTTGGCTACCTGTGTATATCTGTATATATATATATCTGTGTAAAGCTTATCACGACACCAATGAGCGTGTAGCGACACTAGCGATGACACCATAGTTTCAAAATTATCTTTTTTTATTGAAAAAGCATTAATAAATATCATAAAAAAATAGATGTAATGACGGTTAAGCTAAGTTCCGTTAGGTTAAGTTAATTAAGTTATTTAGATTATATTAAATATTCCCATCCACATTAAATATGTGAAAATATCGTGGTTTCGTAATGTAAGCAATTAACGTGTGTGCGTGTGTTTTAACATACACACGCACACACACACACGTTAATAATTAAACAATGTTTGTGCCTGCGCATTTAACTCCAACATGACGAGATATTCTTAACGCAAGTAACACGAAGGTCACCCTCTTAATATAATAAAAGAGTAAAGTGGCAGCAACAAATACACTTAATTAAAATAAGTGGACGATATGGTGCAAGACAAGCATATATATATATATATATATATATATATATATATATATATAACATGCATCGTACCTTATACTGTATGCGTGATTTGAATGGGCTTTAATTGTTACTACTGCCAAATAACAGTTGTTTATGTAAAAAGGAAAAATAACACAGTCTATATTTTCCTTTATACGACCTTTACTTTTTAACTTATTAGTCTTGTAATTAGAACTCTTTTTGTTTTTCTTTATTTCCTTCTCTTAATTTTCTGAATCGATAAGTACATTTTATATATATACATATACTGTAAATGGTGCGGGTACCCACTAACCTTTACACACACACACACACACATATATATATATATATAGAGCGCCTCGGTGGTGTAGTGGTTAGCGTCGCTGACTACGAATCCATCGGCCCCTGGTTCGAGACCCGACGGCAGCCGGCGCGCAGCAAAACCCAGCTGTTCATCCTTCCACACAATAAAGGAAGTGGTTGGTAGATAAATGGGTACCCTAGGTGGCCTAGTGGTTACGGCGCTGGGATGCTGATAGGGCGTGGTTCGGATTCCACGTTAAACTGTAGGTCTAAGGTGGAGTGAAAAGCTTGACCTTCGTCAGAATGAACAATTCGGGCGGAAGCTAACCAAAGGTGTATATATGTTATGGGAAATCTATGCAGCTAGGGATTTCATGAAATCCCTAGTTACACAGTCCCTGTGTGTGTGTGTGTATATATTCCCAGGCCTTACCAACATCAAACGTTTGCTGTGATAAAATCCATTTATAGGCAGTGGGTAAAAAATTCAAAATAATCCAAATTCTGTAACAGTCACACACCCGCCTTTCCTGGGTATGTTATAGCATAATTGGGGTATTTTAAATAGGAATTATTAGATGGAATTATTAGGGTTATTAGATGAATTATTTCCGAGTTAAATTTAGTCCATCAAGAGTTAAAGGCTGAAATTTTAAAAATTCAATAAAACATAACCAGATTTTAAAAATTTAATTCACACACCCATTGTATGAACACTGGGGTAGCTTCCGATTTATTTGGGCACTTTGGGGTTGTATCTTCAGGTGCATAGTATTTCAAGAAATGTATTACAAGGTGTTACAAATTCTCCAAATTGTATCGAAAAATACCTGGAAATTGAATATAAAACGTTTATTGCAAATGTCCTCTTGCAAAGTGAGTGTACAGAGTGGCCACAAAGTCCCTTTGCGGTGACATTACAGCATATCTGTATGTTGCCCTTGTTTATGATGCAAAGGGACTTTGTGGCCACCCTGTAGTTTACCCGTTATCGAATGACTCTTACACGCACTCAGAAAGATACAAACAGGTAGACAGACACACAAAGAAAAGCCTATGTTATGAGTTATGACCCTTTAGCACTGTCTTGCCAGTAATAATATTAATAATGCGATTACAATTCCTTCAGTCGGTTGCTATAATGAACTGAAAAGTTTTAGCCCCAAAATGTAATTATTTCCATACAATATAATTATAACCTCATCGACCCTCTTAAATACGAGTATGACTTTCCCTTAATCGTTTCCCCTCACATCAAATTCATTTCAATCATCTTCTCTTTTTAATAACGAGGGCAAGAGAGGGGGTTTTTTTTAAAGGGGAACATTAATATATCTTAATGGGGGTGTGTGTATGCCATAATTGAAATTTTCTTTTTTTTGGGTTCAATTCCTCTCTCTCTCTCTCCTCTCTCTCTCTCTCTCTTATATATATACACACACACACACCGAGTGATTACAAATGATCTTCCCGATTTTAAACATTTATTATGAAAAAACTAACAAAACTACAGCGAAAAGCAAGATACACAAATAAAGAAGAACCCAAAAAGTTTTATTTACAAGCTATCGAAGTTCAATATGGGCTCCTTTTGTGGCTCTACAGACATCAAAACGGTATTCCATTTCGCTCCTATACATTTTGTAACATATCATACTGAACTTTTCTAACAGCCTCGCGTATCCTTCCTTCAAATGTTCCAAAGTTGTTGCCATTGGTGGAACAAACACTTCAGTTTTGACATAGCCCCAGACATAGGCGTATGGGATGGCACTTTACTGGGGGGTAGGCGGAAAAAATTTGCCCTAAAAATTTTCAGGGTGCCCTGATTTCCGCATAAGTACTATGTGTAGCATAAAATAACACGAAGGTTAGAGTATGAGTAACATACTGTATATTAAAACCTTTTTGATATAAAAAACATTACAATTTATAAAAATGAGATAAAATTTTGCTACAACATTTCTAAATGAGAAGCAAAACTACGGCTTTGGAGTTGATATAGAATTGAGTAAGTCCTCAACTTACGTTTTAATTATTAACTACAAGTATAGTAGCAAGTAATTAATTCACATCAAAAAGTAAAAAAAAAAAAAAAAAAAAAAAGAAATGTCAGGAAAAATCTGCCCTGAAAATGCTCAATTCCCTAGTCCGGAAGAGGGAGGATGTCGACCCCCATGCCCCCCGCCTCATACGCTTATGGCCCCAGAGGAAGAAGTCAAAAGGGGTTAGATCGGGCAAACGAGCCGGCCAAGGAATGGGACCCCCACGCCCGATCCAACGATCAGGCAATTGCTCATTCAGCAATGTTGTAACCTCATTGTGGAAATGGGGTGGCGCACCATCCTGCTGAAACCACACATCAGCTTTGTCCTCTAGCAGCTGGGGCATCAGCCACAGCTGTAGCATATCACGGTAAATGATACCGTTAAATATTTGTTCAGCAAAGAAGAATGGACGGTACACTTTCTCCGCGGTAAGAGCACAAAACACGTTTACTTTAGGGCTATCTCTGACGTGTTCAATATTACAAATAAAAATTCCCTGAAATATTCTTTATTTGTATATCTTGCTTTTCGCTGTAAATTTGCCAATTTTTTCCTAATAGATGTTTAAAATCGGGAACATCATTTGTAATCACCTGAATATATATATATACAGGGTCTGTCAAAAAAAACTAAGCCAATTTGAAATCTCTATAAAATGCACAATTTGATAGAGATTTCAAATATTTTTTTACACTAAATAAATAAAAGACTCATAAATAATCTGTGATAATTTTATAACTTTATTTTAAATATTTTAGGAGTTATGCGGTTATTTCTACAGATTGCGAAAATTTCAGTTTTTCTCATTATGTAATATCTTTTTGGTGCTACTGTAGTATGCGGTCTACCGTTAAGTTTCTACTGTAGTATGCGGTCTACGTTAAGTTTCTACTGTAGTATGCGGTCTACCGTTCAAAATATTTAAAGGAATTGAAAAGGAATTGAAAGGAATTATAATTTAATTTACACAATTAAGGAATTATTAAAGAAGTTAAACATACTACTACGCATACTTAACGGTAGACCGCATACTACAGTACGCCCTTGATGATTGGTTAGGTTAAGTCGTGATATTTCGTTAGTTTTAACGAAAATATCACGACTTAACCTAACCAATCGTCAAGGGCGTACAATTAACCTAATAATAAAATAATAAGAAGATAAGACGCTATAATTAAAAGGTAGACCGCCGAATCGTAGGTAGACCGCATACTACAGTAGCACCTCTTCTTTTTTCTCTTTTTCAGAATTTGTTTAGATTTAAAATTTTTCGTGAATACCTCTAAATATGCCATTCTCACATGAAGATAAAATAATTATAAAGCATTATAGAGTTGAAAAAGGTTATAGTGCAAGGAAATTACTTTCTGAATTCGATTATAAAGGATGGACTAGATCAGGTTTAGATTACTTATTGAGAACTATCGATGAAACAGGAAGCATTGAAAGGAAGGTTGGTAGTGGGCGACCAAAATCAGTTGGAGTAGATGAAAATATTCAGAAAGTGGAGGAACGTATCCTTAGTCAAGAGGATCGACCTGGTAGCCACATGACACCTGCTCAAATATCAAAAGAACTAGAAATATCAGACTCAAGCGGAAGAAGGATTATTAAGTCTGATCTGCAATTTAAACCATTTAAAAGAGTGCATGGACAAAGATTGTCAGAAGTAAACTGTCAGAAAAGAGTTGAGAAATCCAAACGTAAGTCTTATTTTACGTATAATAACTGAAGATAAACTTTCCAAGACATTTTTTACGGATGAAAAACGTTTTACGGTAGAGCCACCAAGAAACTCACAGAATGACCGGGTTTATTCTGATGTTGCGAAGAAAAATGAAATCCAAGGTGAAAGACTGTACGCAACAAGGAGTCACTTTTCTTCTAGCGTCATGGTTTCTGTTGGAGTGTCCAAGTTGGGAAAAACTTCAATATTTTTTATTGAGTCAGGAGTGAAAATTAATGCTCAATATTATTCAAATACCCTGCTTGAGAAAATGCTTCCAGAAATGAGAAACTTGGCTAGTCAAGGTTACTTTATTTTTCAACAAGATGGTGCAACATCACATACTGCCAAAACAACCATCGAATATTTGAAAAAGAATGTGCCTGAATTTCTGGAACCGAATAATTGGCCACCTAACAGCCCTGACCTAAACCCTGTAGACTACGGAATATGGGAAAACTTGGCAGAGTGTATAGGAACAGAATAAGGGATGTCAATCATTTGCGTGAGTTGATTATCGCAAAATGGGCAGAGCTCCCCCAAGAGCAAATAAATCGAGCAATAGACGAATTCAGACCAAGATTAAAAAAAGTGATAGAAATGCAAGGGAATCATATTGAACAGTTCTTTTAATTTTATTAAACTAAAAATTATCTACAGTATATCGTAAAAAAAAAATTTTCATGTTAAGTAGGAGAATCTCACTTTTTAGTTAATTATTAATAAAATTAACAATTCTGAAGATATCGTCATAAAAATTTAAATGATAATAGGTGATTACCCATACTTTATTGTGTAAAAAATTCAACTTAATTAGATAAACGGTTTTGTTTTAATAAAGGTTTGAATTTGTCTTTTTTTTTTTTGACAGACCCTGTATATATATATACAGTGTATATATATATATATATTGAACTAAAAATTAAAACTAAGTTGTCCAGTGAAACTCAAACCTTCTTCAAATGAAATACATAAAAATATTTCGTTACGATAGAAAGTATATTTCCTATTTGTTACAATAACTCTTGAAAAGTAATTTAAAAACAGTTAAAGTTGATAAGAAAACTCTTTGTTTTAACACAATTTAATATTTCCTTCTGTGTTTTTGTTTGTTTACATTCAGCGAAGCGAGACAAAGTGCCGGTTTATATATATATATATATATATATATATATATATATATATATATATATATATATATATATATATTATGCGGGTTGCTTCTACAGAGCTTCAATTTAATATTTAGTAGAAATCCAATGACAAGGAGAAATGTAAATGCCATGAAAAGTCTTCTTTATTGCGCAACGTTTCGAGCAATACGCTCATCTTCAGGCTGTTTAATAACAATGTGAAATTAAAATCAATATTGAATGAAAAACAAACAGAAATTTCTATAACCTATTCGTAAAGACAATTTTAAAAGACTGAGAAAAGAGGGTTAAGTTCTAAGTTATACAGATTTACATATCAAAATTAAGAAGTTATTTTTAAATACATGTAGTAAATGTGAAATTAATACACTGGAAAAATTACCAATAGTACACTGGAACAATGGAGCTATCTACCTTACACAGCAATATCCGAGGCCGACTAATTTGAGCAGAGGAGACGGGAATGAAAGATGGCGAGGGAGATAGGGGAAGGAGGGATTATAAGGAATTGGGGAAGGAGGAGGGATCATAGCAGATTGAGAGGGACGGACGATGAGTCAACATTCAGACTAGGGGACAATGCTTTAATGAAAAGGGATTCTAAAATTCTTAGTGAGTTGGGACAAGTATTACAACCAAGAATTTTAAAATTGTCTAAAGTGACATCAATTTTGCATTTGATGCTATGTTCACGTATGCTGGAGGCTTCCTTAGTTTTTAAAATTTTACCTGTTCGGCCACTTATTCCCATATGCGAATAAAATCTAGCCCTGAGAGAGCGAACAGTGCTGCCGATGTAATTCCCAAGGAGACACCTAGGGCAGGTAAATAAATATACAACACCGCTACGCAACGAGTCAGGGGTTCGATCCTTCGCTGAGAAAAGCTACCTAAAGACGTTTTATTAATAAATATGATGCGGAAATCAGTATGATAAAAAAATTTCCTTAACAATTTTGTAAATTTAAGCTTAAATTCCTTATTCAAGGGACCCATTTCAGGTACCAAGAAATATTTTATATCCTTCGGCACTGTAATACATGGAAGTTGAGGGCTATAAACATTATTTAAGAAGGATCTAATTAGTTTGTCTACATATTGAACAGGAAAACTATTATTAGTAAAGTATGATCTTAGATTATTAAATTCATCATTAAGTAAGGTAAAATTAGAGGTCAAATTATATCCTCTGAACAGGAGAGTTTTAATACAAGACATCTTATAGTTAAAATCAGTAAAACTAAAAAAATTCATGCCCAAACCAGTGAAAGTGGGTTTCCTATAAACTGATGTAGTATAGAATCACCGTTTTTCGAAATTAAAAGATCTAAGAAGGGGAGGGAGCCATTTTGCTCAGTTTCCATTGTATACGTTATATTGGGGTGCAAAGAATTTAGGAAGTTAAAGAATTGTTGCGCTTGTACCGCATTATCAAAGACTGCTATCGAATCATCAACGAAGCGTCGATAGAAAATTGGCTTGAGATGAGTGGGAGATTGTCTAAAAATTACACTTTCTAAATGAGTCATAAAAAAGTCAGCTGCTAGCGGTCCGACTGGTGATCCCATCCCTACCCCATCAATTTGTTGGTAAACCTTATTGTTGAAAGTGAAATAGCATTGTTTGAAGACCAATTCTAAAAGTTCCTTCAAATGAGACAATGAAAAACCATGAAAATTATCAACTGAGCTAAAAACCCTATCTAAAATAATGGCAATAGTTTCAGATACAGGTACATTTGTGAAAAGTGACTTTACATCAAAACTGACAAAAAACTTTTTTGAATCGAAGTTTTTACCCAGGAGTTCTTTTTGGAATTCAAACGAGTTATTTATAGTGTAAACATTTTTCGCAAAGGGGGACAGGAGACGAACAACAAATTTTGCCAATTGAAAGGTGGGTAAGTTATACGAAGCTAAAATAGGACGGAGAGGTGTTCCAGCTTTATGGATTTTAGGCAGACAGTATAATTGAGCAAGATTAGCACCAGATGCGAACAACTGAGAGTAAGTATCATTTTTTATTATCTTTAAGGACTTTAGTCGTGACAGAAATCTATTAACCTGGTCTTCTAACCTTACAATGACTTTATTTACAGGTTCTAGAATTTGTTTGAATTTAGTAAGATCACTTAGGATTTCATTAGTTTTGTTTATGTAGTCCGATTTATTCAAAATAACCACTCCGTTACCCTTGTCTGGTCTAGTCACAACAATCTCCTGGTTCTTTGCCAAATCTTAATACACTGCAAATCACTCTTCCTAAATATGAAAGATTGAAATTTAAGATTTCTAAGTTTAAGAAAAAATTCTTGAGTTAAATTTGAGAACTGACATTTGAGATTGTTGAAATCCCCCACATGGGGAACATTTTTCAAGCCATTGAAAAATTTTTCAAAGTAAAGAAAAAACGAGGGCTTATATATTTGAAACAACGGAAGCTTAAATTGCAAACCAAGTGACAGTAAAAACTTTTCCCGAGGGGAGAGTGTGTAACTAGAAAGATTCGAAATTACCTTCTCTGAATTGAAAAAATTTGGTGAATTCATTCCCAAAGCCTTTAACTTACGTTCATGTGTTTCCAAGATGGTAGAGTGAAATTTTTCTAGTTCACGTTGTACAAGAGAAATTATTAATAAATAGTCCAACAACGACAAGGTATTTTTAAGAGTAGTTATATAATGCCCAAGAGACTTGTTATGCGAATCTGATATTTTGATTTTATAATTAATTTCATTATTTAATAAATATTCCAGGGACGATTGATAAAATTCAGAGTCATATAGATTATCACGGTAGAGTTTGAAGTAAACAAATTTCGGGAAAATCCTGCAAGTCCGACACATTTCAAGAAAATAACAGTCCAGTTTTGACTTGAGAAACTTTCGTGAAGTCTTCCAAACATGGCGATAAGCCCTGAGGCCATCTTGTCCATACCTTGAATATATATAATTATGCGGGTTGCTTCTACAGAGCTTCAATTTAATATTTAGTAGAAATCCAATGACAAGGAGAAATGTAAATGCCATGAAAAGTCTTCTTTATTGCGCAACGTTTCGAGCAATACGCTCATCTTCAGGCTGTTTAATAACAATGTGAAATTAAAATCAATATTGAATGAAAAACAAACAGAAATTTCTATAACCTATTCGTAAAGACAAATTTTAAAAGACTGAGAAAAGAGGGTTAAGTTCTAAGTTATACAGATTTACATATCAAAATTAAGAAGTTATTTTTAAATACATGTAGTAAATGTGAAATTAATACACTGGAAAAATTACCAATAGTACACTGGAACAATGGAGCTATCTACCTTACACAGCAATATCCGAGGCCGACTAATTTGAGCAGAGGAGACGGGAATGAAAGATGGCGAGGGAGATAGGGGAAGGAGGGATTATAAGGAATTGGGGAAGGAGGAGGGATCATAGCAGATTGAGAGGGACGGACGATGAGTCAACATTCAGACTAGGGGACAATGCTTTAATGAAAAGGGATTCTAAAATTCTTAGTGAGTTGGGACAAGTATTACAACCAAGAATTTTAAAATTGTCTAAAGTGACATCAATTTTGCATTTGATGCTATGTTCACGTATGCTGGAGGCTTCCTTAGTTTTTAAAATTTTACCTGTTCGGCCACTTATTCCCATATGCGAATAAAATCTAGCCCTGAGAGAGCGAACAGTGCTGCCGATGTAATTCCCAAGGAGACACCTAGGGCAGGTAAATAAATATACAACACCGCTACGCAACGAGTCAGGGGTTCGATCCTTCGCTGAGAAAAAGCTACCTAAAGACGTTTTATTAATAAATATGATGCGGAAATCAGTATGATAAAAAAATTTCCTTAACAATTTTGTAAATTTAAGCTTAAATTCCTTATTCAAGGGACCCATTTCAGGTACCAAGAAATATTTTATATCCTTCGGCACTGTAATACATGGAAGTTGAGGGCTATAAACATTATTTAAGAAGGATCTAATTAGTTTGTCTACATATTGAACAGGAAAACTATTATTAGTAAAGTATGATCTTAGATTATTAAATTCATCATTAAGTAAGGTAAAATTAGAGGTCAAATTATATCCTCTGAACAGGAGAGTTTTAATACAAGACATCTTATAGTTAAAATCAGTAAAACTAAAAAAATTCATGCCCAAACCAGTGAAAGTGGGTTTCCTATAAACTGATGTAGTAATAGAATCACCGTTTTTCGAAATTAAAAGATCTAAGAAGGGAGGGAGCCATTTTGCTCAGTTTCCATTGTATACGTTATTTGGGGTGCAAAGAATTTAGGAAGTTAAAGAATTGTTGCGCTTGTACCGCATTATCAAAGACTGCTATCGAATCATCAACGAAGCGTCGATAGAAAATTGGCTTGAGATGAGTGGGAGATTGTCTAAAAATTACACTTTCTAAATGAGTCATAAAAAAGTCAGCTGCTAGCGGTCCGACTGGTGATCCCATCCCTACCCCATCAATTTGTTGGTAAACCTTATTGTTGAAAGTGAAATAGCATTGTTTGAAGACCAATTCTAAAAGTTCCTTCAAATGAGACAATGAAAAACCATGAAAATTATCAACTGAGCTAAAAACCCTATCTAAAATAATGGCAATAGTTTCAGATACAGGTACATTTGTGAAAAGTGACTTTACATCAAAACTGACAAAAAACTTTTTTGAATCGAAGTTTTTACCCAGGAGTTCTTTTTGGAATTCAAACGAGTTATTTATAGTGTAAACATTTTTCGCAAAGGGGGACAGGAGACGAACAACAAATTTTGCCAATTGAAAGGTGGGTAAGTTATACGAAGCTAAAATAGGACGGAGAGGTGTTCCAGCTTTATGGATTTTAGGCAGACAGTATAATTGAGCAAGATTAGCACCAGATGCGAACAACTGAGAGTAAGTATCATTTTTTATTATCTTTAAGGACTTTAGTCGTGACAGAAATCTATTAACCTGGTCTTCTAACCTTACAATGACTTTATTTACAGGTTCTAGAATTTGTTTGAATTTAGTAAGATCACTTAGGATTTCATTAGTTTTGTTTATGTAGTCCGATTTATTCAAAATAACCACTCCGTTACCCTTGTCTGGTCTAGTCACAACAATCTCCTGGTTCTTTGCCAAATTCTTAATACACTGCAAATCACTCTTCCTAAATATGAAAGATTGAAATTTAAGATTTCTAAGTTTAAGAAAAAATTCTTGAGTTAAATTTGAGAACTGACATTTGAGATTGTTGAAATCCCCCACATGGGGAACATTTTTCAAGCCATTGAAAAATTTTTCAAAGTAAAGAAAAAACGAGGGCTTATATATTTGAAACAACGGAAGCTTAAATTGCAAACCAAGTGACAGTAAAAACTTTTCCCGAGGGGAGAGTGTGTAACTAGAAAGATTCGAAATTACCTTCTCTGAATTGAAAAAATTTGGTGAATTCATTCCCAAAGCCTTTAACTTACGTTCATGTGTTTCCAAGATGGTAGAGTGAAATTTTTCTAGTTCACGTTGTACAAGAGAAATTATTAATAAATAGTCCAACAACGACAAATGTCAGTTCTCAAATTTAACTCAAGAATTTTTTCTTAAACTTAGAAATCTTAAATTTCAATCTTTCATATTTAGGAAGAGTGATTTGCAGTGTATTAAGAATTTGGCAAAGAACCAGGAGATTGTTGTGACTAGACCAGACAAGGGTAACGGAGTGGTTATTTTGAATAAATCGGACTACATAAACAAAACTAATGAAATCCTAAGTGATCTTACTAAATTCAAACAAATTCTAGAACCTGTAAATAAAGTCATTGTAAGGTTAGAAGACCAGGTTAATAGATTTCTGTCACGACTAAAGTCCTTAAAGATAATAAAAAATGATACTTACTCTCAGTTGTTCGCATCTGGTGCTAATCTTGCTCAATTATACTGTCTGCCTAAAATCCATAAAGCTGGAACACCTCTCCGTCCTATTTTAGCTTCGTATAACTTACCCACCTTTCAATTGGCAAAATTTGTTGTTCGTCTCCTGTCCCCTTTGCGAAAAATGTTTACACTATAAATAACTCGTTTGAATTCCAAAAAGAACTCCTGGGTAAAAACTTCGATTCAAAAAAGTTTTTGTCAGTTTTGATGTAAAGTCACTTTTCACAAATGTACCTGTATCTGAAACTATTGCCATTATTTTAGATAGGGTTTTTAGCTCAGTTGATAATTTTCATGGTTTTTCATTGTCTCATTTGAAGGAACTTTTAGAATTGGTCTTCAAACAATGCTATTTCACTTTCAACAATAAGGTTTACCAACAAATTGATGGGGTAGGGATGGGATCACCAGTCGGACCGCTAGCAGCTGACTTTTTTATGACTCATTTAGAAAGTGTAATTTTTAGACAATCTCCCACTCATCTCAAGCCAATTTTCTATCGACGCTTCGTTGATGATTCGATAGCAGTCTTTGATAATGCGGTACAAGCGCAACAATTCTTTAACTTCCTAAATTCTTTGCACCCCAATATAACGTATACAATGGAAACTGAGCAAAATGGCTCCCTCCCCTTCTTAGATCTTTTAATTTCGAAAAACGGTGATTCTATTACTACATCAGTTTATAGGAAACCCACTTTCACTGGTTTGGGCATGAATTTTTTAGTTTTACTGATTTTAACTATAAGATGTCTTGTATTAAAACTCTCCTGTTCAGAGGATATAATTTGACCTCTAATTTTACCTTACTTAATGATGAATTTAATAATCTAAGATCATACTTTACTAATAATAGTTTTCCTGTTCAATATGTAGACAAACTAATTAGATCCTTCTTAAATAATGTTTATAGCCCTCAACTTCCATGTATTACAGTGCCGAAGGATATAAAATATTTCTTGGTACCTGAAATGGGTCCCTTGAATAAGGAATTTAAGCTTAAATTTACAAAATTGTTAAGGAAATTTTTTTATCATACTGATTTCCGCATCATATTTATTAATAAAACGTCTTTAGGTAGCTTTTTCTCAGCGAAGGATCGAACCCCTGACTCGTTGCGTAGCGGTGTTGTATATTTATTTACCTGCCCTAGGTGTCTCCTTGGGAATTACATCGGCAGCACTGTTCGCTCTCTCAGGGCTAGATTTTATTCGCATATGGGAATAAGTGGCCGAACAGGTAAAATTTTAAAAACTAAGGAAGCCTCCAGCATACGTGAACATAGCATCAAATGCAAAATTGATGTCACTTTAGACAATTTTAAAATTCTTGGTTGTAATACTTGTCCCAACTCACTAAGAATTTTAGAATCCCTTTTCATTAAAGCATTGTCCCCTAGTCTGAATGTTGACTCATCGTCCGTCCCTCTCAATCTGCTATGATCCCTCCTCCTTCCCCAATTCCTTATAATCCCTCCTTCCCCTATCTCCCTCGCCATCTTTCATTCCCGTCTCCTCTGCTCAAATTAGTCGGCCTCGGATATTGCTGTGTAAGGTAGATAGCTCCATTGTTCCAGTGTACTATTGGTAATTTTTCCAGTGTATTAATTTCACATTTACTACATGTATTTAAAAATAACTTCTTAATTTTGATATGTAAATCTGTATAACTTAGAACTTAACCCTCTTTTCTCAGTCTTTTAAAATTTGTCTTTACGAATAGGTTATAGAAATTTCTGTTTGTTTTTCATTCAATATTGATTTTAATTTCACATTGTTATTAAACAGCCTGAAGATGAGCGTATTGCTCGAAACGTTGCGCAATAAAGAAGACTTTTCATGGCATTTACATTTCTCCTTGTCATTGGATTTCTACTAAATATATATATATATATATATATATATATATATGAATTAACATTATTTTTAACAAAGAATCAATATAACAGTTTTAAAAGGAAATAGTTGGTCACGTGATTTTGACGTAAATATTATTTTTTTTTTTTTTAAAACTTCGATGGATGACGACCAGTCACGTTATGAAGTTTCTGGAATTTAGCTAAACGAATTTGTTCATATATTAAAAATACAAAATAATTAAGGCAATATTGAAATAATTTTCTTGAAATAAATTAAAGGATATATATAAAGCGAGTAGAAAACTTCTCTCTCTCTCTCTCTCTCTCTCTCTCTCTATACTGTGTAGCCTCTGGCTGAATTATGAGAATGAGTTGTCAGTTTTTTGGTTTAGTCCGTGAAATGAGTTTAAAGGAGTGAGCTCTTAGATATAAATCAAAATTGAATTTATTTCTGAATGTTTGTTTAATTACTTGATCCATATTTAGTACTGATGTTGTGCTTCTTATATGGCATTCGTTAGTCCCTGAATTCGTTTGGGCATGCTTTCAATGCACTTCAAGGAATAGCGTCGTAACTATTCATCGTGATGCCAAAATTAAATGAGGTCTGAAATAAATTCTGTTTTGTTTGTTAATTAACTTCTGTTTGATCTTTCTTTTGATTAATTTCCATAAATTTTCGTCTGGACTCGCATCTTAGTAAGTTCCATGCCATTTCTAAAGTTGAATCTGTTTCGCAACTAGGAAAGACTTTACTGCGACATTGCCATGTGACACGGAACTGAATCTTGCATAAAAGCGGTTTTTTTCTCCATTTTAAAACCAGTTTTCAAGTTGAGAATTGAGTCTTATTTTCTAGACTTTATACGTGATATTGAACTTCTCGTGCGTTCCTTCAACGATGTACAACCTATATCAGGGGTTCTCGACCAAAGCCCTCGCCTAGACTCAATCTCACGACCTCCCGATCAGCAGCCCAGCGTATTAACCATTAGGTTATCCATTTATCTACCAACCAATTGTATTATATGAAAGGATGAACAGCATATATATATATATATATATATATATATATATATATATATATATAGTACTTTTTTGTAAAAAAAAAAAAAGTGGTGCCGGTACTCATAATGTTGATAAATTGTAAAATTCCTCTCCGACCCCTCCCCTCTTCCTGCGCCCCCTTCCCCTTCTTTATTGAATTTGTGATGAACTTTTAATAAAAAAGTAAAAAAATTGATAATAAAAATCAAAAATACAAAATAAAAATCAGAATGTTTAACATTTATAGACGCCTTTTATTACTTTGTTGTCCCCGCAAAAATGAGTCAGTCGAGATGGGAACGTTAATTTATTTGAGCGGACGTGTGTCAACGTCGTTCTGAAAAAAGGTGCCCAGTACGCTGTACCGGCGCGTACCGTCACAAAAAAAGCAATATATATACAGGGTGTCCGAGAATTATCTGTACAATTTTTGGCTGTTATTAAAAGTCAACCATGAAGTGAGAAATTCCAGTGTTGTCCCATTTTACAGAGAATCTCATTAAGTTTTTTCTGATACCAAGTTTTGACAAGTTTTTTAGAAATTCCAGTGTGTCCGAAAATTATCTGTACAATTTCATCTTTTAATAAAATTCTTGATAACACACGTAAAATTCTTAAACAAGATTATTTAGAATCTGTATTTTCAAAAGTTTCTTTTATTAAAGTAACGTTGTTACAAACATTCGATATGTGCACCATCAGTGATTCGCAAAACATCCAATCGATAATCCAAATGTTGCCATGTACGCTGCAGCATATCCACATCAATTCACTCAATAGCAGCTGTGATTCTTGCTTTTAAATCATCAATGTCTGTCACCCGCGTATTGTACACAAGATCTTTGACGAATCCCCAAAGAAAGAAATCACAGGGTGTGATGTCGGGAGATCTAGCCGGCCAATGAATTGCACCTCCACGGCCAATCCACCTGTTTGGGAATGTCTCACTCAGGGACTTACGGACGATCAAGGCCCAATGTGGCGGTGCGCCATCTTGCTGAAAAATGATGCGTGGATGCAAAGCTTCCAATTGCGGATAGACAAAGTGTTGCAACATGTCCAGGTAGGTATTGAAGGTCACTGTTGATTCACCGAAGAAAAATTGTCCAATCACGCGATCATGTAACAGGCCACACCACACATTAACTTTAGGACTGTCTCTGATGTGCTCTTCTATGCAATGTGGATTTTGTGACCCCCCATATGCGCACATTTTGTTTGTTTACCTTGCCTGAAACATGAAAAGTTGCCTCGTCCGAAAACATGATTCTTGCCAAGAACGCATTGTCCTGGTCGACTCTGTCAAGCAGAGTCATTGCAAATTCCTTACGGGAGACCTTATCTTCTTGCGTAATCTGTTGCAAGATTTGCAACTTGTAAGGATGCAACTTCAAACGTTTACGCAAGACATCATGCACTGTCGAACGAGGTATCTGTAACTCTCGTGATGCAATTCTTGTCGACTTGCGTGGACTGCGAACAAAAGCCTCTCGAATGCGCTCGACATTTTCAAAAGACGTTCGAGGCCGCCCTGCTCCTTTCTTATGCTCTACACTTCCAGTTTCCTTAAACCTTTTATACCAAGCTCGTATGGTTACTCTTGATGGAGGGTTTCTGTTGTAATTAGTTCTAAACCTTCGTTGAACTTGTGTATCTGATTTTGTTTCGATAAACCATTCAACACACTGTGCTTTCTCCTGTGGATTCATTAAGGATGAGGGGTGTGTATGAATATCTGAAAAAGAAAAAACTTGTCAAAACTTGTTATCAGAAAAAACTTAATGAGTTTCTCTGTAAAATGGGACAACACTGGAATTTCTACACTTCATGGTTGACTTTTAATAACAGCCAAAAATTGTACAGATAATTCTCGGACACCCTGTATATATATATATATATAACCTTTGGTTAGCTTCCGCCCGAATTGTTCATTCTGACGAAGGTCAAGCTTTTCACTCCATCTTAGACCTACAGTTTAAAGTGGAATCCGAACCACGCCCCACCAGCAGCCCAGCGTCTAGGCTACCCAGGGTACCCATTTATCGACAAACCACTTTCTTTATTGTGTGGAAGGATGAACAGCTGGGTTTTGCTGCGGGCCGGCTGCCGTCACCGGGTCCCGATCCCGGAGCCGATGGATTCGTAGTCAGCGACGCTAACCACTACACCACCGAGGCGCTATATATATATATAATTATATATATACAGGGTGGGCCGTAAGTTTCCATACATAGGAAAATTTAAACGTTTGTTTTTATGTTTCAGATACCCTAAGAATATGCGTTTGACGAAAGAGCAACGAAGTGAAATCATACTGATGGCTGGGTCGGGAAGCAGTCACCCCCCTTGATTTCTATCTTTGGGGGCACTTGAAGGCCATGGTGTATCAGGAAAAGATACGAGACATAAATCATCTAAAGGAACGTATCACCAACGCCATTACAAGCATAACGTCAACTGTGCTAATGCGTGTTCATCAACAGTGGGGAACACGTATTGAAATGTGTTTTCAAAACAATGGCAACCATGTAGAGCATATTATATAAATAAAATGGTTGTCCAAAAAAATGTTTATTTTTCCTATGTATGGAAACTTACGGCCCACCCTGTATATATATATATATTATATATATATATATATATAATGTCAATGAGGTCTGGTTGTAATGACTCCTTTAAATCACTTATTTGACAAATATTTGTGGAATAACATCCTATCGGTTACACAATCATTTCCTTTACTTTAACCCTTAAGGACTGAAGATGCCAATTGCTAACGTTTCCAATACACGCATTCATAACTTAACCTCTTTTGGACGACTGGGTCGAATTTGTACCGTTTCCAATACACGCATTCATAACTTAACCCTACAAAATCTTCAGGCGTTAAGAGGTTAACCCTACAAAAAATTCAGGGCTTAAAGGGTTAAGATTCTTAACCTCAAATTTTCTTAATTAATAAAAAAGGAACATTTTCCTTCATTTTTTTCAAGTATTTAAAGCATTTATTATTGAAAAAATACTTCTATTTGTATTCTGTGTCGTTTATCCATTTTTAGTCGCTTGTTCCGGCGACGTCCTTCGTCCATTTCCGTTTGAAGGAAATCATTGTACTTTCCTTCCTAGATTACTGGCTCATGGTTGATTGATTTGTTTGTTAATTCGTTTGTTGAGCTTATTATTAGCTGGTTGTTCAAATCCATTTAAGTTTCTTCAACCGTTACGGCTAATCAGAGGGTTTCTACACTTATTACGCGGTACATTGCACTGCCACAAACTCGCAGTGTACTGTCTGAATTAGCAACGACTCGGAAGAGCGAATTTGCCATTTTATTCTGTAGTTTTTTTGTTTTTGTTTTTTACGAGTATCGTGTAAATGAAAACTTTTAACTGAAAAATGTTTGTAAAATAACGTAAATGTAAATAAATACAATGAATGTTCATAGTCGTTCTCGCGTGCAACATTTATTTTTTAATTTAGACGTTTTATCAACAATATAAATATTTTATTCATATACCATGCAGCAGTACAGTGGGACAAAGAAAACAGTTGGCTTTTTCCAGTTTTTTGCATTGTCTGTATATATATATATATATATATATATATATATATATATATACTGTGTATATATGGGGGAGGAATTTTTCCAAGTATAACTATTGATATTACAGATTATATTTAATAGCTTTGACCCCGATTTACCTCTTATTACAAAGCATTTAAATTTTGTACAAGTATGTTCGGCAACATCGACTGCCAGAAGTACAATAACAGCCTTTGGACACGAGAAGCAATTTAGCTTGGAAAACTCCTAGTCATCATTTAATGTAATGAGAACTACACACGTTATATATTATATATATATATATATATATAGAGAGAGAGAGAGAGAGAGAGAGAGAAACCGTTGTTACGGTCAAATGAGCAGCACCATTGAAAGAATGAAGTAAATTTTTAATGGCAGATAACATACACTTGAGATTAAGACAGAATGGAAAAAGAAGCGTATTTAATATCAAATAACTTTTTCATGGGCACGAAGCGTTATAGGCCACGTCTTGGCATAGAAGTATTTATTTTGTTTATTATATCACGATCAAATTTGCCAAAGTTCAGTTTAACGTTTTCTTTAGAATGCCACATCAGATGTGGGATGAGGTCTTCGTTTCGTACTTGGCGAATAACGTTTATGCCAGGATCCTCAGTGCTCGCGGGGAAGAAACTGTAACCCTTCTTGTTTCTTCTATTCCGTGGTGGGTTTGAAGGGTATGACCAAAATTGGTATGACACGCTGAAACGTGTGTAATTCGATATGAAGAGTTAAACCGAGACTCGTCCTGGATGAAACAGGCCTTCCAGATTGCCCAAGGTCTGTGTACCATCTCTTTGACCCATGCTACTCTTCTCTTAACAACTCTAATAATAATTAATCATCCAGGGGGTCAGAAACTGGCACAGCGCTTAGGCCAGACTAATGCAGCCCATTGCGCTAACTCCAATAGATTATTATTAACACGTACTATCTATCGGTAATCAAACCCACGACCTGAGCTTCTTCACTTCGATTACTGAGAAACTGTGTTACTCACTGAGCTACGGGCGCTGACCTTGACAGGTGTAAGCAAGGGTCATCATCGAGCCACGACCGTCTCTTACAGCCCAGTTTACTCGAATAACTTTGAGCCACTTCCTTTGACGCAGATTGACGTTCTTTGCGATGTTTTCAAACTTTTCTCGTGGATTGGACCTCATGAACGGAGAAACGACTCTCTGAGTTTGTTGTTCGATCACTTATGGCCTTCCTGGTCGAAGGTTCGATTTTCGTTTATTTGCCTGACGGTGGTGTTATCGAATGTTCTATTTGCGAGCCCACGCGAGATTTGAGCTATCTGCCTCTCACTTTGATCGTGAGATCACGCGGATTGTCCAATTCCGCGCCAAAACGTAAATAAATGTTGATATATCACGAACGCTAATCGTACGAAGCATCTTTTACGATTTGCAAACATTTAAAGTATATGATGACGTCACGTAAGTTAATTCATTTTCCTGAATGTTAATTTTATTGCCGCGGGGCACTACACGTATAATAAATGCGTGTAAAAGATGTTATATAGTTAAATTATAAATGGATGAGTGCCCTTCGCGGGTCAAATCTTCATCACTGGGTCTGAAAAATGTATTTAGTGATAGAAAAAGAAAACCATAACAAAAATAATAAGTCACTGTACTATATTCAAATTACAGTTATAAACAAAATTAATTTTCTCTCTCTCTCTCTCTCTCTCTCTCTCTCTCTATATATATATATATATATATGGGAATGACTCAGAATGGTTCCCTGAGTTTTTTATGATACACACAGACCGTGCATGGAACAAGGAACTCTTCTGGGATAATTAAATCACTATAGTCCGAATAAGTAATGGTAAATGACAAATACCATAGTTTTTCTTTTTCATGATGCAAGCCCGACGTGGGCAACGGGTCTCTCGCAAAGAGGTCCCATAAATATAGCTTCCCTCACCAGCTATCTGCAAAGCAGACAGGATCCAGCTTTGGGACATGGATCTAGGGTTTAAAGCAGCCTATCCCCACTACATTTAGAACCTCAATATAAGTAAAGACTCGTTGCATTCACGTCGAATTGAATAAATCAAAGAAAAAGGGGTAACTATTATATTTTTAGCCAAAACCAAAACTTAAACCTCAACTGGCAGAATTGAGCGTCCACTTTTCAAGGCACATAACATGTCCGTTTCATTCATGAAACGGACATGTTATGTGCCTTGAAAAGTGGACGCTCAATTCTGCCAGTTAAGGTTTAAGTTTTGGTTTTGGCTAAAAATATAATAGTTACCCCTTTTTCTTTGATTTATTCAATTCGACGTGAATGCAACGAGTCTTTTACTTATATTGAGGTTCTAAATGTAGTGGGGATAGGCTGCTTTAAACCCTAGATCCATGTCCCAAAGCTGGATCCTGTCTGCTTTGCAGATAGCTGGTGAGGGAAGCTATATTTATGGGACCTCTTTGCGAGAGACCCGTTGCCCACGTCGGGCTTGCATCATGAAAAAGAAAAACTATGGTATTTGTCATTTACCATTACTTATTCGGACTATAGTGTATTTAATTATCCCAGAAGAGTTCCTTGTTCCATGCACGGTCTGTGTGTATCATATATATATATATATATATATATATATATATATATATATATATATATATATATATATATATTGCCCGAGAAATAATTGTGCTAAAATAATTGGTTATATTTTTTATTAATCAGTATATATATATATACACACATGAATGCAATAGAAATGGTTGTTTACATTTCAAAACTATCCAAATTTAGAACAGTTCCATATAATGACCATTGACCATCATTCATCGCTACAATACTATTTGACGCTCGACCTTCATTACATTATTAACAAATCCAAATATCTAAAGGGGTTAAATCGGGTGATGGAGTCCATGACGCAGTTGATTCAGCACTGAGGAAAGGTTACATATAGAAAGTTGAAAATAATGGAGCCCCCACCCCCCATCTTCCTGAAAGATTACACTCCTCATGTCAACTCCAATAGCCCTCAGTTAGGGAAGAAAAAATGTCTGTAGCATGTTAAATAGCTCGTTCCAGTCACGGTACTATCGACAAAGGAAAAAAATTGTGCAGTCACGTGACATAAAAAATTAATTTTTGGTGAATCCTGTTCATGTTGATGCGTTTCAGCGCTGGATAGACCGTGTTGGATCGATAGCATAGCCACCTCGATCACACGGCTTAATTCATCTGGATTTTTATCTATGGGGTTATGTTGAAATACTCGCGTATCGTGACAATCTGGCAAAACTCCACCAAAGAATCAGCGAGGTTATTGGATCCATTGAACAAGAGCACCTTGCTAAAGCTCTGATGTAGTTCGAGCGTCGATTTTATTGCAAGTATGTATACTTCCTTTGTTCGGTTCTTTTAATTCTGTGTCAATGACCTGAGTTCCCCTCAATTCAGTATGGGAAAAAGGTGTTAAAGAAATGAAGAATAGCAGAAATTTCAATGTGTTTTCCCTTTGGCCATTTACATATTATTAAATGCGATATTCTTCATATTTTACATACAACACCTTCACTGAATGTCAAAGATTCTGTGTGTGTGTGTGTGTGTGTGTGTGTGTGTGTGTGTGTGTGTGTATATATATTGTAATAAATTTGGTCAGCTGTGGTAGGTAAGTTTATATATATATATATATATATATATATATATATATATATATATATATTTTTTTTTTATATATATACATACGTCACACATGCGTGTAGAAACGAAGCGCCGCACTGCATGGCGCGACCGGCTTATTAAAATATTAATATATAAGCCAGCAGGAGGCACCAATGACGATGAAGAAAAATATCTGTGGCCTCATAGGGAGACTTTTATATGTAAAACCAACAACGAACCACTATGGGTGCTTCTCCCGATGATATTTTGGTTGGCATATGAAACTGTAAATGGTGTACGTTTTCATGTCTTCCAGTGGTTGGCAAAAAAGAAAATTGTTAAGGGGGGTGGGGGGAGTTGAGATTGGTGGAGCTGCGTCATTACTTCCAAACACGAAAAACATCAACAGTTGTAAAATCTTAAAGAGAATAGTATAGCCAAGTCTACAGTAAGTACTGAACAATCTCCCCAGGCCTTTAAAAGCTTGGCCTGCTCTACTTGTTTACAGTTACTATACCTTATGTGTAATCTTTCTCTTTCTCTCGTTCCTATTACATCACTTCCATGATAAAACACACAAACACACACACACACACACACACATATATATACTGTACATGATGCATACCCAGAGGGAAAAATGAAAAGCGATTTCAAAGTCTTTCGTGTATTCAACAGTACAGTTGACAAGATGTATTGTTGAATACACGAAGGACCTTGGAATCGCCTGTGGGTGTACATTTATTGATTTCACATGTTTAATTGCAAAATTTATCTCATATATATATATATATATATATATATTATATATGTTACAGTCAAAGTGTGTAATCAGCCATTTCGCGTAATGGCTGAAATTTTTAGCCATTACGCGAAATGGCTGAAATTCCACCTTGGTCATTTTGTGCAAGATCATTTGCCCGGTTAGGTCAACTGTATGCCCTTGACAATTGGTTAGGTTAAGTTGTGTTATTTTCGTTAGTTTTAACGAAAATAACACGACTTAACCTAAGCAATTGTCAAGGGCATACAGTTGACCTAATCGGGCAAATGATATTGTAGTTGTGTTATTTTCGTTAGTTTTAACGAAAATAACACAGCTTAAGCTAACCAATTGTCAAAGGCATACAGTTGACCTAACCGGGCCTTCAATGGCGGACATCGGAATAACATTGAAAGCCCGGTTAGTATTTGAAAACCTCTATATTGAAAATTCAAATTTGTTCAAATGTTCAAATGTGTTCAAATGTGTATTTGAATAGTGTTTCTCACTTATTTGAACAGACCTGTGGATGTATGTATGTTTTAGCAGATTTAGTTAGTTAAATAAAAGTTTCCAATTTTATTGTGATGTTTGTTATTTCTATGAATTCATGACAAAAGTCATTTTAGCCATTTCACGAAATGACCAAGGTGGAATTTCAGCCATTTCGCGTAATGGCTGAAGATTTTAGTCATTTCGCGAAATGACCAAGTGAAACAGCCATTTCGCGAAATGACTAAAAGTTTCAGCCATTACGCGAAATGGCTGGTTACACACTTTGACTGTAACATATATATATATATATATATATATATTATATATATATATATATATATATGGAGTAGGAAACCACTCTTCAGGAAGACGTAAATTTTTATTTCTTGAAGAGTGGTTTCCTTCTCCATACTTTGTCGCGACACTGCGTTATTTTATATATATATATATAGGTTCAAAAGTCATGATTGGATTGACTGTTCTGAACAAGGCTGTAAATAGCAAACTCCGAAGTTTAAACCTGTCATCGCATATGATGAAATCCATACTGAAATTGATGCTGTGTGAGGTCTGCATTTCTTAGAAACAATATTATGAAAATGGTAAAATAAACAAATATATTTCACCCGATCGTGACTTATGAACTATCCTGTGTATGTATATATATATATATATATATATATATATATATATAGAGTGCTTTTTTTGTAAAAAAAAAAAAGGTGCCGGTACTCATTGGGATTATATATATATATTAACATAAATCATAACATTAACTTACCATTTTATAGAAAATTCCAAATTTTCATAAAGTTATCTGCTTCAATATGTCGACTTCGTTCCTTGCTGTTAGTGTCAACTGCTGAGTGGCGCTTTCGGAGTAACCATGACTCCACGACAGACGGGCCATGTATTTGTTAGGATCAAAATGTGGAATAGGCGGTCCCACAAGTTTGATAAACAAGAGGGCTGAAACAGTTTTCGTCATTAACGAACATCTGGTTGGGGTAACAATCAAGTTCATTTTGGAAAATCCTTTTTCGCATTCACTGGAAGAACTCGGGATTGAACTCAGAGCAGATTTCAAATGCTGAAGTTTTTCAGGAATCATCTTTTCAGTCAGGTACTGACGAAATCCGCGAACTGTATCTCTTTCATTTAATTGAAATCTTAACGACAATTTTTTGATTTCTTTCCTTCTCGCCGAATGTCAACCGAGCTTCAACGTTTTCAGGCCATTGTTTCTTATCAAGTACTCGTGCGCACTTCGCTATATCGGCGTCTTCAATATCAAGTAGCTTCTTTTCAATTGATTTTTTACGTTTTGTAAAAAGCTTCTTGCTCAATTGCAGAGTCGTAGCTCGTAGCTCGTAGTTGTTTATTTTTAGATGCCTTACATTTGTTGTGTACGTAAAGTTTATCTACGATTGATTTCAATGCTTACCATATAACAACTATACTTGCCATGAAATAAAATAGGTATACAGTATAATTTTATACTACACAATATTTATAATACAATATCACTTAAGTTTTAGAAAACTTAAAAGTTTAATAAGAAAGATTCTAGATAATCTACGAATTAATTATTATTATTCAAAAAAGGTGCCGGTACGCCGTACCGGTGCGTACCGTCACAAAAAAAGCCCTGTATATATATATAATTTAGGGTGGTCCAAAACGTTAAAGCATCGATTAAGTTCTCTCCACAAGGTTGGTTTTATGCCTCTTGGTGTGGGACAGTATTTGTGCAAAGTTTCACGTTATTCGGTTAATATTTAGGGGTCGCCCCACTTGCCCCCTTTTGAAAATTTGGGAAAATATATGGACACTGATAACTAAATTTTTTTGGTTCTCAAAGAATATGAAAGAAAACAGTAAGAACAATAGGACATGATAATGGGTGTTATCTTCATTATTTCTTCTGCATCAGTCGCCTTGGATGGTATTGGTATCTGTTTTCGGTGGGCGGCTACGAGTTGTAGGAGGTACTGCTTCTGTGTCTCGTTTCGTGTCAAAGTGTCATTGTAGCGTTGTGCGAGAGCAATACCTCGCTCGGCAGCATCATTGACGACTTTCATCTTTAAGGCGCGATCTCTAAGTTCCCTGTAGTTCTTGTCATTTGGCCATTCCCGTGGATCTTTTTTGAAGTAACTGGCGCGCTTCCTCCTTACCTCCAACTTTCAAGGCATCAAAGAGGGTCAATGTCCTTTTCGTGACGAAGGATGCCACATCATTTCAACACAGCTTCCGCCATGTCGATTCGTCGGGGCAGCCATTCTTTTGGGGATGTTGGAGGTGTTGAACCATTCTCCTTTGGTATCAGGATCGATCCTATTATCGAAGAAGACCAGTCCAATCAGATGCTCCGACAAGTCCCACAGGTGGCGTCTTAGAGCTGTCTTCGCCGCTTGTGCAGCTCCTCCGTGTGGATATTTTCCAGAAGATGCAGCATTTTGAGATCATTGAGAGGAGCTTGTGTCCCCATTGCGCTTCATGCCAGTACTTGACGTAAATCAGACTGACAAATAAAGCCAGCTGAGTCACGTTTCGTTCTTCGCGTGCTGTGAGCTTGAATTGATAGTGAAAGAGGTAGATTTTGAGCGCATAAATCGCCTTCGCCATCCATCTCGCGTGGTGCATGGGACCCGGAGCTCGGATAAAGAGTTGACCACCAGTCTTTCCCCCAGGAAGAGCAAAGATAGTTCAAGGAACTCCTTGTAGTCGTCACGAGGTTGGCTTGCCTGAAGAGCGTTAGGTAAGTAAGTGAGCATCTCTTTGAGTTGAGGGTTCTCGAACAAGCTGTCCGATGCTGAGACAAATGCTTCGTGGGAGAGAGATGGCCATTCCTTTTGAAATCGCTTAAAAAAGGCCTGTTTCAGGACTTCCTGTTGAGCCAAATATTGAGGCAAAGACATCAGCAAGTACGACTTCAAGTATATGATGTCGACAACCGATCCAAACTAGCTCGTGACCCAATGCTTCTTCAATCCTGACACAGGCTCCGCGATGTAAACCCGTGTTTGACGCAGTGGTATCGAAGACGAGACCCTCACATGCTGTTCCACGTTCCATAATTTCATAGTTTGAAGGCATGCTGGGCCTGTGCTTCTCCAGTTCCTTGTTTCATCTTTGGGACACCAAGCAGCTTCTCCTGTCCATTGAATGTTATAAGGATTGCTATCCGATGCACATTCGTCTTCTTCCCTTCAATGCCGGGGAGAAGCTTTCCGTCCCAATGGAGAAGGACAGGGTCTTCTAGAGAGAATGATTCTAGGTCTTCTCGAGCTGCCTGTTCTCGCCCACTTTCTCTGTAGCGATGAATAGAGCTCCGAGAGCACGTCATCCCAGACAGATCATGCCCCGCGGCCTGTAATACAGCTCCAGTTACGAAACAGCATTCCGGTCAGAAAGATTGGTGCGATCCATTGCTCCAATGACTTCTGGAGATTGGAAAATGTTCGTAACCTTGTTCTTGGGACGCTTTGGTGCCGGAGCTTCAGACGAAGAAGGAATCGGAACCGATGGTCTATAGTCGTCGTCGTCTTGCGAAAAAAGGGAAGAAGAAGAAGAGGAAAGATCAATTGATGACACTCCTGCTTCTTCCAAATCTTTCTGTGTTGCTTCATGCCTTGCCTTCCTCTTGGCTTCCTTCTCCATTCTGGATCGCTTTCTGTCCTCTTGTGTAGTCGTTTCCTTATCAATGCCAGCCATGCTGCAAGAATTGACGTCCTTGCGCTGCATGGACAGGAAATTTCGGTCCTCAACGTTGACGATTGTGCTCATGGCATCACTGGTTGCGATGTCAAACAGTTCCTGGATGTCCGCTTGAAGATGTCTTCATTCATTCTATCGCTGGCACGTTGCCTGGTCCTGTGCTTCTTGAGTGTTTTGTAGCGGTCTAAAAGCTTTGAAAGCTTACGGACACAGGAGTCGATCCGTTGAGTTGGGATCCGCGCTCGGGTCCAGACTTCAATCACCCTCTGGCATGCCTGGTTCAGACTGTCGGAGGTGGTTTGCTTTTGATTGATGTGGTGGTATTGCCCCAAGAGGAGGGCGTCAAGGCATGTAGGGAGCCTTGACGTGATAAAGTTCCAGTTGCATCCCTAGAAGCCAAACTTTTGGAATTGATCGAGTTTGAGCCATCGGACCTACGGAAGAAAAAGTACATTATATAATATATATATTCAGAGTGGGGCGACCTCTAAATATTCACCAATCACGCTGCAATTTTGCACAGACCATATGGACACTAAATGGACGAAAACCACACTTGTGGAGACTATCTAAGACAATTTTGAAATTTCCCCCTATGGATTTTGACCACCCTAAATTATATATATATATATATATGTTGTTGCGCTAAGGGGGGCCAGGTACCCCTTACCGTTTAAGCTAATTCTTATTAATCACATTTGTTTAAACTTGTATTTCAATATGTTACTGTTGCAACCTTTGCTTATATTCTTATAAAAGATATGCAAAATAAAATATAGGAAAAACTTTTTCTTCAATAATTCCTCTTTTTTTGGTAATGTTTTACAATACACAAATAAAATCGCAAATAAATCCATTCAAATTTTTTTTTTTTTTTTTTTGCAATTAAAGAAAAATTAAGTTAAAGAATTAACAAATAAAGATAATTTGCGGAGCCTTAATTATATAATTAATCCGTTTCAAAACAATCGTAATGATTTATTCAACCAAATTTCGATTAAAAAATTATCGAATGAAGGTATATCCCTATTTTAATTATTATATTGCATAGAGAAAATTACATTTTTAAATAAAGACGTCTCAAGCGGAAATTCGTCACATTTCAACAGACACGATATTTACAAGAAGAAGGACCGTTAAGTCTATCAAATTCAGATAAAATAGAACAACAATTTTAGATGATTCCCAGTTTTATATTCTCCAAAAAAGCTTAAGCGAGTGAGATTTTACGGATAAACCGCTACCTAATTCTATTAAAGCCCAATCAGATAATTTCAAAGGTGGAGAAATCCTATTTTTAAGATATCTGATTCGTACGATTAGGTTATAACGTGAACCAATCGCAAATTAAGTAATTTTATCTTGGGTCATGACCCATAATTATCATTCCCTCTAAGATAAAGGTTTCTGATAAAAGCGTTTAATGTTAACACCTTAAATTACGGATGCGGAGTTCATCTTTTTCGGCCTCACGAACGAGGAATTTGCGTGCGAAGTAAAATTGTGTGGTTTACGCGCGTTGAGTGCATCTGTGCACGCAAGTTTTATATACATAACGTTGGAATAAAAACCCCCAGAAAGTAATGAACTTATTACATATTTTCTATTCCCATATCAGCCGAGTTGATATACTGTGTGTTTATATATATATATTATATATATAATATTTATTCCTTTACGTGTATATGGGATACATAGCGGAAACAGATGTAATTAAGAGTGAGGTTTAAAGATAGGAGAGTTTGTGTTTACGAGCGCTCCAATTCGAGTTGTTAATTAACATGATTCTGCACGGCAATCAAGGACCTACAATTTATTTCCTTTTTGCAGTTATTATCGTTCAGTTAAAAGGAATAAATTATTGTGGCTTTTAAAGGTTTTATATTTCAGTGCGAATCGTTTTATATTTATGAATACTGCCACTTTATTTATATCTATGTCGTTATCTGTCTGCTCTGCCATCAATTACGGTGTGTATATATATATATATATATATATATATATATATATATATATATATATATATATATATATAATATATATATATATATGGTGTTATATTGTTAAGCTGAGGTGAGATTAATGTCTCGAATGGTTAAATTTATGTGGTTTATCACTAATGGTCCTCTTTGAAGGACTTCCTTGCATGTAACGTTTCGTGTTAAATCTGTTAATTATACTGTTGTTGAAAACGAGTGAAAGGTGACTCTTATTAATTTCCTTATAATTATATAATATACAATTTAAATAAGAACTAGCCAATTGGATGGCCAGGGGGCTACAGCCCAGTCTCCTAAAATTTTGCCACTTTGAGTGTGTTTATATTTGTTTTTGTCTATAATAGTAGGGAAACTGTTTATTAATTTCATAGGCTGTTCTCTCTCTCTCTCTCTCTCTCTCTCTCTCTCTCTCTCTCTCTCTCTCTCTCTCTCTCTCTCTATATATACTTGTATACATGGACAAACGTTTTTAACTTCGACACAACACATGAAATACAATACCTATAAAGATTTATGGGGTAGTAGACAGCCGTTGCGCAGACAGAATGCAAATAAACACATTTGCATAAAGCAATAATTTCTCGTTCCAACAAAAGTGAAAAATAAAACGAAACCCCCAAAAAACCACACGAAAAAAATCAATCCTACGGAAATTTTGTAAAGCCCTAAAGATAAAATCTTCCATCTGGGTGCATTCGTGGAATCCTTCCTAGTATCATACGAGTATATTCATTAAACGTCAGAGGAATCTTTTCCCGCAAGACGAAATTAACGTAACGGCTATTTACAGTTCAATTTTAATGTGAGTTGGTTTGAACTTCGAAACAAAACATATTATTTCTTCTATCGAAAGGGAAATGTAACTATTTTTAATCATTTTTTTTAGTTATCGTAAAATGAATCATAATAAAGTTCAAAGAAAATTAATTGAAAATTGTTGACTAATTTCCTGCGTACGAGAGACATAGTTGATACGTAATGTTGTATGGGTTACTGTAGATAATATTCAGTCGTTTTATATTTCATATGCGTGTAAAGTGCAGTAGTGCGTCATACAAAACATAAGATATTCTTTTGAACTGAATTCAATTGAATAATTCTTTATTTACAAAATTAATTGGTGCTCTTCCAATACGTGCTCTACCGTAAAATTTACATTCCAATATGTGCTAACTAACGAAAATATCACGACCTAACCTAACCAATCGTCAAGGGCGTACAATTGACCTAACGATTGGTTAGGTTAGGTCGTGATATTTTCGTTAGTTAGCACATATTGGCATGTAAATTTTACGGTAGAGCACGTATTGGAAGAGCACCAATTAATTCAATTTTACAATTTTTGTCGTTACGATAATTTTAACAAAATAAATAATTGTTGAATTGACTTATTTTATTTAATTTGGCTCTTAAGCTTTAAACTTTACTGGGCTCTTAATTAAAGATAAAACATACACCTAGTTGAACTATTAATAATATATTAATTATCAATAAGAATTATTAATTATAGAGTATATATTAATCCTAAGTTATATATATATATATATATATATATATATATATATATATATACACACAGGGCGTCCCAAAAAAATGTATACACACTTTAACAGCTGATAGCTCAATTGATGTTTCTTTCTTTCCAAGTTAAACCCATTAGAATTAATAATGGCAGTCAGACTAAGCTTTGAACAAAGGAAATTCATTCTAAAATGCTACTGGAAGTGTGAAAACGCAGTTGAAGTGCAAAGACAGTTTAGGAGGGAGTTTCAAACAGATCCACCAACGCGACTTACCATCACTCGAATTAGAGATAAGTTTGAAGCCGATGGAACTGTTCAGAATGTCCACAAGAAGCGTTCCGGAAGACCACGGACATCGACAAGCCCCACAAAGCAAGAAAGAGTACTGGAAACGTATCACCAAAGTCCAAGAAAATCTGTGCGGCAAGCGAGTCGTGAGGTAGGAATTTCAGAATCGTCTGTCCAACCATTTTGAAGCGCTGTCAATGGAAAAGTTACATTCCAAGATTAGTCCATGCTATTAATGAAGATGATCCGGACCGAAGAGTGGAGTATTGCGAGTGGTACTTGGCACGATGTGGATGTGGATTGGACGAAGGGGTTTCGTAGAATACCCTCCGCGTTCACCAGACCTCACACCACTAGACTTTTTTTTATGGGATACTTAAAAGACAAAGTCTACGCTATAAAACCTGCAACAGTCGCTGAATTGAGAGCAGCCATTGAACGAGAATGCACACAAATACCAAACGAAATGTTTCGTGATGTTTGCGATTCCATTGCTTCGCGTTATCAGCAGTGCCTGGACCAGAACGGACGTCAGTTTGGAAACAGGCGTTGACAAAACAATTAAATAATGTCCGTAGATTCTATTACATTTTGAAAATGAAATGTATTTTAATAAACACTGCCTTTATAATTATTTAAAGTGTGTATACATTTTTTTGGGACGCCCTGTATATATGAAACAAAGGTACTTACGTATTATCGGGACTACCAAACGGTTTATTATGTATTTTTGTTCTCGTCATTTTCGTTTAACCTAACGAAAATATCACGACTCAACCTAACCAATCATCAAGGGCGTACAGTTGACCTAACCGGGCATTCAGTTGACCTAACCCGGCATTCAATTAACGTACATTAAAAATATAAAGAATGCCCGGTTAGGGCATTTATAGCTTTGTTTACGGTCGGTAGGTTATCTCCTAGATTACCAACCTCTTTCTAACCAATCAACCTTTCTCTTTTTAACATATTGCTTCCCAGGAGGGATCACTTTAACATATTGCTTCCCGAATGCTTTGGGAAGCAATATGTTAAAGTGATCCAAAATCTTTCCTTTTTTTAGCTCATTAGAAATTTTCAACCATGAAAATATGGTTGGTGTGAGTGCCTAATACGAAAAGATCAGAAGATATTTAGGTGAAATAACCAATATTAACCTGTTGGGTTGGTTGAATGCCCGGTTAGGTCAACTGAATGCCCGGTTAGGTCAACTGTACGCCCTTGATGATTGGTTAAGTTAAGTTGTGATATTTTCGTTAGTTTAAACGAAAATGACGAGAGCAAAAATACATAATAAACAGTTTGGTAGTCCCGATAATACGTAAGTACCGAAACAAATACAAAGTCATTACTGAAGATATGAAACCAATACTATACAAAGGATTCAATGTTATATATATATTATATATATATATATATATATATATATACTGTAATCAAAATTAACTAAAAAGAATCATTTTTTCTCAAATGCCTGAAGGGCTCACAAAATGTCCCGAACTCTTTCATGCTGTGTATCAAACAACCTAATAAATTGCAAATTGTCTGTTACCAGCTTGTATTTACATACACACATTAATTATTTTATTATTTTTACTGTCACACACACAACACACACACACAAGAAAAAAAGTTGGATTTAGGTTCGTTTTATTTTTTTTTTAATTTAATTGAAGACCGTGGTGTTATTTACATATAATAAAAATGATTTACGTATAATAAAAGTGATTCTGAATATTATAATCTGAGATCAGTGACCAGGCAAATCAGTAACTTCATCCATTTAACCAAAAAAATAATAAGAAAAAAATAAAGTTTATTTCAAATATCTAAAGAAAAAACGATTTTTATCTTAGTGTGTAAAGTTCAGCCGTGCAGTAAGGATGTGGTCACTCTGATAATTTAATTTCGTTACTGAACTACGCTAACTATAAATTTGTTGGTCGTGTGATCATTTCATAAAAAAGTTATATATTAGTTGTATATGTATTGATTCTGTTTAAAAGTATATTACAAATTTTGTGATATATATATATATATATATTTATTTTACAAGATGAAAAGTTTTACCTTATTTGACAGTAGGTTAACTGGTCAGAATTTTCTCAGAACATAGGGCCAATGGATTGAGAACGCTGTAAATCTCGACCTGAAAAATTAAATAGGCCCAACAGCTCCAGCTCCAGCTCATTTGCAATTTAGTAAATTTGCCTTTTACTGGCTGATTACTGACGCCTAGTTAGCTGAGGCAGTAATGAATACCTAAGTCCTGTTGATGTTTTCGTAGGCTTATTAATTCACTCTAGGTAAATGTAGGCTACCATACAACCTGAGGTTAGGTTAGCCTATGCTAACTTGCGGAAGTAAGAATTAGATCCATAAGTTTTGCCTAGGCCTAAGTTTATTGATATTATCCCTAGATTAGCCTATCATCAAGCTGTGCCAACCGTTCTAGGGTTAAAGAGTTCTAACTAGGCCTACAGGAATAATGCTTAATTAATAATATAACTTGAATATTCGCCCTGTTCAGCAACTAAGATTTTCAGCTAGTCAAAGGCCAGATCTTTGGTTCTTGAATCTGAAATGGGTTTAAACTTGAAAGCGTAGCCCTGCTGAGATCTTTGAGCAAACAGTTAAGAAACTAACATTTAATTATTGAATTGAAGTCCAGGCCCTACCATACATAGGTTTTAGTTGTGAAAAAAAAGCGTAACCTTAGTAATTTTACGATAGTTTATCCGATGCTTAATAATAATGTCAGGAGGGCCAGAAACTGGCACAGCGCTCAGGCCAACTAACTCCTCTAGCCTCATTGGGATTCGAAACTCCAACCTCGGTGTTTTCACTTTGTTGATAGGGAAACTGTTACTCACTGAGCTATGGACGCTGGCTTAAGCTTTCCATAGTAAATTAAAAGTAGCTAGGTTTAGGCAAACTAGACCGTAGGCCTAAAAGTAAATTGAAATTGGTCAAAGCCCTTAAACTTACCAAACTTAGACCCGCCGGGTCGTTTTCATTCTCACACTTATAAATGTAATAATGTGTGTGTTCATTTAGTCTCAATGGAAAGTACTCAAGGATCGTCATGAATTAATTGTTTAGGCCCTATGTAGGCTAGGCTGACACTTCAAATTTAAGCGAAAAGTAGGACGACCTAATATAACATGTTGCAGTGTATAGCATCGCAAAGACCCGAGTGGGCTTATTCAAGCAAAATGAAGGAATTTCTTCCAGGTAAGGAAAGGCTTTGCACCCTTCTTCCCCCCCCCCACCCCCGTACTATTGATGATGATAAATGTTTTAAACTAGGCCTAACTATAATTCTGCCTAGATTGTAACATTCAGGTGGTTTAGGTAGGCCTATGTAAACCTAGGTTTAGATGATTTTTTTTAAATTTAGGCCTAACTTAGGACCTACTTAACCGCGTAAATGTTATTGGTTTATATCAGTAGTAGTACTCAACTTTTTAATGTATAGGGCCTATTTTTACAATTACTCCTAAAATCAGTCCCACCAAAACCCAGAATCTAATGTAGCTTATCGAAATTAAAGGAAAAGCACTTTCAACGTGATTAAAATTTTAAGTTTTATATAGCTTATTTAGGCTCATAATTAATAGAAAGGAGTAACATTCCAGAATCCAGACCCAGTTCGGGACAGTCCATGATTACTAACCTAACCAACCAACCACCAGCCTAACTTCTTTTTAATCTAACCTAATAATGTATTACTAAGCTATACTGAATTCTGAACTGCGTCTGCATTCTGGAATTTTGCCATTTTTGTATGCATATTAATATTTTTTACGGGAAATATAATTTTTAGTAGCTATGTATGTCCCGACGACCACATGAAAATTGCTCAACGATCCCAAGGTTAAGAATCGCTGGTATGTACTATTTGTAGACCGGATTTGGATTTAAAATGACTTGCATTAGGTTCTGTATTAATTGTAATGAGAAATCTTTGTAGAGTTCAGCAAAATCTTCATATGGGTATAGATCGTTCGAAATCAATCCTCTGTTTTCATAAACAGCAAAGAGCAACAAGCAGCTAATGCAAATTCAAAATAAAGGTTATGTGGTACAAATCTGTCTCTCGGGGCCTATAACGCCGAGTATAACCAAGATCTTAAATAAGGATAAGCCAATATGCCCATATAGGGCCTATATCCAATACGGAACAGGGTGATAAGAAGCGTTGACGAGTTCATTACACGACAAACCTCTGATTTAAGTGATGATGATGATGATACTCCGGGGCATGTACATCAAACAAACTACACTCGTGACCTAGACTTAAGTGAAATTCAATAATCCTGCGTAGGATAAAGAACATGACAAATTTGGATTCCTCCCAGTTTTATTGTCTTACGTTTCTTGTAAGCGTGGGACCATACGTGAGTGAAGACCTTTCAAATGCTCCTCTTCCAGTGCTCCTCCCTCCCTATAGAATCTTATTTGGTCAATAACGTATATTATTCAAAGCGCATCTGTCCTGAAGTCGACTTTTTCATAAGCGCCCCGAGCTGTAAGCGATGTCGACAACTATCTTGAATTGGAGCCTGAAGTTCAACTGGAAAACGATCACCTTATTAGTCGTCCAATTTAATGGAAATATTCCATAGGGCATTGCATTTTTTTTTTTTTTTTTGTATTGAGCGAGTGTTGGATTAAAACAGGTTTTGCTAGGTTCATTTGTGGTCGGAAAGTTTCCTTATAGCGCTATTAAATAATCCTGACTTTAATTTGAAAATAGTTTGTTGTGTGGTTATCAACACACAAGTTAAACTCAGTCTTACGGTGCCATTATTATAATAAGATTGCATTTACAGTCTATGCTATCGTGAATCTCCGGGTAGAATCTATAGGCCTACTCTGAATTTATTTACGTTCTGTTGGGCTGTTCGTACAGCCTAATAATAAGTAATTCTTAAGTAAAAACTTAGGATGTTCTTGCTTAAGAAAAGAAAAACTATCGACGCTTTTTCTTTCCCTTTGTAGAAGACCCGAAGTCGTATTCTTATTTTTAAAACCTCGTTTAATATAAACTGAGGTCTCACTCGTGCGTAGTTTCGGATGCACATCTTCCCCACCTGGTCTCACCCCACCGTCCCTCCTTATATAAAAACCTCCCTCCCACCCTCCGACTTCCGGTGTCTGTGAACGCACTTTAACTTTTAAATAGTGTCAGTTTTTTCTTTTCACTCGTTATTGTCTGTACAAGGCAGAGTTTTAACCTCTACTCAAGTGTACAAATGGCCGTTCAAAACTGACAGCTGGTGCACACATTGACCTTCGCTGCACATTTAATATTCCGCAGTTTCATCTTACTCGCTTTTATCAATGGTTTAGACGTGCTTACGGTAGGCCTGCTGCCATTTTTTTTAAACGCTAGAACGCGTTCGGAATCCTTAAAACTGAGGTTTGTCTTTAGGTATTAGGTTAATCCTAGCATTTGAACTACTAGTGTGTACGATAGTTGTTAATTGAAAGTATTTAATGTTCTGTTATGCATTCTTGGATTATTATAATGAGGGCTTTATAGATGTAGGTACATCTTGTTTATTTGATTTTATTGGCTTGTTACATATTTCTGTGTGGGGCCTAAGATTCAAGGACGAATGTTTATACTCATAATTGAACACGTACTATTGTAACTAACACTTGTATAAGCTTATTAATGTTTTATTCGCAATAATAGGCTTAGGAAGATATGCATGAAATCATTTAAACGTGTAACATAGCTCTGTTTTACAAGGATTAGACTTGTATACAGTAAGTAGGCCCTAGTCTTTTTAAATGGTTAGTTACACAAAAGATCAGACTCGTATGATCGGTATAACCAAGCCTACTCGTGATGCATTACGCTAAACTTACAAAACTGTGTAAATTAGTGTAGCCTACTATAAAAAAGAATTGGCCTGTGTGCATTGGCGAGCTTGTTTTTAAATAAGTGTTTGGATATTCTTTAGTTCAACACACCATAACCAATAGCGAAACTTGTTTTTCTAGGTTGTTTCTCAGGTATGATAAGTCCAAATATCATGTTAATTTTTGTCGCAAACGAGGTTAGGTAAGTGCAGGCAAAGTGTTCGTTTGCGACAAAAATGAGCATGATATTTGGATTTATCGCACCTTAATTAGCTAGAAACATATTGTTTTCTTTGGGTGCTATGGTGTGTTGAAGTAAAGAATTACCAAATGTTTTATAGGCTCTGATTAGTTACTCTTGGATCAAACGGCGTATTAGGCCTATAGGCCTACCCTACATGATATAGATCAGTCGTAGCCAAGCCTAGGCATATTGTATTTTACAGGTTATGAAACATGTGGGTTGTAACTGTCACACGTGCGTTACTGTACCGCCATTAAATGGCAGCTGCTCTTAACTTTTCAGCTTTATTGGTAAGTTACGGTACGAGTGTGGTTTATTTAAGGATTATTGTTTCGGACATTATATCAGCGTGCTCGGCCAACATGATTTAATTACTAACAAAGTACTCTAAACCGTGTTTCACTGCAGATTGTTAAAGGTAAGCCTTGACACTAATTATTGCTAGTACCTTTCTTTTTGATTGCTGAAAAAAAAGTATGGTTCCTGCGCCAAATAAATAAATTAAGTAATAACGAATTGTTGATGACGTTTCGGCATTGACATGGGACTAGAAATAACCTTATTTGAAGGTAGAGCAAGACTGTAGCCTACCCACGTACCCGATAGGCTATATCTCCCTTATAGATCAGGCATATGATACCCTTATGTTAGTGTTAACGTATATCTAGGCTAGGCCATCTTTGTGCACTGTCCTTCCATCTTCCGCCATGTTAATTTGTCCTTAGGGATTGAATCTCGTAAAAGCGCAGTTTTTCTTTTTAATTATAAGAAATTCAATCCGTGGCAGTTGTCTTTCCTCATTAGGGAGGGGTGGGCGCATCGTTGGTCCCCACTTCCTCAAATCTTCGATGCACGAGCGCTGTTTCTACGATACCGCATCGTCCCGTGTCGTGACACCCTGTCACTCCTTTTATGACGTTGAACAAACAAAAAGGGAGTTTTAGACGCTAACAATATACACCTCATTTTCCTAATCTGATGCATGTACTTTCATTGAATTATTACCCTCCCAATTTTCAAAAGTAAGCTGTGGCACGCCCTAACATATGTAATAATTTAATGCTCTGTGTAGGCCCTATACGTTATCTAACCTTGTTGTATAGCTATAGTTATGCTTTTTGACGTACGATAGGTTTCATTTGTTAGAAGTTAAAAAAAATAAGCTCTAATTTGATCTAGCCGCTGAACTATTACTTATGTTGTGTACGGTACCTTAAGACTTATTCTTTGTTTCATTGGTTTATTATGGTACATCTACAGTAGGATAGATTAGTTCACGCAAAATATGTTAAGAACGAATAGGACATTATGGAGCCTTTTAGATTCATGGAAGGTGAAGAACTTTCTACTAGTCCCTGTATGGCTTGTCTAATATCATTTAGGCTCTACCCTACCCTACCTTACGGGTCCATATATGGTACGGTATATGTCCCTCCCAACTCGCAAAACTTAATCCGAGTCGTCATCGCTGAAAAGTATCAGAAATTGGGCTCTTTATTAAAATTTTTACTTTCTATTTAGGCCAATTTGAAGTAGCCCTTGGGTGGTAAGCCCAACTAAAAATTTGAATCATATTCGGCTTTGAGTACATAAGTACAATTAGGCTAACATTCAGGGTTATGACTTAGCCTATGCCTTGCCTTATTGTACGCTGTAAACGCAGTTTAATTATGCTGGGGCCTACCAAAATTTGAAATTTTCATCGTATTCCCAAAATAAGAAGGGAGGTTTAAATCTCTGCCATGTGGTCCATGCCAAATCAAGTTAATAAATTACGGCCAATCGTGTGTATGACCTTGACTTTCAGGTGAACCAGTTCGAACTTCATTTGAAGTCATATTCGTTTTTCGTGAGAGGCGGTCGTCTTAATGAAGTGGAAATATTAGTACCTTTAACAAACTTCAGAATAATTAATGCAGTCCTTTATATGCATGTAGCCATTTTTAGGCGTGAGGATAAAAGTGTAAGTTTTGGCATTATACACGCGGTATTGTGAATAGTTCTTTTTGATCTTTTAGTATAAAATTCGGCTATTGTACTACTACTGCAATAGAAGAGAAGAACAAGTCGTTGGCGAGGCCGCATGAGGTCCTTTATTGCGAGGTTCTGAAGGGTAATCACCGCGTGGAGACTTCAATAGGGGCCCAGGAATGAGAGAGAACTGGTACCCTATCGCCTGCGATGACACTTACTACGAAGGAAGGAGTCATTCGCCCTTGTGGCTAATCCATTTGGCGAATGTTTTTATTTATTACAACTTCCTGCCGATCCTTTGTAGGTCTGTTTAAGCCTGGTGGCGTTTCAAGTTTGAATTCTGCATTCTTTATAGTTTCTATTATTTCATGTACGAGTATTCTTTCGCTATACACATTCTTTGTGGACCATGGAAGAAGAAATATTAGTTCAGTAATATTGTTTCCCTATATTAAAAACTGGTATTAGAAACTGGCATGAAATATGATGGATTTTATAACATTAGTAGGTAAGCTCGGTACTTAAAGTTTGAAAATATAATTTGGTATTTCTTATAGATTAGGTACCGTGTGTGTCGGGGAGGTTATATTTTACAAAAGTCTAGGTTAGATTTGCTATGAAGAAATATGGGAATCGCAAAAAAAGTTGCATTCATAATATGCCTAAAATCAAGTTTACCAAACAATAAATTTGACAGGAGTACCCTAATTGGGTTGATCTAGCTTAAAAATATTAAAATAAAAAATGTCGATATATGTATGTACTCGACCAGGGCCTACCTACTCTAGTGTTTTTAACAAGGCCTAGCACTAAGCCGCCTTCACTGACTCCCGTTTACCTTAGGCTCCTTGCACCTATAGCAGTAGGCCTCCGGTACCTTATTCTCGTTTATAAAAAACTACTAAGATGTTGACCTGACCTGTTTTACTAGGGGATTTACTCCACGAGTCTTATTTCAACTGACAGAATCAGATTATATGTCAAAAAGAAATTGGAACCTGCAACCACAGACATGATTCATTCATATAGGCTAATCTTTGTGATCGCGCATTACTATGCCTCGCTTTGTCGCTATAAATCTTTTTTATGAGCTCTTTGAAATGCTCATCTAAAAAGGGGAAATGTAGTTTTCTGATAAATCTATGTTAGGCTCTATATATATGGGGGCTGGGATTTACTTTATTGAGAAACTTTCGGATTAGATCTTCTAAAAGTGGTTCGTACCCTCGGGGAAGGCCACAATTATGTACGCCTTTTAGTTACTTCAGACCAGCCGTTTTGATCTGATGAAAGTATTTATGGAGTAGCCCTTATATATTCTGTAACGTACTCGGTACTATCGCATTAAAGATAATTACAAGAATTGTCTGTTGGGAACATTAGGGTCATTAGTTCAAGGTGTTGTACTGTTCAGGTTATTTTATATACGGTAGATTATTCGTTCGATAAATTTGACAAAGTATAATTAGGCTTACCTTGGGCATTTTTTATTGAAATTGAAAGTAAATACAGAGTTTAGGCCTAATACAGTAAAGGAAGTATGGCACATTATATCCATAAATTCCTTACATATTGAAGCTACATAGGTACTCGTAATGTTTTACCGTAAAAGTAGGCCCAAAGGCTAAAGGTAAATTTATTCCTTGCTTATTAACTTGGGCTATTTCGGCTGTTTGGCTTTAGATTTTGTAATAATTGTACCGTACAGCGCCTGCCGTTGACTTAGCGGTACATTGGCGCCCAGACCCATATAAAGTAAGTGGTACTGTCGTACACACGTTTAATGACCGTATAGGACAAAAACCTGAAAGTTAAAATAAATATTGAGCCATTTATGGGTGTATGGTTTCAATAGACAGGCCTCGGGTCAGTTAAGATACAATGAGCCTTATGTAATGGTCTCGCTATTACCTACTTAAGACAAACACAAACATTATATTGTAGCAGCTAAAGCTTTAATTTTTATTTTTATAACAATACATTAATAATATAGAAATTTGTGGTTACGGTAATTTGAAAATAGTATATATTACATGTAGTTATGCGCCTATATAAACTAGATTACTAGACTAAGATTTAATCGTGGTATAAAGTACATTTAAAAATTATAAAATCTTAGCAAAACTACTATACCGCCACATTTATAATCAGACCTTGTAAATCACTTTATAAATCTATAAATTGAAGATCTAAGTCTTGTGGACTATTAGAGCCAGCGTTCGTAGTTCACTACGTAACACCGTTTCCCTATAAGCGAAGTGAATACGCTGAGGGGCGTTCGATCCCCAGTGTAATCGAGAGAGCGTAATGGGCAGCATTAGCTGCTCCGTTTCTAGCATTCCAGACTGATTATTATTATTATGGCCTATTAGTGATGCTTTGATTAATTTAAGCATGGGTTGTTTTTTGTATTTTACAGAGTATAATTCCTTGGTGTCAACTTGTGGGGTCTCGCCTGATTCCAAATTATATATTGTAAAACTAAAATCAGGTTTATTTAAGAAAATGTTTTTATATGACCAAACCGCGTCAATGTTTCGATGAAAAAAAAATATAGGTCTACCCCGTGATGGGGTTTTGTTCATTTAGTCAAACAGACCTTTCAAGGTGTAGCCTAATCTAAATGGAAGGATTTCATACTTAGGCCTAACTTGAATTGTTCGATAAATGGCAATGGAATTATGCGCCTTTTCCATTCTCCCTCCTGTAGAGTTTGCGAGCTGCGTTACCAACTTCTCGCAGCTTAGGCCTATGGATCTTCAAAAGGAATGTATGTAGCGCACATAGGCCTATATATACTTGGGTGTACGAATAAGTTTGAAAGATGGTTTTAAAAATATTAAGCCTAGCAACATGGTAGAGTATCAGATTCATTATTTCGTCTGTCTGGTAAAAAGGGGAGCCGTGACAAAATCCTAAGGCAAGCCTTTTCTACACCTTCACATACGGTACTTAATTAATAACTCGTTGAATCTGATGATCCATCAATAAATTAATTAATTAGATTTATCGTAGAACATTTGAAATTAAGTAATATAAAACATCATAATGCTAATGCATTATTATAAGTTTAAAGTACATACCCTAATTACATTTAAAAATCATTCATGGTACTATGTAGGCCCTATCGATATACTTTAGCGTACTTCTATTAAAACAGGATTCAGTACTTTTTAAAAGTACGTATAACTGTTAAATTTATTTTTTAGGTAAATGTACTTTCTTTCATAGGCAAGCCAGTGTAGGCTTAATTTTGGCAACACAGTTAAGGACCTGTGGTCTCGGTTTGCAAGGAATGCCTATTTGTAAACCTGTCTTTTATTAACTTCAAAGCAAGTAAATAAAATAATAAATTAACCTGCGTTCTTTTGCAGCTTGAAAACAGACTTGTAGCGGACGTAAGGTCATATTTTGATATGAGATAGATCTAGCAAAAAATATAGGCCCTATACCTTTAGCCACACTCCATTATAGTTTTTTTTTGGTACTATCCCGTTCTCTCCATTAATAAAGTGAATAAAAAACCCTAACCTAATTTTCCTTCCTAACCTAACAGGATAGTTAGGTTTTTATTAATTTTATTGGTGGGGAGATAACAGGATAGTACAGTAGGCTACCACACTACATTATAGTTGTTGTTTTTTATATACACCCGCAAGGAAAAGGAAGCAGGCCTACAATACGTCGGACTTATTTCCCCTTCGAGTGCATTAAGTTAATTCGCTTTTTATTGTGACTTTATTTCGTTCATTACGTTTATAGCTTGCAGGCAAATTCTGCTCAAATAAATGGCCTACGTTTACGTTAATGGAGAGTTTCGTTTCATTAATCGCTTTTTACCTTACTTTCTTCCTCGTAGACTACTAGGCCTATAAGTACCATAATTTTAACTTGGAGTATACGTCTAATTACCAGAATTAATTCTTTACAGGAGCGAAATAATTATCGAAGGTCAGGTCGGCGGCCTAATTTTATAATTTATATATTTAATCTAAGTTACACCGTAGTTGATAGTAGGCTTAGTGTTTAGGCACTATGAGGAGACCGACTTTTGATTTCGTGTCATAGCTGAAAGTAGGATTGTTACCAGAGGCCTAAAAGATTTTTTTTTAAATCAAATGGGTAATTTGAGTTGTTATGGACGAATTCAAAAGATGTTTAGGCTCGAGCAAATAGGCCATTGAATCAAGTGGGTGGTTGTAAAACTAGCCAGTTATAATGTTTGGTCGTGCTTGGCATCCTAAATTGAGCCATTTTCGCCAAGGATATTTTAATAAAAAAGTTTATGTACAGTATATATATATATATATATATATATATATATATATATATATATAATACACACAGACAGTGCATGGAACAAGGAACTCTTCTGGGATTATTAAATCCACTATAGTCCGAATAAGTAATGGTAAATGACAAATACCATAGTTTTTCTTTTTCATGATGCTAGCCCGACGTGGGCAACGGCTAGCATCATGAAAAAGAAAAACTATGGTATTTGTCATTTACCATTACTTATTCGGACTATAGTGGATTTAATTATCCCAGAAGAGTTCCTTGTTCCATGCACTGTCTGTGTGTATCATAAAAAACTCGGGACCATTCTGAGTTCATATATATATATATATATATATATATATATATATATATGATACACACAGACAGTGCATGGAACAGGGAACTCTTCTGGGCTAATTAAATCCACTATAGTCGAATAAGTAATGGTAAATGACAAATACCATAGTTTTTCTTTTTCATGATGCTAGCCCGACGTGGGCAACGGGTCACTTTAAAAGCTTTGTATTTTTTCTAACAAAAAAAAGCATGAAATATCTCTCTCTCTCTCTCTCTCTCTCTCTCTCTCTCAAGTGAGGGTGATAGGGAAAATCCTTGTAATTATCGCCCGATCAATTTAACATCAGTTGTCGGCAAACTGTTGGAATCCATCATTACAAAACGTGTTGTGTATCACCTTGAATATAACAATCTAATTTTTTATTCTCAACATGGATTTAGGCGAAATAGATCCTGTCTGACAAACCTGTTAGTTTTTCCATAATATGCATACACTATACGATGCAAGTAGGGCAATAGATATAGTGTATCCCGACTTTCAAAAAGCCTTTGACAAAGTCCCTCACGCGAGATTGATGGCTAAAATCAGAGGACTAGGAATCACCGGACTCGCTTCCAACTGAATTGAGGATTGGTTACAAGATAGAAAGCAGAGAGTAGTAGTAATAAATGGAGTGACTTCGGAGTGGGCGCCCAGTGGTGTCTCACAGGGTTCCGTTCTGGGACCTTTATTTTTTATCATCTCTATTAATGATATAGACGTCGGGCTTATAAGTACAGTCTCCAAATTTGCAGACTATACGAAATTAGGAAGTAGTGTAGGTACTGAGAAGGGCGTAAGAACGCTTCAGAATGATCTTGACAGGTTGGGCGAACGGTCTGCCACTTGGCAGATGCCATTCAACTTGGACAAATGTAAGGTAATGCACATAGGTTATAAAAACCCGAAGACCGATTACTCTCTCTTGGAAGGAACTTGACTGAGACCGATCTAGAGAAAGCCTTAGTAGTCTATATCAGCAACGATCTGAAACCGTCGAAGCACTGTGCAGAAGTTGAAAAGAGGGCCTTAAAAATATTAGGTTATATTAAAAGAGAGTTCCAGTTTCGGAACAAGAAGACTGTAATGTGTGTGTATAATTCACTAGTCAGACTTCAACTGGAATACTGTGCGCAGTTTGGTTTCCATCCCTCAGGAAGGATATAGGAAGGTTAAAAAGAGTACAAGCAAGGGCTACAAAATTGATCCCTTCAATGAGAATGCAAAACTACCAACAGAGATTCCAGCGCCTAAATTTGTTTACCTTAGAGACGGAGGTTGCGTGGTCAGCTTATTCAAGTCTTCAAGATGCTCAATGGAATAGACAGGGTAGATTACAGAAACTTACTCTCACTTAATGCCAATCCGACAAGAAATAATGGGATTAAACTGGAACTGAAGACATTTAGGACCTCTGTCTGCGGGAATTTCTTTTCCTATAAAATAGTTAATATCTGGAACCAACTTCCCTCAGAGGTTGTTTCCAGTCAAAGTGTAGATGTGTTTAAAAATAGGCTAGACAAAGTACTGAATACTCTCATTGTTTAAGACTAAAACATAACATAACAACAACTCTGCAGGAGTTCGCTTGCACGGTGTGTCTGTGAGCATTAGTGTTGAAAACCGGTTTTCAACCGGTTTGTAAAATTCCCCTGAAAACCGAAAGAAAAAAACCGGTTTTATCGATTGATTTTTATTTGGCTCAAACTTGCGCGAACGCAGCTACGCGCTACAGCGCACAAAAAATAACTTCGAATACATTACCTATTAAGTTAAATTGTGACAAACTGGCAACTGCTCTTCAGTATAATTTTTGCCTATCTGGCAACTCGATCTTCAGTTTGTCTCATCATGTAGGCTGTAGTGTAGAGTCAGTTGACTAAAGCCCTATTCGCAGTATAAGACCCTTAATGCCCTTTGTTTCTTAAGATGTCATTTCCAAAATAGGGATAAAATCTAAATTAATTTATATACTTTTTCTTACACGAAGAGTCAATTTTCTGTTTTCTAGGTAAAGTTTTTTTTATTAAAAAATTTTATTTCAATGTTTTTTCCAAAATAGAGAGAAATTTTATTTTTATTCTTTATAATTTTTTTTACAAAAAGAAGTTTATTTCTTTCTAAGTATAGATGTTTTATTTTAAAAAATTATTTCAAATCTAAATTGTTTGAATAATGTATTATTTTGGCTAAAATAAAATATGTCAAAGTTGTCATTTTCTTATTCATATGCATACATATGATGCTGCATTTTTGCATTCTTTTGACCAAAAAATAGGCGATAAGCTATGCTTGTTAAGAGTTAAAGTCAGTACCTTTCAATTGTGGCTTTTAAAAATTACTATACTTTTCGGTCATAACCGGTTAAAACCGGTTTTCAAAAAACAGATCGATTAAAAACCGGTTTGTGAAGTTTCGATTATTTTTCAACACTAGTGAGCATGCTAAATATAGAGCTATTTAGATATTCTCCACTTTCCTGTAAAATTTCCTTGGCTACTTTTCCAGGGTCAAGGTATTTTCTTCAACCTTTTTCCGTACCTGCTTGTGGCAGGGAGGGGCGGAGGGTGGGGAGAGAGCCTTATACTTTTCTATCCAGTTTTCTACTACTGCTAGGATAGTTGAAAGAAAAATAAACTTGTTTAATAACAGGAACCTCCCAGAGTGTACCAGGAGGTTTTTGAGGCGTCCTCTTGTCCTTGTAACTCTCTCTCTCTCTCTCTCATATATATATATATATATATATATATATATATATATATATATAATATAAAGAACGACGCTTGTATAGAAGAACGTTCCGCACAAGATGAGGAGGGAGAACGAACAAATGAAAAATGAGGTAACCACCCGGGAATCGAACCCGGGATCTTCCGATTGCCGGTCAGATATGCTAACCACTACACCATGGGCTCGATTAATCAGAAGTCGTAATTCTCCTACATACGAGCAGAAACCAATTCCCTGAGGGGGCACCTCCCGCATGTCGCACATATATACATTTTAACTGCAAACAACACACAGTATAATTAATGTAAAGAACGATGCTTGTATAGAAGAACGTTCCGCACAAGATGAGGGGGGAGAACGAACAAATGAAAAATGAGGTAACCACTTCTGATTAATCGAGGCCCATGGTGTAGTGGTTAGCATATCTAACCGGCAATCGGAAGATCCCGGGTTCGATTCCCTGGTGGTTACCTCATTTTTCATTTGTGCGTTCTCCCTCCTCATCTTGTGCGGAACGTTCTTCTATACAAGCGTCGTTCTTTACATTAATTATACTGTGTTTGCAGTTAAAATGAATGTGTGTGTATATATATATATATATGATGAATAAAACCACGAAGTAAAGGAAACACAGAGTGGTGCTCAAGCGCTTTCGTCTAATGACATCCTCAGGAACACTGAAGTAAATAAAGAGTTCAAGACTAATATATAGGTTACAAAAAAAAAATATATATAGTGGACCTAGTTTTAGCCGTTTAAGGTGATAATGATTTAATTGTATGCTAGTGATTAATTGATGCAATGACTGATTGCTTATTAATGAAAGGCTGGGTTAATAATTTATGATGTCATACAGTATCACCGATTGCAAAGTAGCTATTTGAGTAGGCCCACCATACTATTGGAAGTGACAGGTATGGCAGCGAGGGTCACCAGCTTGGAATTACACCCAAGCAAATTAATATTAAGGTTATGAAAGACACCTTATAGTTTTGTATTTTATTATGAAAATAAAGCCGTTATTTATTCACTGTGATATAACAAAGAATTGACAGTAATTAATTGATAGTTTTACGTTGTGCTTATGACATAGACTTAGCTAATAAGATGAAATGTTAATAGCTTAATTGACACGTAATAAGTAATGTACTCATTGATGGTATGTAAATGACATGGAACATTGAATGGGCCTAGTAAATGATAAAGAATGCACGTGCGTTTGGTACATTGAATGGAAAACATGACACTGATTAAGTAGGCTAAATGATTGCATGGATACGCATAGAATAATTGATGCGGCCTGATAATAATGGATTGAAATGTTTGACAATGATTACACAAATATCATTTATATATAAGACCAGATGTGATGTTAAGTGATTACGCCAAGAGAATATTTAGTTATCACATAAATATATGAATTGAACATAATAACGGATGATACGCGGAATTACGGTATTGAAATGACACTTGAATTGGATAATAGGCCTACTGCGTTCTTTCACGAGAGTCAGTTGGAACGCTTAATTACTCACTTTGGGAGTATACCTACCGTTCGGCGGTAGGCTAATGTAGGCTTCACAAGAGTACTTAGAATGTGATGTACTTAGCTTACCGGGACGATGAAACCGCTGTTGGAGGAGTGTTGAAAAGGAACCTATTACCGTAGGCTCGAAGTGTCGTTGATCGTCCTCTGGAAGCTGGTCGCTCACGCGTTGGTCGTGTCACGGATTAGGCCAAGCGTAGGCCTGAGGTGCTGAATATATATCGAGGAACGGTAGAGAAACTTGAAGGCTGACCTTGTAAACCGTAGGCCCGAAGTGATTCTGGTTGGGCTTCGAAGGATTGCTTCTGCAGGCAGTCCGTAGAAGGTCTTACTTGATGATAAATCGTAGGCCGTGAAGGAAGTTAGCAGGCCGCGCCTCCGGCGGGAAACCCGAGGGCGATTGACGGACGTGTTGCTCGTAAAGGTGGAAATCGAGTGTCTGAGTGAGAATGAATGCGAGTGGAAGCTCGCTTTTATACGTAGTTCCTGTGACGTAGGACTTCGCGCCAAATCTTAAGACGCCTTGTCCGCGCGTCCTTTTGTTGATAAGGGCTTGCGTTCGCCCTTTTGGGAAGAAACAGACTCTTTCATTGTTCTGAATCCGTGTCCACGTGTCTCTTCCAAGACTGTTTGATGATAGCGTGGAAGGAAAGGATTTGTCCGTCTACTTGTTGGTCTATTTCTTGTCGATCCGCTACATATATATATAGTAAATATAGAAATAAAAACTGTGGGAGGAACATACAAATTTGTAAGGAAAACTATCAATTTTAGCACTTTGCCCTAATTCAACACAAGATCAAATGGATTGTTTACAACCAATTTTATAGATAATGCCTGAATGATATATAGGTCACAATTTTGTTTTTGTGACCTATATATCATTCAGGCATTATCTATAAAATTGGTTACACGTAAACAATCCATTTGATCTTGTGTTGAATTCGGGGAAAGTGCTAAAATTGATAGTTTTCCTTACAAATATGTATGCTCCTCCCACAATATATACAGTATATATTTTTTTTTGTAACCTACATATATATAGTCTTGAACTCTCTATTTACTTCACTGTTCCTGAGAATGTCATTAGACGAAAGCACTTGAGCACCACTCTGTTTCCTTTCCTTCGTGGTTTTATTCATCATAAATATTTTTCACGTATTACTTTCGTGAAATAATTTTCATATATATATATATATAATACGCACCTCGGTGGTGTAGTGGCTGGCGTCGCTGACTACGAATCCATCGGCCCCGGGTTCGAGACCCGCTGACGGCAGCCGGTTCGCAGCAAAACCCAGTTGTTCATCCTTCCACACAATAAAGAAAGTGGTTGGTAGATAAATGGGTACCCTGAATGGCCTAGTGGTTAAGACGCTGGGCTACTGCTAGTGGGGCGTGGTTCGGATTCCACGTTAAACTTGTAGGTCTAAGGTGGAGTGAAGAACTTTACCTTCGTCAGAATGAACAATTCTTGCGGAAGCTAATCAAAGGTATATAGTTTTAAAAATGATTAGTTTGGTTGATAGGCATATTAAGTACTGTACTAAGTTTCTCGTTTTAGCTGCCCTTATAAACTATTTTACTAGAAAAGAAAGGAAAAAGATAAGACCTTCAACCATTCTTCCGGCGATTGTGTTAGGCCTACGGTTTTCGCATGATGGCATAATCCAACGCACCTCCTCAGTTTGGAGGGGCTAGCGTTGGTATAGCTGTTTCAAGATGGATGATGGATTCGGTGTGTGTGTGTGACAAAATCACTTCCGACCCATACCGAGGAGGTACCAACGGCAACGGGTGCCAGGGAAAAATTCATACACCATCAAATAGTGTGCAAGATTTGGTCTAACCTTTTCTTGAACTGATCCACAGAGGAACTGTTCACAACTTCTGAAGGTAACCTGTTCCACGTGTCACAGATCTTATACGTAAAGTAATTCCCACACAGTCTTAAACCATTTCAAATCCAACTTATAATCATTGTTGCGAGTTGGGTTATATCATTTAAACTAAACATGCTTCTAAAATCGGCATTGTTGAACCCGTGTAAGAACTTGAAAACCTCGATGAGTTGACCGCGCAGCCTCCGAGTTTCCAGCGAAAACAAATTCAGGGCGCGTAAGCGTCGATTGTAGCCCATATGCCTAACGGAAGGGATTAACTTTGTGGCCCTCGCCTGCACTCACTCCAGCCTCTCAATATCTTCCCTGAGGGTGGGCGACCAGAACTGCACAGCATACTCCAGGTGCGGCCGAACCAGAGAATTGTACAGAGAGAGCACAATCTCCTTGTTCCGAAATCGAAATTGCCTCCTGATATAACCCAACACCTTCTGGGCTTTCTTTTCAACCTCTACGCACTGTTTGGTAAACTTAAGGTCGCTGCTAATTAGCACACCCAAGTCCTTTTCCAAATCAGTGGCCTCGATATTAATTACTCCCCAACATGTAGTAGTCCGACTTGTGATTGGCGTAGCCAATGTGCACCACCTTGCATTTACCCAAGTTAAAAGACATTTGCCATTTTTCGGACCACACTCCTATCTTACCTAGGTCCGCACGCAGTTGCTCGATCGCCTCCGGCGTCCCAACATTGGCCCTAAGCTTGGTGTCATCAGCGAATTTGGCGATCCGACTGACGATGCCCCGTCTATATTATTCATGTAAATGATAAACAACAGCGGCCCCAAAACGGAACCCTGAGGAACCCCGCTAGTGACCGAGGCCCAACCCGAACTAGCCCCTTTAATTACAACCCTCTGCCGCCTATTTTTCAGCCAGTTTTCAATCCACCTACCTACTTCCCCACCGATACCTAGCGCGCGCACTTTCGCCATTAAGCCGGCGGTGAGGTACCTTATCAAAGGCTTTCTCAAAGTCAAGATAAAGTATATCAATCGCCCTACTCTTATACTCACTCAACATGACGTGGAAAAACTCGAGCAAGTTGGTGAGACACGACCTATGCCGCCTAAACCCATGTTGGGAGCCCCCAAGCACTTGTAGGAATCCAAATGGTCAGCTATCCTATCCGCTATTATCCCCTCTAATAATTTACCTACAACCTAAGTGAGACTGATGAGACGATAGTTCCCTGGACTTTCGTGATCCCCTTTCTTAAAGATAGGGGTCACGTTGGCTTCCCTCCAGTCACCAGGCACCTGGCCCGCCTCCAACGATTTTTTGAAGACTGTAGCCGGGTGGGGAGCCACCTGGTCGCGCACCTCCCTGGTGAACACTCCCGCAAAGTACTCATTTAGCACAGCGATGTCCGCGTCGGAGGTCCGCAGAACGCCGCTTCGGTCCTTTAACGGACCTATCATGTTTCTAATGGGCTTTCTACTATTAACATAACTGAAGAACTCCTTAGGGGTTCCCCTTGCAGAGGCTTGCCACCCGGAGTTCTTCGTTACGTTTCGCTAGCCTAACCTTCGCCCTCACCTCTCTGCACAGGCGGACATACGACTCAGTGTTCTCATGGCAACGATTGGCCTTCACCCTCCTATATGCAGCTTTCCTATTTCGGATAGCCGAAGCGATGTCACGACTGAACCAATAGTTCGTCCCTCCCACGTTCAGATCGACGCCAAGCAGCTCCTTTTCCGATCGGAACTGGCAGTCAACCGGACTGAACGTGTCCATCACGTATATTAGTACCCCTCCCCCCTCCCCACTGGTGCAGTCTCTGTGAAACATTCTATACCCGGGAATCTCGAACTCCCCAACGTAGTCCCTACGATCAGTATGAATCCAGGACTCTGTGTGATACCAACGATATCCTGGTATTCTGATGCTAAGAGCGCCCGTAGCTCGCAAAACTTATTCCTAATCGACCTAGCATTAAAAAGCACCACGGAGGGAGCCTTCCCTATTCCGACCGCCCCCTAGCCCGACCCGTTTCCGGAACAGCCAGGGTTGTCGGGAGTTGAAGAACCCCTCACCAACAAGGGGGCAACTTCCGCAGGAGGCTGAGCCCCCTCCAACGGGGAAGGAGGGTCACCCACCTGTACATGGACAGGTGGAGAGAGAGAGAGAGAGTTACAAGGAAAAGTACCTCAAAAGGCCTTGCGGCTCATACCGAGGTGGTACCAATGGCAACGGGTGCCAAGGAAAAATTCATACACCCTCAAATAGTGTGCAAGATTTGGTCTAACCTTTTCTTGAACTGATCCACAGAGGAACTGTTCACAACTTCTGAAGGTAACCTGTTCCACGTGTCACAGATCTTATAGGTAAAGCAATTCCCACACACACTAGCGCTAAACCGTTTCAAATCCAACTTACAACCATTGTTGCGAGTTGGGTTATCATTTAAACTAAACATGCTTCTAAAATCGACAACGTTGAACCCGCGTAAGAGCTTGAAAACCTCGATGAGTTGACTGCGCAGCCTCCGAGTTTCCAGCGAAAACAAGTTCAGGCGTGTAAGCGTCGATTGTAGCCCATATGCCTAACGGAATGGATTAACTTTGTGGCCCTCGCCTGCACTCGCTCCAGCCTCTCAATATCTTTCCTGAGGGTGGGCGACCAGAATTGCAGAGCATACTCTAGGTGTGGCCGAACCAGAGAATTGTACAGAGAGAGCACAATCTCCTTGTTCCGAAATCGAAATTGCTTCCTGATATAACCCAACAATTTCTGGGCTTTCTTTTCCACCTCTACGCACTGTTTGGTAAACTTAAGGTCGCTGCTAATTAGCACACCCAAGTCCTTTTCCAAATCAGTCACCTCGATATTACTCCCCAACATGTAGTAGTCCGACTTGGGATTGGCGTAGCTAATGTGCATCACCTTGCATTTACCCGTTAAACTGCATTTGCCATTTTTCGGACCACACACACACACACACACACACACACACACACACACAGAGGTGGACGAACATTAACATTGCGGTACTGAGCATGTAACAAGGATATCATTGGTTGAGGGGTTTGTTCGAGTCATTTCAAAATCGAGGAATTGTAAATATATGAAAAATATTTTCCATGAAAAGAAAATAACAAATCTGATCTTTTGATGCTAAAATATTGTCATTTTTTATGTCAGGTGTGTTTGTTACTCGGGACATAAAATGTACGGTGGTACGTTTGTTTAATGTCACTCGAGTGAAGCCTGTAACCAGAGAGAAAAAATCGGTAAAAGAAAAATTTATGACCAGCATCTTCAAGGAAATTTATTCTCTCATTTATCTGTGTCTGTCCGTCTGTCAGTCTGTCTGCCAATCTGTCTATAATCTGGCTGCCCTCAACATAACCTGAGTTTTATTTTATTTTTTTTTATTTATTTATTTATTTTTTTATGGAGGTTGAATCAATGTGGAAACCCACAAATGTCATTCACGACCCAAATTGTATACCCAACCATAAGTCGTTTTTGTCAAAAGTCTGTACGTAAGGGACAGCTTTGAACTTAATTTATTGTTTTTATCAGCTAAATAAATAAAATGGAGAACTGAAAACAGGGCCTGATGTTCAAAAATCATAGTTCATTTACGAGGAGGCATGTTACTCGTTCAAACCCAACGTGTTGGTAAAAATAGGCCCTATATAGATGCGTTTTTCCTTAGAAATAATTATAACACGGTTTGAATGAAAAATTGTTTTATTTTTTTATTTTTTATTTTTCTCTTGATAGGACATAATAAGAGAGCACTTTAAATTCTGGCCACGTAAAAGTATTTTAGGCCTACTTCCTCAGATTTTGCTGTGCTAGACAAAAGTTTTTGTACAAATATCAGATAGCGAACTAGAGTAATTTGCTTGTCCCATTCGTTTCCTCCAGTTGATTGCGAACGAATAAATAAAGTTCTCCATTTGAAAGTCGGAAATTAAAAACGAGCAGTGAAAATTCAGACAAATGTTTAGGCTACATCGAAGAAATTGAATTAGCTTTGAATCAACATGTTGCAGTCTTTTCATCGTGCAATGGCGCAGACATGGTCATAACGTTTGAGGAAGAGGCGAATGAATGACATTAATTGCGGGAATAGGCAAACACACGCCTTTAAAGGAAGCGATGATTGTCGAAAAGTTCCCGTACCCTTTCAGATGTAATCTCGTCCACGAAACCCACATTAGGGGGCCTAATTCCGCAAGTCCCCCCCCTCCCCGGTAAATATCATTCCTAAAGCCGAATGCTGTGGAACGTAGAGAAACTAACAAATTTTAAAATTAAAAACTAAGAAGCCTATTCCCACTGAAAGAATTAATAAAATGAAATGGTCTCCCGTTGAATAGGGTGTGACAGTCTCGGGGTATGGGGTAGGGGGTTAAAAGCTCTAAAGAAGAAATTGAACGAGAGTGCAAAAATCTAACATTCAGCTTTTATTTGAAGAACGATATCAACGAAATTCTTTGAAGAAAGAAGTGTAAATACTGAGAACGGAACCAGAAGTTATCCTAGGTGTATATAAATTAAAAAGGCCCTGCGGCACATACTGACCTTCCTAATGAAAATATCAAGGAGAAAGTCGTAGAATGTTGATCGTGTTATTGCATAACGACATTCAGTGGTCTCGGTTTACGTTCATCCAGTTGGTGGGGGACGAAGGAACTGAGAAAATCGAAGCATTTCAACCATTCAAGATGATTGCGAATGAAGAATATTCCCACAAATGAAAGTTGAAATTATATATATAAAAAAGTCTCCTCGATTGCTTCCCACGTCACGCCTTTCCTCCATTGTCATCCACGATCCAAAAATGAGCGTGCGCTCAAATTGAAAAATTGCAAATTTAACTTAACCTAACCTAAGACCCCAGCTGACCTAACGTATATTAATTTAATTCATTACCGGTGAGAAAGCCGTGGATGAGAATTAAATTTATTTTGGAATTAAACAAATGTTAACTATTCGAGTTTATTAAATAAGGATTAATGAGAATACTTAATTACAAATCATTTGCATCTTGCGCATAAAGTAATGGTTTTCAATATAAATATGGCATAGTTATCATTTTAAAAGTATTTTTTATGTAGAAAATATTGGATAAACTATATTATTATTAGAGGTTATATAAAACTTTACTAAACTTATTTTATTATTCTTTAAATTAATGAAGCAAACAAAAGTACATAGTCTAGTTGGCTTTAAAAAATATTAAAAAAAACCCTTCGGTTTGGCTTATGATGTAGGTTTAGAAAGAATTCTATTGAACCTAATCGTATGGGGGGGAGGGGGGAATGAAAGGGAATTAAAACATGGGAAGATGGTTCCAGGGTTGTTGTAGGAGTAGCCCGACTGACCACTGATATCATCTTACCAACCATATTTCACTGAAAAGAATTCCATACAAAGCGCTTTATTTGATGTATCGTAGGCCGCATTGACCCTGACCATACATCGTATTTAAACTTTTATTTTTAACTGAAAAATTAAGTATCTGTGGTAAGTTAGTAAGAGTGTGTGAACAGTGAACTGCTCAAACTGACCTGTATCATCTGATCTAACGCTTATCTTCGTGTTTAAGTAATTTAATTAGTGAGAATGATGGAAAAGTGCTTTCGCAATTTTTAACAAACATTTCGACACGGTGGTGAATGGGGGTTATCAATCTCTAATGTATACAGTCAGTTCAAAGAGTCGTGTGAAACTCCGTGTTTCTTACCGTAGTAAACGTGGAATTCCGAGTCGGGACTCCTTGAACCAAATGAATGTACCATGCGACCTATTGACGTGAAAACATTACTTTAACAAAAATATGGAAATACAATCCTTAACATTACATTAATACACATTTTTTATACTTTTTATACGATTTTATTCAGTCTCGGAAAGACCTCTGTACAGTAAAGGGTTAAGAGACGTTTGCTTAATCCTTTACTGCGCGAAGGTCTTTCCAGACAATAAAAATCGTTTGACGTCAGCCAGAACAAAATCAGTAAAGTAACACTGCGCGTTAAAGGGTTAAAATATACTTAAAACTGTTAATTTAGCGTAGATCTTTTACGACATTTGTTGGTGACGTATTCAAACGTAAAATACTTTGGACCTTTTCCAGTTTGTGTACCGTTTTTCATATAATTTATTTTTGCTTCTTTTCAGACCAAAAATGAGTGATAATATCAATCTCTTTAGTTAGGCTTATAAGGCTAACTAACGAAAATATCACGACCTAATCTAACCAATCGTTAGGTTAACTGTACGCCCTTGACGATTGGTCAGGTTAGGTCAAGGTCAGGTCATGATATTTTCGTTAGTTAGCCTTATAAAGCAAAAATAAATTATATGAAAAACGGTACACAAAGTGGAAAAGGTCCAATACTTTTCAACAGAAACACAAATGACGCAAAGTATTTACTTTGGAAAGTGGGCTAACGACATCTTATCATCGTGACTTAAATCGACGAGTTATTGCGTATTAGTGTAGGTTAGGTTGTTAGTTTTTTAGTGTTATGTCATGTCTCGTCGACCAAATGGAGTGAGTAGACTTGTCGATAAAACATCCAAGCTGTCACGAGGTATATAATGATAGCTCCGTGTCAATGATGCGACATTTTGCTACATTCTTCCGTCAAAAACAATTCTCTGCTGAAAAGTACACGATCGTGCTGATTCGGCACATCTCCGAGCTGATCCAGAGACTGCGCGGAGCGTGCTAAATCAAACATGGGAATTTTACCGCCCCTTAACCCTGAAATATAGCACTCATCGCGCTTGACTGTACTGTAATCTCACTCGAGGTACGTTGTGTTAGCCACACTACTAATCATTTACTGTATATATACTACGTTTTAAGATCTTATTTTACTAAAAATAATGCCGTGATAAAAAGTGCACTCACCGTGCTAATTTCAGCTCGTTTCGAAGGCGATCTAGGGACTACATATTTTTTGGTGTTCCGTTACCAAAAACTGTTTAACAGCTAAGCAGCATTTTTTAACGAATGTACAAAACTGGATTGGACTCAGGCAGTAGACATTACAGTTGAAAATTTTATCTTCGCGACAAAATCGAGTAATGAGACGACTCTTCAATAATAATTGGATATTTTCTACATGTTAAAAACGTTTGAGAAAAATTGGAAGGGAATCATTGTAATTATTGCAGGTTTTGAAAACTTTTCCAATATATAGACTTTTTTTTTTTTTTAAATGGAAGGGACGCTTTTCTGGGGGGCAATATAAAGAAATTTGATGGAAACTGAAAGGTTATTATTTATTTGCATTTACATTCTTAAGTGTAAATTTATGGATGAGTTTGTTTACTTTGCGTGTTGTAAATTTTTTTTATTACAATACTGCCATTGTAACTTATATGTACGCGGTCGATGAACCCATCTTAAAAGCATTCTAATACTTTATTTATATGAACTAAATCTAACTTACCTCCCACTGGCCAAGTACTCCATAAAATTTTAAAATATACTAAAAATTTGTGATTCCAATTAACTAACATTTTACACACACACACACACACACACACACACACACACACACACACACACACTATAAAATCGGCCGGATGTCCTAAAAGGTCATAAAATTATTTATTAAAACTGCGGTGTTCCAGTTTTGGAAGTTCACGCACTTGCGCGAGCGCACATACCAAGAATAACGATCACCTGAAGATCCGTCACCCCAGCCTTTTTTAGTTAGCTTTATAAGGCTAACTAACGAAAATATCACGACCTAACCCAACGAATCGTTAGGTCAACTGTACGCCCTTGACGATTGGTTAGGTTAGGTCGTAATATTTTCGTTAGTTAGCCTTAAAAAGCTAACTAAAAAAGGTTGGGGTGACGGATCTTCAGGTGATCCGAATAAATAAATAAAATTAAATAAAAAGACGTGTATGCCAACATTGTTTTAGTGTTTATTTAATGAAGCTTAAATAGTATGCTTCTAACACCACTAACTTTACCACCATCGTTTATTTAACAAAATTAATGTGAGGAAATGTTTTATTTGTTATAAGTTTAACTTTAACCTATAGTTTTTTATTTAACATTCTAAGGCTAAAAGTTAATTTATTTACTACATTAGGATACCCTTTAAGCGTAATCTTTGTTCGTTTTCATTGTATAGAGAAAATGTACAGTTGATAGGGGAACTATTTTAGTGAATTCTAGCTTATTTATTTTGTTATTCATTAAAAGAATTCGTTATTGCTATTAAATTTGAGATGAAATTCCAACTTCACGCAGTTTTGAAACTTTTTTAACTTCAAAAAATGTTTATTAATAATGGAATTATACTAGGAATGAATATATATAGAACAAAACCACGCAGCCTCGCGCATCCTTACTTTTGTTTTACTCATTAAAAGAACGGCTGAGGAATTGTTTTAAAAAATAATATACTGTATGGAGTGTTGTAGGGCCTCATCCAGTGGTGTAGTGCTGTGGGAACGGCGTTCCCTTACTTTTTTTGGTAGACGGAACGGCGTTCCCTCACTATTTCAAATAAATCCGAATTTACAAATCTCTAACGTCATGAAATTTTAATTCCTACCCCTAGAAGAAATATGAGAAAGAATCATTAACTGCTTCATTTCTTTTAGCTTCGACTGAGGCAATGCTAGCCTATAAAGATCTGGTGAAACAGTCACCACGGCGTACCAGTTAACTTTTTTTTAGTTAATCATTCCAGTTGTTAGCTATTTTTATTGATCGTACTGGATGTCGTATATCTAATGACACTGGAAATACTGCATCTTCAACCTTGGAATATATCCCAATATCCAGTGCATATGACCTCAAAATATCCCTGAAATTGGTCAGATTTCAAAAGATTTCCCGGGGAGCTTAGTGCCCCCGGACCCCCAGCTGTATGTGCTCGCCACGCTCGCCATTGTCCCCCCCCGCATCTGAGTAAGACTTTCAAGATGCGTTCCCTCACTTCTTTATTTAGCACTACACCACTGGCCTCATCTTGTCCGTTAACTTAGGCCAAGGCCCTGGCGTATGCCCTGATGTCACGATGTGAAACTTAAGAACAATCGGGCCTGCTATTTCAGAGCGTGGGATTGTACGATTATATAAAAACTAGAGATTAGAATATGAGAGAAGTGACTGAGGTAATTTGAATATGTAATATAAGGAATAACTCAATATTGCATTTGAAATTGCGTATGTAGACTAACCAGTCGTTCAAATGTTAACGAACCCTTATTACGTTTCTTTTCCGAGTAAACGACTAAACCGAGGCCTATTCTTAACGTACTTCAAGAACTGAGGCAAAGGAAACGGAAAGCTGAATTTTATCTTTTATTTTGCTTTGGCGACGTGTTTTCTTAACTTCATCCGAAAATTTACTAATATTCCTCTTGCCTACATCTGATTAGGCTTTCATTCCTAATTCTGTTTTGTCTTCAGTGAAAGAGAACGCAAAACTGCGTTCAAATGTGTGAAATAATTTCTTAATAGTTTTTATTTTCTTTGTATACTGTAACTGAACGGTTTATTGATATAAAAAGTGCGGAGAACGAGAGGGTATTTTTTAAGGCACACTTCTTCTTGAGGGTTTTAATTAGATAAATTAGAGATTTCTAAAGGGGTCTACCACGTAAAGAAAGTATTCGTAAAATGTAGTCGGAAAAAAAATGGATTGGCTCCACATATAGGCGAAAATAAAAGTAAGATTAGGTCAAAATGTATAAAGATTGAGCGAGCGAGCTAGCTAGCTAGCCAGCCAGCTATAGCCATACATCAAAGTTAACTAGTCCCACAAGCATCGCGAGCCTTTTTTAGTTTGCAGTAATTAACCACTTCACATCCTTTGGCGTAGTTGGTATATCATAAAATCACCGTAAATACAGCATATATTCTGCGCGAAGAGTAAAATTGTTAAAATCAGTTCCAGTGGAAACAGAAATTAGGCCCTTATACAATAACTTCTTAGTTAGGTCTTACTGTACATTGTGTATGTCGTACAGACCTCGCACGTATCAAGAAAAGCAAATTTTAAGTTAGGTAATTCAATATTTATACGCTCTCTTCGTATTGAAAATTAAAAGAAAAGTCTAACTCGGAGTAAACCCGAGTTAGAGCCCACACCGAATTTAAGCCTTTGGCCTAATCTGATTTTAAAATCATTCAGTAATTTTTATGACGCATTTAATTATCGTTTTGCCATAAAATAAAATAAAATTAAGATTTAGTTAGTAATTAAATTTCATTCAAAGACGATAGTCAGCCAACCATGAAAATTAAATGACCGAATAACCCTTTGGACAGCCAGTCATTCCAGTGTCACTATACATTAATTCTGGATTTATGAATGGTTTTAAATTTCTTAAAACAATAATAATAAACCTAGACCACCTACCTATGCGCAGTAGGTAGGCCTGTAAGGTATGTTAATTAACACGATGTTGGGAAAGTTTTGCTTTACACACACACACACACACACACACACAATTGACAAAAGTAAATACTGCAATGATTATCCTCAAGAACAATGGGAACGCTCCTCAGTGGAATACCAGAACGTGTGTCACCTTTACATAATGGAAAGGGGAAAGCAACACTATTTTAAATACATAATATTGATTTAATAAATCTTTTATTTATTAACTTTTATTTTAACATAAAAAAACTATAGGAAAACCGAAGGTGTCTATATACTTTTGCGAATCTTCTGTACGGTATAGATAGAGTTTAGTTTCTAGGTCCTAAAACTTTGTTTGAAATAGATTAATTTTAATCATACTAAAGTTACTGAATAAACGAGAGACGGAAGTGCCTGGAATTGAAGTTGAAGCTTTATATTTACTTTGGTATTAGAGTCGGTGTTTACTTTTGTCGTTAAGAGCGATGTTTGACTGCGAATTAACCTTTTGGAAGATATTTACTTCACGAACCAAATCCGCGATAGTCCATCCTGACATTTAGGCTTTAGCCTACCTAACCACGATTGCGAACATGCGTTCGGATATTGATCGCTATTGATTTGAAATTTAGGACAAAAATTTATATTAACATTTTAATTTATGCAATTTGTTGAATTTGTGGAAATGGTGCCGCTTTTTCTTTAACCCAGTAGACTTGGTATAGGTTCTATGGTAGGCCTAGGGGCACCCGCTACTACACCGCTTATTGAAAATAAACGGTAAAAAGGCGTTCGTTTTACGGAATTGTCGTTTGAATTTTTGCTTCTACCGGCTTTTTATTATTTTGGTCATTGCTATAATAATGTAGCTTTGATTGGATTTGAGCGTACCTTGGTTATATTTATACGACCTAACGTCGCACGATATAAAAACTAAAATGCTGCGGGATAATCTTAATTTATATTGAAACGGGTCTTATTACGTTTTACTTTTGTCTTTAATTTGTCCTAAACGATTTTGAGCGTTGGACACTTACTATTTTCATAAATGAGGCCCTGCAAAGCCACTTGAATGCTGAGAGTGTAATGCCATCATTAAGAAACTTATCACTTATATAATTATCTCTCGAACCGTTCGGGTCGTTGATAAAGAATCTTTGTGAAAAACTCCTTCATATTTTGAAAGGGCATTTCTAGCATTGATTGAGCATCGTGCGAAGTAGCAACACCAAATAAATGGATTATAAACAAAACGCAAATATCTCGCTCCTCGCTAATTCAAGGCGACGTGTGTGTATGTGTGTATGTAGACAAGTTAAGAGTGCGGGAGGAGGAGTGGGGAGAATGATGTTAGTAAATAAAGACGAAACCTCGTAAAAGAACCAATTTTAGATTTTCGGAAGATGGCTGTTATAGAGAAATAATGAATGGTAGAGAAGGGATGTAACAGAAAACCAACCATTTTACGAGATGCTAATTAAAAATAAACGTGATATCTACTTTCCTTCGTATCTATTGCCTTCATTTGTACCACTCTTCTCGTATGAAATAAACACTTAAAAATAATAAAAAAGTACCTAATTTCTGTTTCAAGATATCGTATTACAGTTTAATTGTAACAGAATAAGCTCAGTACAGATTATGCTTATTAAAGAAAGTATAAGTATCGTCCGAAGGAGTTTACTCATTTAGTTAAATAAATATGTAAAAATACTCGTTATTTAGCGAAAAACATTGATTTTCTTTTTACAATTGTATTTTCACGGTGCGCAATTTCTTCGTAAATAAATTTTTATTTTTCTTGTACCTGCGCAAACGAGCAAGGGTTGTTCATCTTTGTGTTAAAAGAAAAATAAAGATGGCGAATCGTAAGCCTAATTCTTCAGATGTAAGAAATGCCATTTAGATATGTCACCGTACAGCTCTTTCTCATAAAAATAAAGTACAGTTGTTGATGGAAACTTCGAGTAAACACGTCATACTGCCGAAGAAGAATCGGTAGGAAGTCCATTAAACTGGGCCCTTCATGATAGTAATACGATTATGAGACCGTTCATTAGCTCCTTATGTTAAAAAGAATGGCGCTTTTAGGTCGTTTATTCATTAACAGTAGGCCGGGTAATTTTTTTTACTCGTGTAGTTGTATTCTTTAAGTAATAAATTAATATCGATTTAAGTTGGTAGTCACATTTTAGGCCTATTAAGTTTTCCCGTATAGGAACTGGTTGGTCTTGGATTGCGAGGCAAAGTCAGAGATTTGACTACAGCACGCTTTCCGTGTCTGGAAATTACTTCAACAAATTATTGCGTGTGACTCACACAATACGACCTAGATTGTATGATAGCCTTTCTAGGCTACTAAAACGCATTAATAGTTTTTTTTTTATGTAAATCTGATTGCTAGTCGATCGACCATGAGGCCTTTAGTCTGCGTTTTTTACACCTATTTTTTTAGAGACTGGTTTCAGACAGAGCCGGTGGTACGGTTTAGCAAAAACAAATTCTGAATAGCTACCGGTGCCTTATACGGTACAATTAGTTCTACGAATATACTTTCTCTATTTTTTAATTTCCATGTGTATGCGCTTACTATACGCGAAATAGGTACATATCCCCCCAAAATGCGAGAGCAGCCATCTCTTTGCTAGTCTTGAAAAATTATATTATTGTACGACATTCGTCAGCCTTTTATTATTTAACATTTAAAATGTCGACAAAAAGAAAAGAAAAACTTCCTTGTCTGTGTTTAGGGTCTAATTTAGGCGTATGTAATTCTAGCTGAAGGTGAATGATTATTATTATAATAATAATAATAAATCTTAAACAATTTTATCGCTCGGATGGAAAAAATCTCGACAGGTTTACCGTATAAGCCTTGACCCTCCCTGACAAATTCTATATGAAGAGTAGCGTGTAATATATATATATATATATATTTATATATATATATATATATATTATATATATATATATCGACCGCAGGTCGATCCTGAACCGTCGTTCAAACTCAACAAAAGTAAGTAATATAACCTTGGTTTTGCTTGTGCCCGAATTGTTCATTCTGACGAAGGTCAAGTTTTCCACTCCACCTCAGACCGGATCACGTTAAGAATAGCGAACCCATAGGCATAGGGTGTTGGGTTCGCTATTCTTGACATGGATAATTTCGGGTTCCCTATTCTTGACATGAGGTAAATGGGTTCGCTATTCTTAACCTGATCCTAATGTAATATTGAGTACTTGTAGGTTATCTCCCCCCCACCAATTTTGACAGAATATTTTCATTAAAACTAACGAAAATATCACGACTTAACCTAACCAATTATCAAGGGCGTACAGTTGATCTATTAGTAAATAGTAAATACTATTCCAGTTGAATTTTGGGTTCGCTATTCTTAACATGTTTAATTATGGGTTCGCTATTCTTAACCTGATCCCTCAGACCTACAGTTTAACGTGGAATCCGAACTACGCCCCACCAGCAGCCCAGCGTTTTAATCACTAGGCTACCCAGGGTACCCATTTATCTACCAACCAATTTTTTTATTGTGTAGGAGGGTGAACAGCTGTTTTGCTGCGCGCCGCCTGCCGTCACCCGGTCTCGATCCCCGGGCCGATGGATTATATATATATTTATATATATAAAGGAGTAGCTACCAAAAAAGTGTCCGTCTGTCTGTCACGGGGAGGGTAATGGGGGAGAGGGGTGGGGGTAATGGGGGAGAGGAGTGGGGGTAATTGGGGGATAATGGGGAGGGGGTTATCCCCCCAAGTCGTATAAAGGGGGGTGAGGGGGTTTTGGGGGGAGGAGAATGACCTGCCCCAAAGGGGCAATCCAGAAGGTGCCCTCGCCGTAGGCGAAATCATATATTGATTTAAAAGCTAATGCAAGGATGGGGGAGAGGGGGGTTATCCCCAAAGTGGTATAAAGGGGGGTGACGGGGTTTTGGTGGAGAGGGAGAATGACCTCCCCCAAAGGGGTAACCCAGGCACCTGGTGCCCTCGCCGTAGGCGAAAAAAAAAAAATTTGAATTAAAATTTAATACAATCAGTCCACCCCAAGCAAGTGCTGAGCATAACAGCTAGAAAACTCTACAACTTGGGGAGGGGGGCGGTAAATGGGGTGATGGGGGAGGGGTGGGGGATTCTTGGCGAAGCCAAGCTGGCGATAGCTAGTATATATATATATATATATATATATATATATATATCTATCAGTGATGTAGGTCTCGAGACCGATCTCGAGACCCAATTTGCAGATCTTGATCTCGATCTCGGTCTCCGCTATTTAGGTCTCGGTCTCGATCTCGGTCTCGACAGACGCGGTCTCGGTTTTTCTCCCCGAGACCTCTCGAGACCGTAATGAAAAATACATGTTATTGGCATACTCATGATGGTGGCTTGGTTGAACAGACACAATTCAGAATGTTTATGAAAGTTTGTAAAAGTAAAGGACTCTAGGTATTCACTAATCAGTCACCCTGTTTTGAGTTGCCACGTTTGTCTTGCGGGAGTGTGTGGGCCTGAATTTTTTTAGGTTAGCGCTACAAAAAAAAAGTTTGCCCCCCCCCGTCAGATTAATTTTATTGAAAATGGAAACACTAAATAGAGAATTATATATATATATATATATATATATATATATATATTATATTTATTATAAGGCCACTTAGTGTTGCCAAACGGCGTGTCAACCTCTGTGGCGTGATAAAAACGACTATCCTCCCATCCAATATGTATTTGAAAAAATAAAATGCTTCACACAAAAATAATGCAAGAAATACAGCATAAAGAAAACAGTACCGATAAATTCAATAAAGCATAGAATAACTCGACAACCCTTCACATCACTTATATTTACAACGTGCCGATTCGTAGAACAAATCTCAATTGCTAATTGTAAATGTTAAAAAATGACGTCATCAATGATGTCACGGCGGAACTTTTATCACGCCACACCTCCCCTTAAGCTGAATTTATTTTGTAAATTTTGTTTCCTAATCAGTTTTTGGCACGTGCTGTTAGTGACAGTGTGTAGTTTAGTTTTGTATTCCATTTTATGAATCTCATATTTTAGACAACTGCTCTCCAATAAAGTTTTGGCACCAGAAAAGAGATAAATTCCCATCAGTGGCCAATGTTGCCATGACTGTTTTAACAGTGCCTGCCTCTAGTGCTCCAATTGAGCGTGTATTTAGCCATGGAGGCATAATAATGAGGCCCCACAGAAGTCGAACTTCAGCAGATCTTCGGAGCATGCTGATGTTCCTTAAGTGTAATGAGTACTTATCATGCTTTAAATAAATGCACAAGTCAAACTGGGTAGTGGTACGTTCATTAAACTTTCTGTAACAGATATAAAAGAAGTAAATAAATAAAAAGTACGTATATATATATATATTCATTTGTTAATTTATAGGCTACACTTTTTGCATTCAACACACTACATCCGAGAAAGTAGTTATTAGTTTATTAATATACTTAACATAGTCTAATTTCCATAGTAGTGTAAAACAAATTGAAAGGGCATGAGCTTGGTCTCGATCTCGGTCTCGGTCTCGAATTTTAAGGGTCTCGATCTCGGAAGGTAGATCTCGATCTCGAACCTTTGATCTTGGTCTCACAGGATCCGGTCTCGGTCTCAGTCTCGGACTTGGTGGTCTCGACTACATAACTGATATATATATATATATATATATATATATATATATATATATATATATATATATATATCCCCCTCCCCGCGGGCGGTCTTTCTGGGGTGGATCGCCCGCGGGCTCCTGCCTCCATGTGGCGAGGGGGGTCAGCCGCGGCTGGAGGCCCTGCCGGGTCCCCGCCCGGTTGCGAAGTGGACTTTTAGCATACCCTGCTATCCTACAGCCCCCTCTTTCCTGTCTTCCCCTCTTTACCCTCTTCCTTGCCCCCTCTGTTTTTTCTGCTTTCTCTGTTCACTTCCGCGCGCCCCGTGGGCTGCCGGGGCTGGTCGCTGGGGGTCTCGCCCCCATGGCCGGGGCCGGACTAAGTTGGCTGGTAGGGTGCCCAGGCCTGGGACCCTGGGGGGCCTTGGTCTTTGCTGCCGGCGGGGAGAACTTTCGACGCTGCAAGGGCCCCTTTTGAAACGGGGGTACCTACATGGGACGAGGCACCCACCCCCCGCCGGCGTGCGCTTGGTCCCCTTGGGCCCCGGGTAATCGGTTCCCCGCGCCCCGGGCGCGAAACCAATAAAAATTTTCTATGGAAACACTTACAAATCTAATGGACCTCGTTGACGACCCGGCTTGTGCATCTGACCTCCCTCTGACTACCTCTTTGGACCGTGGGTCTGGTAAGGGTAGTCGGCAGCCCTCGCCCACCCCGTCTGCTCTTCTTGCCGACACCTCCTCTCCCTCTCTTCCCCAGGCTCGTGGCGCCGCTGCCCGACCCCCGCCAGTAGCGGATGGACCTGCAGTGGACCCCCGACCCCTGGATCCCCCCATATTCCACGTCCCGATAGGGACCCACCTGCTTTTTCGCCCTCAGGTGGGAGGCCCGCGGCCCCGGTCGCCTCCCACTCCGGTCGGGCCTCATCGCCCCCGGCCCCCTCGGCCCCTGGGGGACGTGGGACCCGACGTCGCCGTCCGCCTTTCTCGTCTTCTCGCACCCTCGAAGTTCCGGTGGTGTTTGGCCAGACGGCTTCACTCGGCCTTAGGACGATGGACAAGTTCCTCGTCCTCCGCCCCTCCTCCTCCAAGCCCCTCCCCACTAACCACGAACGCCTCTTTCGAGCGATCCATGGGAAGACGGGACGGCGCGTTTTGACCTTCGGCCTCAGAGGGATGGCTCCATTTTGATAAGGTCGCGTTCCTCTGCCGAAACCACCTCTCTGCTGCTCGCTATCCCCGATGTCCTGGGCTGCGGGATCACGGTGACTCCCCACCCCCGCCTCAATCAGTGCCAGGGCACAATTTACGCTGCTCGTCTTCTACCCATCCCGGTGGAAGACCTCCAGATTGACCTCGCCTCCCAGGGTGTTGTGAGGGTGTACCGCTTTCCCGACAGATCGCGGTCCCCAACCGCCCCTTCTCCTCGCCTGCTCCTCACTTTCGACTCACTGGTGCCCCCTTTCGGTATTCTGGGGCTTTGGTGAGAGACGAGCGTGCGAATTCTCAGTACGACCATACGTGCCAGATCCTACGCGCTGTTTTCAGTGTAATAGGTTTGGCCACGTGAGCAGCTCCTGCCGTCAGCCGCCCCCGTTGTGTGTCCGCTGCGGCGGCCCTCCCCACCCCTTGCCCTGTACTGCTCCGCCTTCCTGCACCAACTGCCATGGACCACACCCTGCTTCATCCCGCTCTTGCCCGTCTTTCCTCTTTGAAAGGGAGGTTCGGGCCCTCTGTTCATCAGAGTTTCTCAGCGCTCGGGAGGCGCGGGAGCGGTTGCGTGGCTGCGAGGCCCGGCGTGGTGCCTCGTACGCCGAGGCTCTCCGTTCCCGGACCCCGTCCTCACCGGCGGTTCCCAACGCGCCTCCACCCACCGTGTCCGCTACTCCCAGTCCATCCTCTGCCGCCCAGCGGACTCCTACCGCGGCTCCCCGTACTACCAGCGCGTCCCCACGTGCTCCCTCCGCGAACGCCGATGCTTCGTCGGCAACCCCCCCTGCCCCTTCTACGCCCTCTCCACCGGCGCCTTCGGCCACCCCCATTCCGGATCGTGACCCGCCGTCACCCATGCGGGCCGCACGACGGAGGGGTAGGGGCCGCAAGCGCCGCGCCAGTGGTGACCCCGAAAGGTTCGAAGCCATAAGCCTCGCATCACCTTCCTCTCCCAAACACAAACGCCCCCTTCGCCCTACCGCCCCGGTGTCCTCACCGTCCCCACTGCGCAACCGTTATGCACGCTCCCCCCTGGGGTCCCCGACGGCCCTCGTGGTGGGGGCTGAGATACACCCCTCTCCGGCCCGGTCGATGGACCCACTGGAGGGGGAACTCGCCCGCCTGGTCGGCGTGGGTGGGACGTGCACGCCCCCGCGTTTGACCCGCCCCATCTCTCTCCTCGACCTGCCAATGCCTCTGGGTGAGGTATTATTTTCCACTCCCCCTCGTAGTCCTGCCTCCCCCGCACCTCCGGTGAAGGGAGGGGCATTCTGGATACCTCTCACATCCCCTTCTCTGCATCGCTCTCCCCGGACGTCCGGGAGACTCCTCTTCTGGAGGACTTGCCGGCGTCTGGTTCCACATCGCCCCCTCGTCGGGGTGACCCTCGCCTTCGCCCTCGTTCGGCGTCCCTCGCTGATCTCCGGGGCTTTCCGATTCCCTCTTTAATCTCGGGCCGCCCGATCGGCCCACCCACCCCATAACCATCCTTTACGCTGACCTTCCTACCCCTCCCTATACCTCGCTCCTGCAGTGGAACATCCGCGGGCTCCTGGTAGGCCTCGAGTCTCTCCTCTCTCCTGGCCTCCAGGTGTCCGGCGTGTTTCTGCCTTCAGGAGACGATTCTGGGATCCCGTTCCCTCCCTCGAGTGTCCGGTTACTGCGGGCTCCCTTCCCCGCCTCTCGATGGGGCGGGGAGGGGGGGCGCCGCGGTCTTCGTGCACGCTCCGTCCCTTTCCGCCCCCTCCCGCTCCGTACAGTCCTGCAAGCTGTGGCCGTGCGCCTTTCCTTGGGGCGCCAGCTCACGGTCTGCTCTCTTTACCTCTCCCCTAACGTACGCCCTCCACCCGATTCTCTCCGTGACCTAATTCTCCAGCTTCCCCGCCCTTTTCTGATTCTCGAGGACTTCAACAGTCGGGACCCGGCCTGGGGGGACGTTTGCTCCACCTTTCTCTCCGGGACCCTTCTCTCCCTTATGGACGAGCTCGAGTTCACCTTTCTGAACGATGGCTCCCCAACCTGCCTTCACTCGGCCCATGACAGTTTCACCTGTATCGACCTTTCCCTGGTTTCCCTCGAAATCGTGACGGAGTTCACCTGGGAGGTCCTGCCGGATTCTTCCGGCAGTGAACATTTCCCAGTGTGTCTTACCCTGACCCGTCTCCTCCCCCCCACCTCTGTCCGCCCGCGCTGGCTGTTCGCCCGAGCAGACTGGGCCTCATACGCGAGGGGCACGGCGATCTCGCCATCAATTCCTGCCTTTCCCTCGTCAATGAGGCCCTCGCCTTCCTCGAGAGTAAGATCCTCTCGGCTGCCGCCAGTTGCATCCCCCGTACCTCTGGCTCCCCCAGGCCGCGAAGCGTCCCATGGTGGACCCCAGAGTGCTCCCATGCCGTTCAGGAGCGGCGCCGTGCCGGCCGCCGCTTCTACCGGACCCGCCAGCTGGAGCACAAGATAGAATTTCAGCGCCTGAAGGCAGTGGCCCGTCGGGTCCTGAAACTGGCCCGGCGTACCTCCTGGCGGAGTTACGTGTCCGGGATCTCCTCCTCGACTGTTTGGCGCAAGGTGCGTAGCTTTGAGGGGACCCGTGTCCCCCCTCGACCCCCGGTGCTTCGGGTCGGGGACGACGAGTTCGTGTCCGATCCGGAGGCCGTCGCGAACGCACTCGCGGCGCACTTTGCAGCCATCTCCAGTTCCGATTCCCCCCACTCCCGCCGCGACCCACCGGAATTTCCACCTCATAGGGATGACCCCTATAATCACATCTTCCACATGACAGAGCTTCGGGAGGCCCTCCGCCCCCGACGCTCCTCCGCCCCCGGCCCCTATAATATCCCCTATGACTTGTTACGGCATCTCCACCCCTCTGCTCTCAGCTTTCTACTGGACCTCTATAACCGGATTTGGTTGGAGGGTTCATTTCCGGACCGATGGCGTGAGTCCATCGTCGTCCCCATCCCGAAGCCCGATAAAGACCCCTCACTCCCGTCGAACTATCGCCCCATTTCCCTAACATGCTGTGCCTGCAAGGTGATGGAGGCGATGGTCGCCTCGCGGCTGTCCTTTACCTTGGAGGCGAGTGACCAGTACCCTGCTACCCAGGCTGGTTTCCGGCGCCTCCGGTCTACCACCGACCCCCTCCTTCTCCTTAGCCATGACGTGCAGGAGGCTTTCTCCCGGCGTCAATTTGTACTCGCCGTCTTTTTCGACCTCCAGAAGGCCTACGATACTACCCGGCGGAGCGCGGTCTTCGACTGCTTACGCTCCCTGGGTTTCGTAGGCTTTCTCCCTTCCTTTATTCATAACTTCTTGTCCGCCCGTTCTTTCCGCGTCCGCATCGGTTCTGCCCTCTCTGACCGCTTTCCGTTGGAGGAGGGTGTCCCTCAGGGTAGTGTCCTTAGCGTCGTGTGTTTCTCACTCGTGATGAACACAGTCGCTACGGTCCTGCCTACATCCGTTCGTAGCTCCCTCTATGCCGATGACCTGGCTATCTATTGCTCTGGCCGCCTCCCGTCTTTGGCTGAACGTCGGCTCCAGCTAGCCATCAACGCGGTGGTTCGCTGGGCGTCCTCGGTTGGCTATGCTTTCTCACCCTCTAAGTCTTCCAGTATGCTTTTCCGTCCTCGGCGCCTCCGTCTGTCGCATACCTTCGCCCTTACCCTTGCCGGCACTCCTCTTCCCCTCGTCCCATCCGTTAGATTCCTGGGTATGACCCTCGACGGATTTTTCGGTTGGGTTCCACATCTTAGGCGGTTGCGGCAAACATCTCGCCGCACCCTCTCCCTTTTGGGTCATCTGTCCCACACGACCTGGGGGGCGGACAGGCGTACTCTGCTGCGCCTGTACGCCTCCCTGGTGCAATCCCGTGTCGACTACGGCTGTGTGGTCTACAGCTCCGCCTCCTCTCCGGCACTCCGTATGCTGGATCCTCTTCTCCACCGTGGCCTTCGCCTGGCGTCGGGTGCCTTCCGCTCGTCCCCTGTCGCTAGTCTTCAGGTGGACTGTGGACACCCCCCCCTGCCCCTTCGCCGGGGCCTTCTCATGGCGAAGTGTTACCTTCGCATCTGCCGCCTTCCGATGTCCCTACTCTTCTCCGCGATCTCCCAGGCGCTACCCCGGCCTGACACGTGGCATTTCGCTGCCTCTCTGGCCGAGATTTTCTCGTCCCTGGGGATCCCCCCACCCTCTATTCTGCCGTTCTCCTTCGATCTGTCGCCCCCCTGGCGGACCACCCCTATCTGCCGTTGCCAGGCGCTCCGTGGCCTGCGTAAGGAGTCTCTTCCTGCCGTCCTCCGGTCTTCTTTTCTGGCCCATCTTCCCGTCCATTCGGACGACGTTCCCGTCTACACCGACGGCTCGCGCTCCCCTGCAGGTGTCGCGGCCGCCGTCTTCTCTCCGTCATTGTCACCTACCTCCTGGGGTATCCCCCTGCCGGTTCAGGCCTCCATCTTTTCCGCGGAGCTCTTTGCCCTTCTGGAAGCCCTCCGTCTGGTATCGGGTTGTTCGCGGTCCTCCTGTACCATTTTTTCGGACTCGCTGAGCGCCCTTCAGGCGCTCGAGCGCTATGATTCCCCGGACCCCCTCGTACGCCTTATTCAACAGGAGTACCATGTCCTGCACACCGTTCACCGGATCCGGGTCACCTTCTGCTGGGTTCCCGCCCATGTTGGTGTTTCCGGTAATGAGGCGGCGGACCGCATAGCCCGGTCCGCCGCCTCGCTGCCTCCCCTCCCCCGCCCGCTCCCTTTCTCAGACTATGTGCAGGTCTTTCGTTCCTTTTACGACCGCATGTGGCAACAGTCCTGGGACGATGCCACCGGAAATAAACTCTGGTCCATCCGCCCCCGTCTGTCATATTGGGTGTCCTCTTTCCACCGCTCCAGACACAAAGAGGTCGTCCTTGCGCGGCTTCGCATCGGCCATACGCGCCTCACGCACGGCTATCTTATGTTCCGGCAGGAGGCTCCTCGTTGCGCCTCCTGCCAGTCGCCCCTCACCGTCTCTCACATCCTTGTGGAATGCCTCACCCTGTCGTCAGTACGTCGTCGCGCCTTCCCGTTCCTTTCTGATTTCCCCCTCCCCGAACGTTTACGCCTTATGCTCGCTGAGAGCCCTCTCTTCTCGCTTGACCGTCTTTTCCTCTTCCTCTCCCAATCTCGCATCCTATCTGAGCTTTAGGTGACTTCTCACCTGTAGTCCGCTGTTCTCCCTTTTCTAGTGCCTTTTCTCCGTCTCCGTTTCTCTTTCTCGTATTCCGCCTCGCCATGATATCCGCTACCATATAGCGGGAAGTGGCGGTAAACGCCCCAATACAAAAAAAAAAAAATACAAAATATATATATATATATATATATATATATATTATTTATTCAGTAGAGAATTTTTTGTGAAGACTCATTGCACTCCTAATATGTTGCGCACATGTTTAGAAAATCAACGATTCCGAAATGAAAAATTGTTTGGATGCAGGCAATTAGGTGGAAAGGTGTATTTTATAAATTCGATAATTTAAGCGTTAATAACTGGGAAAATGTAAACCGGTTTTGTGTACTAAAATAATTAAAAAGTTAAGCTTTGTTTCGAAGAGTTTAAGTTGAATAGCCCTATACAGGGTTACGACAAAGGCGTAATAAGGTTTAAGAATGAGAGAGAGAAAGAGACACCCACTACACTAATTACAAACTGCAATAATGAAATCGCTAAGGCCCCTATATTGGATATGGGGACGATCATTAAACACGGGAGAAATACCAAACATCCTGAAGAGAGCAAACGCAGTTCTTAATTTATAAAGGAGGGATCGATCTGCGGCAAAAAACTATAGTTTAGTGTCGGTGACATCTCATCTCACCAAAGTATTTTGAAAGAATAGTTAGAGAAAAAATCTAGGTACTTTTGCATTATCCTCCCAACACTAATTTTTTTTTATAATGGAAGGAAAATAAAGTACGTTAGCAAAACACTTTTAATCGTGAAAGGGCATGAAAGCTTCTGAAATTACATCATTAGTTATATGAATAAATATTCTTAACTTAACCTAACCTAACTTGAAGCCGGCTAACTACGGCTAACGTACTACTCAAAAGAAGTTAAGGGTCAAAAATATTTGTGCATATAAATATAAGCTAACGAGCTAAAATGGTGACGACTAATGACAAAATAATTCTTTGATGGCTCAAGAACAGAAAACACAAAACAAAAACTTTTGATTAGATACTAGTTTATTACCCTGATGAAAAAAAGTCATGCACCCCCCAAAATGATGTTCACACAAGTCGCAGAAGCTTCAGTAACTGGTGTAGCCACCGTTAGCATTCACACATTCTTGACAACGTTGGCGCATGCTGTTCATCAGGCGTTGGAAATAACGTTGAGGGATCGCTTGCCATTCTGCGACTAATCGCTGAGCCAGTTGCCGGAGGTTGACGGCAGGGACGTGATGTGATCGAACTCGCCGCCCTAGTTCATCCCACGCATGCTCAATGGGTGACAAGTCGGGTGAATATGCAGGCCAATCCATGTGCTGAACGTTCTGCTCCTGCAGGAAGTCGGTCACCACCCTGGCACGATGAGGTCTTGCGTTGTCGTCCTGGAACCAAGCTCCTGGTCCAATCCGCTGCAGAAGTGGAATTACCAGAGGCTGAACAATCTCGTTGAGATAACGCTGACCAGTCAAATTTCCGTTGACGACGTACAGAGGGGTTCTGTGGTTCATGGATATCCCCGCCCACACCATCACACTTCCTCTCCAAATGGTAGACGTTGAGCAACGTTGACATCAGCAGATCTCTCTCCTTGACGACGATAAACACGAGCCCGGCCATCATTGAACTGGAGCGAGAAGCGTGACTCATCTGTGAACATTGTCTCTGCCCACTGACCACGGTTCCACCGGATATGACGTCTGCACCAATCTCGGCGAGCCCTTCTGTGACGGTCAAGTAGCGGTGGTCGGACTGCAGGACGCCGGCATCGCCAACCTCGGTCTCGCAGACGATTCCTAATGGTCTGGTCGGACACGTTGGTGCCTCTGGCAGCTCTTGAGTTGATCCCGAAGATGCCGTGCGGTCACGAAGCGCTGTCGCAACGCCGTTATCATCAGGAAGCGGTCTTCTCGTGCTGTTGTTGATCGGGGTCTTCCAGAACGGGGGCGATTCTGAACAGCATTAGTTGTCCTGAACCTCTGCCAGAGTCTGCCGATAACGCTTTGGCTTACATTTAGACGCTGAGCCACAGTTCTCTGAGTTTGTCCATATTGTAGCCAGCCAATGGCCCTTCCCCTGTCTTGGATGCTGAGTTGTCGTCGAACCATCTTCAAATTTCAAGTGATGATGAATGGAAAATGCTCAGCCCTTTTATTGCTAAAATTGGCATGCATGGAATGACACTCATGCACAACACGTGCAAATGGTGCATGAGGTGTCACAATGGGTGTTTCGAGGCAGTTTGTCAGTTTAGTCTGACTAAGTTCGTGCTTCAAATCTATGAAAAGGAAATCTGGGTTAACTTAAAAAATTTCTGAAGATAAGTGCAATGATTACATGTCCCATAATAACGTGATGTCTATAGTCCAAATGACAACCCAAAGGGGGATATTCTAACCCTATCTGGCTTAAAAAGACATACTTACAAAAATGATAAAAAAAATTCCTTTGACCCTTAACTTCTTTTGAGTAGTATATATATAATTTCAATAGTGAATGTAAGCAAGTCGTTACAATCCAAGGAATATCTTCATCTGAGTCAGAGGTACGTAGCTCAGTACCGTACCGTACATCAAGGAGCAGTATTAGTGTTCCTAATCCTGTTACTGATGTACGTGGTGAAGTTACCAATGATAGCACAGTAACATCCTTCGCTGATGACGCAAAAATTAATAGGAAAATAAGAAATGTAGATGATATATAGTAGAATTTCTACGAACGAACGCGAACAGAATGTACAGATGGTCGGAAAACGACGATATGAAATGTAACACCGAGAAATTTCAACTATTAAGATACGGAAGAAGGGAGAAACTAAAATCCATGGAATACTGTCTCAAATGGAAAAAGAATTCGGAGAAACTCGAAAGCAAAAGCGTTAAGAGATAAGAGTTATAATGATTGACGATGCGAAATTTGAAACAAAATAAGATAGCAAACCTTTTAAAAGAAGGGACAGCAATACAGGGTGTCTCGGAAGTCGCGCACCATAAAGCTATATTAGTCTCTATTGAAAACACTAGTCATACCCAAGCTGGAGTATTAGGCTACTCAGTCTTAACAGCCCCATATAAAAAAAAGAAGACCTTAGTCAGCTACGAGGGATTCGGAGAAACTTCACAGCCAAGATCAATGGAGGCAAAGAACTAAATTACCGGGAAAGGTTACGTGAATTAAATTTATATTAGCTGGAAAGAAGAAAGAGGTACACCATTATTTACGCATGGAAAGTAATAAAGAAACTAGTCCCTAATCTCGCTTTGAATCCTGTAACTACTCGGACAACAGTGGAAAGTAGGAATGCAAGAATGTGATATATTCTCAAATTAAAAGCTAGACGGGAACATCCTCAACCTTGATTGGAAATTAGCCTCGTCAGAGGGTCAAGACTTCAATCAGCTGCCTAAGGCTGAGCTACGGAACACGACTGATGTAGTGGTGGAAATCTTCTAAAGAATACTAGATGTCTGTCTCGGAACAATACCACATGAGCCGGGAGTACCTGGCTGTGTGAAATGGAGAACGCGAGAAACCAACTCCGTACTTCACCAGGCCCACTCGAGAGGAGGGGCAACAAGTCTGACCTCCATGAAATTAGGAATCATTGCGCGGAACACCCGAAAGGTTGAAAGGTATATATATATATATATATATATATGGGGCTTTAAAGGGTGAATTAAGCCCTAAAAGAACAACTTGTTTTTTATAGGCTAGGCTCCGTGCAATAAGGACGATAGTAGGCTAATTATCCCAATAAAAAGTGGGCGCAACTCCAGCTAATGTCGGCAATTGGATTGAATTAGGCGTCACACTCTTGTTTGTAAACATTTATTGAACGCTATTCGTTCGATCGGAGGATGTTCCATCATCCAAATAGGCTACTGAACAACGAAATTTTTATTACTATTTAATGTAGGTAGGCCTACTTGGTGCTAGCTGTGTTTATATAGGCTTGTAATTATGGGCCAGCTGTAAGTTTGTATTACTTATAATTTTCCAACAGGCCTCGGACGGGTCTTGCTGTACACAGTGTACAGCACTTCTCCAGCGCTACCAGGCAAGGAAGAAATGTGTTCTCGTTCCCTTTTCATACTCCCCTCAGAAGTACTGGGGCTTATAATGTTCATCTTAACTGTATATTCTAAGGCGTGTAAGCTACTGAAATACATTTACGTAGCGCCTGTAGACCTATGGAAGTCTTATATCTGCGGAAAAGAATTATAAACAATTTAATCGTCAAAAGTATGCATTATTTAATAAACTTTTAACGGTTTTTAATATTTAGTAGGCTTGTTGAAAAAATAACTTATTTTAGGGCCTACTACAGGCTGTTTAAAAAGTAAAAATTCTTCTTAGGTTTATGTGGAAATACATAAACCCAAACATTATTTTGAAGTTGCTTCTTCCTCAAGGAAAAAAACCTTTGCACCCGACCCCTTATTTAGGAAGTTCCCCGCTTTGAGAACCATTCCTGTAACTAACGGAAATTTCCAAACGATTAAACTAAATGTTGGCTAGGCCTAATACAAACTTACTTACTGCTTAAAATGAATAACGTGTGGTTTGTAACTTTTAAAAATGATAAAAGAAATCGTGCCTAACTCTTTATTCTAATAGGCAACGCCCAATCCCAACATGTCCTGCTTGAAAGATTAAACAACAATATTATTATTTATTATTATTATTGATTACATTTTTGAGGTTATTCGTACGACCACGCTATTTGAAAGAACTTCCGAACGCCTGAGGACTTTCTCCGTGCGGCCTTGTTGACAACGAAAATGCGCTTTCAACCATTAGCCTATTCGAGCTTAAAACCCTGCCACGATTTAGGCCTAGACTCCATCCATATCGTAGGTTTGCGTCTTTGCGAGGATATCGTAGTTCAGAGAATGGTTTCGAAGATGTGGTGTATTGCAAAATGGCAACGCAATAACTCATTTTTCTCATATAAGCCTACTGCTACATTCTACCCTATTAGGTCTATATCCTTAGAAACTTATAGGTTGCTAATTAAAAATAGCTAATAATAAATAGTCACGACCTTCAGCGCAGACTAAAATTCATACTAAATTAGGTTATTAGGAGTTCTGTTAATTAAAAATACATGATTGCCAGTACCACAAATGTACACATTTTAATATAGCCCTAGGTGGTAGTTGTTATAAAATCATATAAATTCCAAGTTATTGTACGTTTTTAGTTTAAAATAAGTTGAATTTGTCAAAGTTATAAACAGTAATTTATGAATTAGTTTATATTAATGTTTAGAAGTAAAAAATAGTACTACTAAAATGTGTACATTTTTGTAGCACTGTAGATACAAAAAGATAGGTCTTTAGGGTAAACTTCATATTTTGGCAGTAGGCCTAAATGTTTTCTTCCCCCTTAAGTAATTTATCAAAGACAATTGTAAACATGATGCGAGTTCCGTTTTGGGACCTATCAATATATCTACAATTTAGCTGGAGCCTACTTAAGTAATAAATTAATGTCTAGTGGTTGTTTTAACAGCTGAGAAAATGCTTTGCTAATTCATTTATCCTAGACTTTGTTTTTGAAATTTTCACTTTGACGCTTTGGTGAAGGATTGAAAAATTCATTAGGCAAGACTGTGATGATTAAGAGGTAGGCCCTACATTTAACTCTATAGAAAAAACTTTCAATGTTTTCAGTGTCCTTACCATAGTTTCATATTCAGAATGACCAGTCAGTAAATGATTTGTAATCAGTTTATGCCATTTTACGTTATATAGTGGGAAAGTTAATTTTCACTAGCTTATGGTCTTCATAAAATTTCGAAGGCTTGCCCTCTAGTTGACTTTTGCCCTTCATCTCCCTTCATCTCCCTCCATTGTATTACTGTACAGATATTTTATTTAATTCGTAGACTTCATTGTAACGTTGTCATTGATTGGTCATGAATTATATTTCGTTCTTCTCAAGCTTTTTCTAAACAAACTATATTATTATCACGGCCGGCTTGCTTTTTTAATTCTCCTTATCTTCTATGCTTTAATTTTTGTTTTTAAAATGTTAGCATAAACATACACACACTCGCGTGTTAACTTATAGTGGCTTTATTTGTCGCTGTTCACGATAATTCACATAGGTATATGAAACCTATTTACTGTTAAATGTAAGGTAGCACTACACGTGTCTGCACAGCTGAATAGAATCTGGATTTAGTGATGACAAGAGGCTACAGACCTAGGATTGTACATTAATAGGCCTATATTGAAAAATGTTGGAAACACCTGTGTGATGGAATTAAATCTTTTGCTACGATTAATCCCCAAAATGCATGCACATGGCATCTCGGAAAGTAGGCTCAGACTAGGTCCAAGAGTACGACGTTTTTAATAGTTTTTAAATAGCTGTTACACAGTAAATTAGCTAAGTTATATATTTTAAAAGTTGTTTGATGGGCACCGAAGCAAATGCATTTACGCTGGTTTCGCCAATTAGTAGCTGTTTATCAGTTCAAAATTTGCGTGGCAGGAAAAGCAAATTGTTTCTGGACCATTTCATTCAAATTATTTACTCGTGTCAACACCCTTATAATTACAACGTAGGCTACAGTGAGCGATGTAACCTCTATCTTAATATTTTATAATGGAGGGGGGCCCCTAACATTTTCTCTTATGAACAATGCAAAGTTGGGACATGGCAATTTAATTTTCTAACCAGTAAGAGCACAAAGGATGGTAATAAGTAGTCAAATCTAGTCTCAAGTCGTCAGTTCTGCCCTACAAGGTACATTAACTCCTCGCTATTGATAATAATGAATGCAGATTGCAGACATTGATGCAGATATTAATGACAGTATCGTATCGTGTTTCGCGAATGACAAAGTTATGGAAGGAAATATCAAAAGGTGGCAGAAAAAAAAATTACAAAACTACATTGAAACATTATTTTCAAGTGAGTGGAAAACAACATGAAGTTCAACGAAGAAAAATTCCAACTTATAAGATAGGGTAACAATAACGTGTTGCAGAAAAAAAAAGTACAAAACACTGCAAGCCAAACACAAGTTAGGGATCATATCCGTATGGAAAATTTTAGAAATGAAATAGAAACAAAGTGGAGAAGAGGCAGGTTTTGCGCTGTCCCAGCTGCGGTGGGACAGGGGGGACCATGAAAACGGATGGAAAATACTCTAGGAATAAGTGTCAAAACTGCCAAAAGAACTGAGTAACCTCCAGCACACCAACTTGAATAATTTTAAGAACCAGATGGACAAGTTCTTTTGCAGAGTCCCAGACAAGCTGTGTGTGGCTGGCTGCGAGGACGAGAGGAGAGCGGAAACCAATTCTCTCCACCAAATCCGCAAATGAGGCAGATGTTGGAGAGGAGTCGATCTCGGGTCGATCCTGAACCATCGTTCGAAACCATCATAAGGTAATGCAACTTATATTTATTTTTAAAGGAAAAAGGACTCGCAAATAAGTTAAATAAATTAAGACCTTGGCCCATGGACTACCTGTATTTTTGAACTACAAAGCAAACCCCAAATGTGGGCACAGTTCATGTAAAATGTGAACTAAAGCTTTGATAAAGGCAATTTAACTAGCAGTTTTCTTTCTAATAAAAGACCCCAAAGCTATTATAGTCGCCGTGCGTAATAATTCTATTATGTAGGTCCCTGTACGTTAATTGCAAAATATACTGTAGACCTACTGTATATCCCATAAGTCTAACCTTGAATCTTATAACTCTAGAAATAGCGAGTAAGTGTATAAATACAGTAGATAAATAAAATAAATGCAGTAAGTAAATAAAAAGCTATTTGGCAACATTTTCCTACAGAACAGGAATCTGCATGCAGTCGTGACAATAGGCTAATCGAAGGATATTTTTTACTCGGCAGTTGGAATTTAAACGTACTTAACAAACATTTGACTTTTCCAAACTGTTGGCTTTTCCAAATTGATGTAGGCCGAAACTTGGCTTTTCAAAGTTGATGTAGGCCCCCATATCTAATGGGGCATTTTAATATAGGGTTTTGTTAACAGTTGAAATCATGATAAACTGTCGCGATGTTGTAGACTTCCGCTAAGTTGGCGTACATAATTTTTTGGTCCTTTTATTTTGTAATGTAATTTAAATACAATTATACACATGTAGGTCTGCACCTATGTAGACTCTTTTAAAAGTGGGGCTCGAGGGGCAATTAGCAAATCTGGCCATATCTAAAACTAAGACACCTTCATTATTGCTGCTTTACTGATTGTTTCTTACGATATAGGATCGATAAATTAGGTCCATTTTTCTCCCACAATAAACACTGTCGGAGGTCAGCAGCGAAGATACAGTCTATTACAAAAATCCTGTCGTGAAACGCCGTTTCTTCCATAAATAGTGGTGAGAAAGATGGGAGTTTTTCGTCGAAGCAGTACCCTCCAGAGCAGCATGTAGTGGTAAGCACCGTGCTGTTAATCAGAAGGTCCTCGGTTCGTCTCTCGGCTCGGACTTCCAAGTTTCAACGATTGAGGTGCCCCTCGGGGTCTCCTTTAGTAGGGCAGTGGTTCGCATTCCACGTGAAGTAGGTCCTCACTGTCATACGACCTTAGATGCGAAAGGTCCAAATATTATAATTATTTTGTAAACATTTATTCTAAGGGGAAGGGGTTATGCCCCCTTTTAATTTTTTGCAACTAGTTGGGTGAGTGCGAGGGACGGGTCTTTTAGAACCTTGTTAAGGCCTTTAGGATGCTGCTTTTTCCTATTTGATCCTAACAAATGGTTCTTTGGATGTAGGATCACGTGACCTATTGATATAAACAGCAACGCATGGGCACGTCTAATAACGGGATGTGGGCTAATTAAAACCTTTGCTCTCTAAGTCCTTTGCGCAACGCATCCGAGAGGTTGACAGTCCCTAATTATAGGTGCGTTTCTTGCTGTATCAATTCCTTCATATTGAAGGTTTACTCGCGGTTTTACACCCCAAACAAGGGGGGTTGTTGAGGCTCACATTTGGTGTAACGTTTATAAATTATAATGTTTGGTTTTCATTGTTGAGCGTGCGATACGGGTTTTGAAACACATTTAAATTGAAACAGAAAGTGAGGTGGTATGAATTTTATTTCTGACACGATCTACAGGCTTTGTATATTATTTCGGAACACTTCCTACATTTTTTTTTAGGCCTATTTATGCCATTGTGTTACATTTTTGGACTTGCTGTTTTGGCTGTGGTTTCAATCTTCGAACTGATGAATTTTCAGGTCAGCACCGGACATGTTTTTGTTGTTAGTGGTAAATAAGCCTTTTAAGGGCATTGCATTTTAAAAATGTGTTTTGCAATAATCATTTATAGATAGTACAGCCTATACACAATCGTAGGATTGCGTTGTTATTAATTAATAGACTATCGTATTTAGACTATCCTATACCTTTATTCAATTTTGTATTAGGCCTTGGCCCTTCACTATGTAACACACACACACACAGAGCGTCGCTGATTACGAATCCATCGGCTCCGGGATCGAGACTCGGTGAGGGCAGGCGGCGCGCAGCAAAACCCAGTTGTTCATCCTTCCATACAATAAAAAAAATTGGTTGGTAGATAAATGGATACCCTGAGTAGCCTAGTGGTTAAGACGCTGGGCTGCTGATCGGGAGGTCGTGAGATCGAATCCGGCCGAGGACTTTGTAATTTCCGATAGCTCGTGGTGGGGCGTGGTTCGGATTGCGATGTTAAACTGTAGGTCTAAGGTGGAGTAACAAGCTTGACCTTCGTCAGACTGAACAATTCGGACGGAAGCAAAACCAAGGTTATATATATAAATAAACTAGTTACGTGAAATGCGCGTAGGCCTATTCCTGTAAATTTAATATGTTAGGTATAAGTAACATAGGCTTTATAAATATTTGACATTTTTGTAAAACAGCCTAAAGTGATGGTCTTGTAGAAAATGTTTTTAAACAAATTCTTAATTTAGCTCTATTGCGGAGAGGTAAAATATGTCCGTCATTTTTGGCAGAAGGTGAATGTATGTTTTGAAGATAGCTAAAACCGCTATTTCCTTCCTCTTTTGACGTTTCTACACACTCACATGTTACAGGTAGCGGAGATTATTTTCAAGTGCGCTCCTTTCCAATGTTTACACCAGTTTACGAACTTAATTAGGCCCCCTCCCCTATCTTCATTATTTTACCCGAGAAAATAAATAAAATACATACATATATCGCGCTCTCTGTGTGTGTGTGTGTGTGTATATATATATATATATATATAACATTAGTTTAGCTTCCGCCCGAATTGTTCATTCTGACGAAGGTCAAGCTTGTCACTCCACCCTAGACTTACAGTTTAACGTGGAATCCAAACCACGCACCACCAGCAGTCCAGCGTCTTAACCACTAGGCTACCCATTTATCTACCAACTAATTTTGCATTGTGAGGGAGGATGAACAGCTGGGTTTTGCTGCGCGCCGCCTGCCGTCACCGAGTCTCGATCCAGCCGGTGAATTCGTAGTCAGCGACGCTAACCACTACACCACCGAGACGCGTACCACTACACCACTGAGGCTATATATATATATATATATATATATATATATATATATATATGTGTGTGTGTGTGTGTGAGAAGCGAGGTCGAGTGTGGTTCACAGATGTAGTGGAGTAACTTTTTTTGGAGGTAACATACTCCGGATTATTATTAAAATTCTATAAAAAATCTAGAAACATTTTTAGTTGGAGGAGAAGATATGTTGGTCCTGGTTAGGCAAGGCCAGATTAGCGAGTACCTCACTATTTAGCAGGGTTGGCAAAAACCCAACTGGGTTTTTGCTGGGGTTTTGGGCTTTTGCTGGGTTTTTGCCAACCCTGCTATTTAGTGACTTAAAAGAAACCACCCTTCGAGCCCTCAATTGCGTCCGAAACACTGATCATGCCCTTTTCAGTTGATGGCACTAAGATTAGGTTTGGTTGGTTTTTTAGATATAGTATAAATTTTCTAAAAGCCGGTGTGTCGCTTATACGGAAGTGTGTGTGTGTGTGTGTGTGTGTGTGTGTGTGATTAGCTTCATAATTGAATTTAGACCAGTTAGGTTGTATCTAATAGATGTCGTGTATAAATGAAATTGGCTCATTATGTAGGATATTTTATGACCCGGAACAATGCCATATATAAGTAATTTTTCAAAGGCGGCATCAGATGGGTTGCAAATGTAGTTAAAATTCTGAGAATAAATGTACTTTTTTTTTTTTTTAGTCTTTCCGAAGTTTAGAAATGGCGACTTCGTGTTGCGAAAGATTTTGAATGTCTGCTTTGTACGAGAATGTCGGGTTTTTGTTGTTGTTTTTTTTGTTTTTCATAATTCCTCTTAAATCATATTTTTTTGTGTACTTGTATAAATTGTTTGCTCGCCTTATGTAGTTAGTCATACATTCCATTTTGGTAGAATTTGTAATTTATTGGAGGAGGAGGAGAGAGAGAGAGAAAGTAGCTTTAATTAGGCATGAAAAAGACTAAATTGAAGCGGTGTAGAAGTTTCTGGTTTTGGCAAAAAGGGAGGCGATACTGGCATCCATTTCATTGTGAGCCCGTATGAGGAACGTCGTAAATTCGAACGTTTTAAACTAAACACTGAATGCAGATTTGAAAACTTTTCACTGCGAAGTTGCTACGATACAAAGACCTTATTTCGTGTGTGTGTGTGCGCGCGCGCGCGTTCTTCCTTTTGTTTTGTTGTAGCGCGTTGTATACCTTAAAAGGGAAGATCCCTGTAGCCATAGAGTGACCTTTTTCTTATATTAATTTCAAACCAAGAACGAAAGTGTTAATGTTTTATGGCGTGTTTTAATTTGGAGATAAGTATGAGGGTCAGATTTTATCTTGATTTAGCTTTCCACCTTACCCACCTTACCCACCTTAAATAATAGCTTGAAAGGAGGAAATTAAATTTGTTAAACCTAGGTTTAAACCAGTGGGTCATATAGTGTGTGTGTGTGTGTGTGTGTGTGTGTAAGTAAATCTGGTAAAAGTTCTCTGCGTCGGTCTCTTCACACGAAGCTCATACTCCTCATACCACCTCTACTTCTGGCCTGATGAAGGAGCGAGTTGCTTTCTTGCGGTCCCCATCGCATAGAGCCAGGCACACCCAGCTCATCTGGTACCGTCCTGAGCCAGGCATCTAGTCTTCTTTTGAAAATTTCAATGTTGACCCCTGTGACGTTCCTGAGGTCCTTTGGAAGCTGGTTAAAAAGTCTTGGGACCCCTGACAACCAAGCTATTTTCCTTCAGTGTTGAGGGTGCCCCTTGTCGGGTCTTTAGTTTAGTTTGGGAACACTAGACATTCCACCTTTCCTATTTTCCAGTGTTGTTTGGGTGGTTACTGGGTTCAGTTTGAGGCTAGGTACCAGGCTTTCGATCATTTACCATATGTAAATTATGGTGTACGTCTCTCTTCTTTCCAGCCTTTCTCAATAGTTGAGTTTTTGCAACCATCAGTTTTGGCTGTGAAATTCCTCTGGACTACTACTAGTTTATTAACTTCTTTTTAAAGTATGGCGCTGTCAAGACTGAGCAGTATTCAAGTTTTGGTATGATCATTGTTTTTCAGCAGGGGAATCATTACATTCTCATTCCTTTCTTTTGATGTTTCTCAGTAGCTGTCCCGTGTTTTTTTTTTTTATCGCTATCAGATTCTGTTTTTCAAACTTTGCAGCATTGATCATTATTATACCTAAACCGTTTGCTTTCGTGTTTCTCTGAATTTCTTGTTTATCTGGGACATAGTATGCTGTCTAAGTGTTAATTTCTTCCATATCTCAAGAGTTGAAATTTCTGTGTTAAAATTCATGTTGTTTTCTGACAATTTGTATATTCTGTTTGTGTCCCCTTTGTCGGACTTCCACCTCTTTTTTTCATTACCAAATTTTCTGCTGATCTTTGTAACGTCAGCAAAGGATGTTACTACACCATTGTCGTCTACTTCATTGTGTGTATATTTGTCAGCATGATATTGAATAGGAGTGGGGCTAATAAATATAATGTTCCTTGTGGAACTGAGCTGCGCACTTCCGATTCTAATGATATACCTTCAGAATCGGAAGTACGAAGCTCACCCCTAAATGTTGTTTTCGTGCTTCTCCGAAATTCATCATATAACCTTTGGTACATAAGCCTTTGATTAGCTTCCGCCCGAATTGTTCATTCTGACGAAGGTCAAGCTTTTCACTCCACCTTAGTGTAGTGATTACTTTATTTAATTATTATATTTACTTATTTACTTTACTTTCTACTCTTTATTTCATTTTCTCTTCTATCATCATTCATTCTCTGTACACTCGTTTTCCCAATACTGTATAAATGCGTTATAATGCGTGGTAGCCGGCCGAGCTAGCAGAAAACCGTTAGCCTAATGCAAGGGGAAAGGGGGGTAATTAACACTCTAATACACTTTTTGACACTTTATTTAATTCCGAAAATGACTTTAATAGAAGGGGGGACGCGAGTGGGAGATTTAAATATAATATTTTACGTCGGAGAGGGACAAGAATAATTTACAGTTACGACTACATTGTTACCCCTTACACAGATCGCGCTGTCCGAATGACTGCGGGTATTTTTAGAAACCCAGCCTTCGCGGGCCGACTCCTTGTGTTGCCCATTCGTATTTAATAATTTTAATAAACAAACCATTTATCTTAATTTTTACATATTAAATATTATCATCATCTTCATTAATCAAACATTATTAAAATTCTTAATTAGACATTACTATACTCAACCATAATTTATTGTAATTACATCCATTAAATATTATTATATTATTTTAATTTGCACTCCCAACTCGTATTTTAAAAGTTTGATATATTTGAACATTAATTATAAACAAACATTAAATTCTTAATTAGACATTACTATATTAGACCTACAGTTTAACGTGCAATCCGAACCACGCCCCACCAGCAGCCCAGCGTCTAGGCCACCCAGGGTACCCATTTATCTACCAACCACTTTCTTTATTACGTGGAAGGATGAACAGCTGGGTTTTGCTGTGCGCCGGCTGCAGTCACCGGGTCTCGAACCCGGGGCCGATGGATTCGTAGTCAGCGACGCTAATCACTACACCACCGAGGCGCTATATATATATATATATATATAGTGATGTATCGGATGCCAAACTTTGACATCCGTGTGGATGCGAATGTTCATGCATAAATTTGTCAGCTTGATAATATGATAGTTTAAATTCATACTTAATTTAGTAATTAACTTTCGATTTTTGGTTAGTTAATAAATATTAGATATTCGATAATATTAGATATTATTTTGTAATTAAATTTTTTTTACCTAAACTCTTTTTATGGACACGTTTTCGCCACACAACTGCGTGTTACCAGGATGAGGGACGGGGACCCAACTCGTCTTGCATCCTACCAACCACTTTCCCCAACCACCATCCTTTGGAAACTACTGTAGTGTGCTTATTATATCGTTATACATGAACAATTAATTATACAAATACACAACAGACGTCAGTTACATTAAAGATCAAATGAAGGCTGCGCAAGTTTCAGTATTTGAACTGAATGAGGGGCAAATTGTGCTTAAAAAATAGCAATTTAGTAAATAGTACACATCCGCATCCCGCAGGTACGGATGTGGATGTTGAATTTTATGCGGATGTGACATGCATCACATAAGAAGGTCAAGCTGGTGGCCCCGCCTCTAGTCCTGGTTTGGTGGAGGAGCGAGTTGCTCCGCTCCACCGCACATAGCCAGGTACACCCGGCTCATCTGGTACCGTCCTGAGCCAGGCCTCTAGTCTTCTCTTGAAGACTTCAACTTTGACCCCTGTAATGTTTCTAAGGTCCTTTGGAAGCTAGTTAAAAAGTCTTGGCCTCCTGACAACCAAGCTATTTTCCTTCAGTGTTGAAGAGGTCCCTTGTGGGGTTTTTAATTTGGGAACACTACACATACTGCCTTTCCTATTTTCCAGCGTTGTTTGGATGGTAATTGGATTTAGTTTGACGTTTGGTTAGTGATGTTAAAAAATGTTTTTTTTTTATTTTTTTTAAATTATAGATATTGCCAATTTAATTATAAGGTATACTTTTGCAATGATATATATTATAAAAATAAATAAATACATAATAAAATAGGCCATATGGTACCAGTATAGAATGTCCTTTTCAGCCTATTTACAGAAAAAAACTGGCCTCTTTCTTGCACTGAAAGTCTTGTATCTTGAGATCCGTTAAACTTGCGAGAACACTGGCTGGGAGCTGACTGCCCATTGTCCAACCTTTCCAGGACTCTCCCATCCATGCCTCGGATTTTGAATCTCCCACTTAACTATCCTTTAGACCCCGCGATGACATATTTTCCCCCCGAGACCATCCATATATATACATACACACACACCCATATACATATATACCAATATATACATAAATACTTATATACACATTTATATCTATTATATACCCCATACACACGCAACATCCAGAATTCCAGATACATACGCACGCATACTCATATATACCTACACAAACTCATACACCTCTATTTCGCCCTTTCATTACCTCCGAGATCATTTAGCACATACAGTAATATCCATACAGCCAAAAGAAACCGATTAAGCACAGACAGAGCAGCAAAGCTAGTATTTATATCCCAAAATGCAAAATTCCAAGAAAGTGAAGTAAAACATGGTGCTACATTGGCTTCGTCAACATCCAAATTTGCAATAAGTACCAGTACCTGTGATATTGAAACTATAATTATGCTCTAATCAATCTAGTGATAATGATTCTTCATTGGAAATAGAATCAGATAATGAAAGTTAAACAGCATTAGGTTAACACAAAGGTTAAAGAAAGAGATGAATATTTTTATTTTTTTTATTTTTCTATTTGGAATATATATATATATATATACACACACACTGGTATTCTTGCCAATCACAATTATATATATTGTTTTATACCAGTATTATGTATTTTTTATTATGTATATTATACCAGTACCTGTGATATTGAAACTAGCATATATGCTCTACCCAATCTAGTGATGAGTCTTCCATGGAAATGAAGGTTAAACAACATTAGGTTAACAAAAAGGTTCAAAAAAAGGTGAATATTTTTTTTTTTATCTGGAATATATATTACTGGTACTCTTGCCAATCACAATTATGTATATTGTTTGAAACGAGGAAGAATGTTTTATGTTCTAGTTAAAAAATATATATACATATATAAAATGAGGGTTTGTTTTTCCTTTCTATTATATACTTTTTGCGTGATTCAGTTTTTCTAAAAGATGACTATATATACTAGGTATAACCGTATAAGCATGGTAGTATAGTAAATTATAGGTAATACTAATATACTTATTAGATTAAAGGAAGAAAAATATGGAATAAGTTTAAAACAATAAAAACAAAAAACATAAAAAACGACTCATCACTATGTTTGGTACCAGTTTTTCGATAATTTTCCATATGTAGATTATGGTGGACCCCTCTCTTCTTTCCATGGAGTACAGATTTAGTTTACGTAGTCTTTGCCAGTAGTTGAGTTCTTTGCAGCCATCAATCTTGGTTGTGAAATGTGCGCGCGTTTCTTCTAGTTTATTAATTTCTTCCTTTTTATATGGGGACGTCAAAACTGAGCAGTATTCAAGTTTTGGTATGATCAGTGTTCTCAGCAGGGGAATCATTGCTATCTTGTCCCTCCTTTTGAACGTTCTTAGAACCTGTCCCGCGACTCTTTTTGCTTTGTTTATCGCTATCTGATTTTGTGTGTCGAATTTGGCATCATCGGTCATTATTACCCCCAAGTCGACCGCTTTCGTGCTGCTCTGAATTTCCTGTCTGTCTGGAGCATAATATGCAGTATATACTATATGGGATAGAACTCAGAATGGTCCCCTGTCCCTTACACACACACACACACACACACACACACACATATATATATATACTGGGAAAGACTACATAAACTAAATTTGTACTCGATACAAAAAAAACTTTTCTACGTGAAGGTCAAAATATGAAAATAAAAACCCACTCTAATAGAGAGAGTTTATTTCCACAACAGTTTCGATGCCCACTGGCATCCTCCTCAGGTGGATACATTCGTTTTTCTGTATCCACTCGAGGAGGATGCCAGTGGGCATCGAAACTGTTGTGGAAATAAACTCTCTATTAGAGTGGGTTTTTATTTTCAAAATTTGTACTACCTGGAAAGAAGAGAGGTACATCATAATTTACATATGGAAAATGATCGAAAAACTGGTACCAAACCTCAAAAACTAAACGCAATTACCATTCAAACAACACTTGAAAATAGGAAAGGCAGGATATATAGTGTTCCCAAATTAAAGGCCCGACAAGGGACCTCCTCAACAGTGAATGAAAATAGCTTGGTTGTCGGGGGGTCAAGACTTTTTAACCAGCTTCCAAAGGCCCTCAGAAGACTACGAATCCATCGGCCCCGGGATCGAGACCCCTGTGAGGCCAGCCCAGCTGTTCATCCTTTTACACAATACAAAATTGGTTGGTAGATAAATGGGTAGCCTAGTAGCTAAAACGCTGGGCTGCTAGTGGGGCGTGACTCGGATTCCACGTTAAACTAGGTCTAAGGTGGAGTGAAAAGCTTGACCTTCGTCAGAATGAGCAATTTGTCCCGAAGCAAACCAAAGGTTATATATATATATATATATATATATATATATATATATATATTGCACTTCGGTGGTGTAGTGGTTAGCGTCGCTGACTACGAATCCATCGGCCCCGGGTTCGAGACCCGACGGCAGCTGGCGCGCAGCAAAATCCAGCTGTTCATCCTTCCACACAATAAAGAAAGTGGTTGGTAGATAAATGGGTACCCAAAGGTAACCTAGTGGTTACGACGCTGGGCTGCTGATGGGGCGTGGTTCGGATTCCACATTAAACTGTAGGTCTAAGGTGGAGTGAAAAGCTTGACCTTCGTCAGAATGAACAATTCGGGCGGAAGCTAACCAACCAAAGGTACACGCACACCGAAGGTTATATATATATATATATATATATATTATATATATATACCACCAGGATGCGAGGCTGCTGACTACCACGTAACAAGGTAAGTTAGTACAACCTAGCATACATTACATTACAACACAACGCGTCTAGACGTGTTTTCTGTACCCCTCTCCCCGACTCCCTGCACTCAAGGTAACAGCAGCATTTCATTTAAATCTCTAATGTAACACGGGTCCTCGGTTTGTACAAAATTTTACTTTGTAGCGTGATGGTCGGCGGCCACACCTACTCAAAAGGTGCTGGGTTCGAATGATGGTAGGGACCTTTTTACCATATATATATATATATATATATTATTTATTATATATGTGTGTGTGTGTGTGTGTGTGTTGGAAAGTGAAATTTGTGTGCTAATTTCGTTTACGTTATCTTAGTTTTACACATGACATTCATAATTTTGGTCGCTATTAAGAATTTCCTCTGACGAAGGGTAAAAACGGGATTTCCTGGCAACTGGGTTGGGGGTAGAGGAGACCCTACTCTTTTGGTTCTTTATACTCGTTTTTACATGTTGGCTTTGTTTAGTTTTGAGAAAGCAAATTTACCTCTTCGTAACCAAGTCCATGACTGTTGAGTCACCACGTGGTTCGTTTGATCGATGGAGGTGGGCGTGGCTAAATGGGGAGACGTGTGTGCGTTTTTGTCTCGCTTTCTCAGAGTTTATTTCTGTAACTGAATCGGAGTTGAGTTAAATAAACTTTTAAATGGGTAATCTTTCTCACTTAATATTTTGTTTACCTTTAACCCTTTCCTTATATTGTTTATTAGTCCTAAACAAAACTAGAAGCGAGTTTGGTTAAAGCTATTCGGGGGAGATAGATGAAGTCGGGGGATGGGAAGAGATGATGATGATGATGATGATGATTCCGACGTGAGTTTTAGGAAACCCGTTGGAAAGATGAGAAGGAAAGGCGAGGAAAAAAAATAAAAATAAAATTTCGACTCTTAAATTTTATGACTAATAGGAGTGCTTATGAGCTAAAATTAGGATCAAACATTTGTCTTCGTACTTACTTCACTCGTTAAACGAGATTTTCCTTCAAATTCTCAATATTATATAGGTAACAGCTTTTCCATGGAAGGTGAAATGGTAGAGTCAGATGGAGTCTAGTCTTTGTTGGTTTGGGTCGTATATTTATGCAGCTCCCCTCCCCTCGATATGATGGGGATTGTATAGTGTGTGTTGAGTGTAGGCCAAACCTCAGTCCCGCGCGAGTTACGACTGTCATGAGTCTTCATGCTGGTTTGAAACGTTTATTTTTTGTGATTGGTCGCGAGCAGTGATGCAAGAAAACTCGTAATCACTTTTATTTTTATTTTTAAAGCAGTCCGCTCGTAATATCCGTTTGAGAAGGATTCGAGAAAGCTGGGTTGTGCTTTGACGTGTATTTTTAATTGGTGAATACAATCATTGCCATTGATGCTTTCCTGTGACATTTTGAAGGTGAAGAGAGTTATGGACTTCTTATGGTTATTGATTTTCGTTCGCTTACAACACTATTTTCTAATTAAGTGATATCGACATATGGTGTATTAATTTAATCAGGTTCTCGTGATTTCGGACCTATTTTATTTATTATTGCAGTTAAGTAATAGTGTTTGAGATTTGTTAAAACACCCGCACGGTACTTAGCGTTTATTTACAAATTTGAAAAACTTTAAGCGTATATTGTTATTCCTCCCCAACTGACCTTAAGACTTAACGGTACGCGGTTTAAACAATTTTGATACGTGTAGGACCAAGAACCTAGAATCCCTACATAAATCTTAAGCCTTACCTACCAAACTCGGGTACTCCTTGGCTAGCGCCTTGCTAGTTAACTTTAATTATACCGATGTAAATAATAAAACGACTTAACTCGCGAAGATAATCATGTTCGTAGTCAATGAATATGAATGACATTAAAGTCAATTATAGACGTACCGCAACTCCTTTTACAGTAAACCATAATTAGATTGCATTTGTAAATTAAGTATTTAAAAAAAAATGTTGAACTCTGTAAAGCCTGTCAATTCTCCCAGAAAGTTATACAAAACGCCGTTATCTGCAGGTTAGTACAAAATTGAGAGGAAGCTTGCGCTTAGTGGCCTATTTTCCTAGTTTATGTTCATTCTTACTACTTAAACTATGGTACCTAGCCTATTGGGCTAGGTACCATAGTTACTATTTCCCAGTTACCTCGGAAATGGTAACTAACCAATCTAAAACTACCACTAACATAGTGAGATCACCCGAAGATCCGTCACCCCAGCCTTTTTTAGTTAGCTTTATAAGACTAACTAAAGAAAATATCACGACTTAACCTAACCAATCGTTAGGTCAACTGTACGCCCTTGACGATTGGTTAGGTTAGGTCGTGATATTTTCGTTAGTTAGCCTTATAAAGCTAACTGAAAAAGGCTGGGATGAGTGGATGACGGATCTTCGGGTGAATCCACCTAGTGTATGTAAGCTGGTTTCTGTGAAACTTAATAGGCTCGACATCGTAATTTTAAAGTACAGTAATTGATTTTGATGATTCGTTTAAATAAAGTTTTAATTAGGCTTTCATATTTTCGTTGTTCTTAACCTTCTGTTGATTCTGCAGAGATGCCAAAAGATTGGAAAAGAGCAAATGTAGTATCCATTTTTAAAATTAAATTTGAAGGCGTGTTAGTTTAACATCATTGGTTGGAATGATACTAGAAATAAAGAATGGTGCTGGTTAAGTATGCGGTCTACCATCTGAGTTTTCACAGAATATTTTCGTTAAAACTAACGAAAATATCACGACTTAACCTAACCAATTATCAAGGGCGTACAGTTGATCTATTAGTAAATACTATTCCAGAAACAAACAATGTTATAATTAATAATAGATCAACTGTACGCCCTTGATAATTGGTTAGGTTAAGTCGTGATATTTTCGTTAGTTTTAACTACTCAGATGGTAGACCGCATACTTAACCAGCACCTAAAGAATTATAAATAATAGTATTACGGAGCATTTGGAAAGTTTTTTAATCTTATTTTTAAAAAGTTCCCAACATGGATTCCGATTAGGAAGGTCTTGTTTGGGATAATCTCTAGGAGCGCTCCATTTTTCAATATTAAACATACACTCATAGAACATATACCATTTGAAAGCTCACATTTTTCCGAGTCTAAAAATGTGGTAATCCAAAAGTATCAATGCAAATAAAAAGTAACGATTTAATTAATTGTTTGACGCGTGACGTCATTAAGTACATTATAAAGGTTGGCTAAGTTATAAATCTTTAGTCTGTGTTGTAAGATGGTATTTTTGGTAATTGTTATGCTAACCTAACCTAACATGAATGTTATTACATTATCATTTGTATAATTTAGGGCTCGGGGGGGTACGGGGGCGGAGCCCCCGTAAAGATCACGCATCACAAATTGATCGGTATACGGTTTTATATTTAAACCGTTACTTTTTATTTGCTATTGATACTTTTGGATTACCACATTTTTACACACAGAAAAATGTGAGCTTTCAAATGGTATATGTTCTATGAGTGTATGTTTAATATTGAAAAATGGAGCGCTCCTAGAGATTTACCCTTGTTTATCTAATATCTCTACCCTTTTACAGTTTAACTGATCGGGTAGATTATGAGCGTTATGTAGATGATATTTATTTGGATTTTAATAATAAGGCATTTGACAAGGTTCTACAGAGGAGACTTCTATAAATTAAAGCTCGTGGGATATAGGGATCAGTCATAAATTGGGTAGAAGAATGGTTACGAGAGAGAACAGAGTAATTTTAAATAAATCAGGGTAGCAGAAAATGAAGTCGGGTATCAGTGATTAGTGTTAGGTCCATTACTCATTATTATTGTATATAACAATGATTTAGAGAATGGATTAGGTAGTAAAATATCTAAATTTGCGGACAAATATAGAAAATACTCAAACTACAAAAAGATCTTGATAGATTAGTGGTCTGGGCTAGTAAATGGCAGATAGAACTCAATGTTAAAAGATTCAAAGTCAGCTTTGAATGTCATCTTATGAAATACAGGAAAACTGTTTGGAGGATGTTAGTTGGGAAAAAGATCTTTGATAAAGTAGTGACCGGATCTAAAGTTTTATAACTGCTTAGAGGCTAGACATAAGGCAAATAAAACACTAGGTATTATTAAAAGAAATGTTAAGTTACAATAGTAATGAAGTCGTCCGTAAATTATATAATTCTTATGTCAGTCCTCACTTAGAATACTGCGTTCAAGCCTGGTCCCCTCACTTTATAGATATGATATTCATATGCTTGAAGGTGTGCAACGTAGGACAACCAAACTTATCCCTAGCTTAAGAAGATTGGAATACAGGGAAAGATTAAAGGAACTGGGTATGTTTAGTTTTGAGAGACTCGTTTGAGGGGAGATAGGATAGATGTTCGAAATGTCTTCAGGTTGACAATTTATATCAAACTTCTTTTTATTAGAGCCTGGATCCACGAAAGTATTTTTTAGTCAGTAGTAGTAGAGATTCGAACTGACTTGTCATATATGGTATGGTCGGTGCTGGTTAAGTGTGCGGTCTACCTACGATTGGTTAGGTTTAATCATGATATTTTCGTTAAAACTAACGAAAATATCATGACTAAACCTAACCAATCGTCAAGGGCGATTGACAATGGGATGTAAACAAACAATTAGTAAACAAGCTAAGAAGCTATAATTAAAAGGTAGACCGCCGAATCGTAGGTAGACCGCACACTTAACCAGCACCGTATGGTCAATACTAGCTCCTCGGTTAGCTTTAACAAAAAATATTCAGGAATTAAATAGTTTGTAAAATAGTGTAAATAATGTATGTTTTTGCTAAAGTAAGCGGGCTACTTCAGTAGCTTTGTAAATTAAGGGTAATTAGCTGACTTGAAATTTATATTTTGCAAAAACTGGTGACTGATAACCTCGATAGGCCGGAGTGGCTTCATGTTTTCTAAATGTAATAAAATGAAATGATTGAGTTGCTGCAGTGTGACGCTTTATTGTGTTTATAAAAACTGGGACAGCATTATCTTTCCTACTTGAACATTCGCAATAAGAATTGGGACAGCTGTATGGGGTTGGTTTTCTTGTTAGAAGTTTCGGTTAATATTCGTTTTAACACGTGAGCAGGATCTCGACATGCCAGTGATGCCACTATACTGTAATATTATGAATCCTTAATGTAAAATAACTCGCAAAATTCTTTCGTATGTTGCGCAAATTATGCTAAAGTGAATTGTAAACTTATTTTGAAATAAGATTTCTTCGTTGCCATGGCTATGTGTAGTGGGTGTGAAGTAGATTTTGAAGACCCAATTCGCCTTATTGGTGGTGGTGATCAAAAAGCTTTGGATTTATTTTCTAATCACGGTGTTAGGTTAGGTACTTTCCTCGCCTGAAAGTTTTCTTTGGTTAATGTAGACACATTTTGAAGAAATCGGATCTATTTCTTGTGAAAATGAGTGATTTTCCAGATATTTTCATCCGCATCATCAAAAATGAAGATGTATCTAAAACTACTCATTTGGACAAAACGGATATAATATTTTTTCAAAACCCATCGAAATTAATGAGAAAATTACTTTCTGGTAAAAAAAAAATGCAGCTTGTGTTAAAAAGAATTAAGTTTCTTTAGTGATAGGGCCTACTATACAGGTAGGCCTGGCATTTACTAGACCCTATTTTTTTGTAACTATTTTACACCATATCCCCAATTAAGTTTAAAATGGGTACAAATAAATGTATTTAAAAAAAATAGAGTAATGTAAAAAGTAAAAACTAAAGAAGGTTCTCGCCATCAGTTTGTTTGAGACTCGTTTTATGGGGAAAGTTTTCTTAAAACTCCGGCCGTGCTCATGGTAGTTTTGGTTAACTCAAATATTTATATAATGTAACTTAAACGTCACTGACAATTGTTACGTCACTTCCTCACTAGTGTTATGCTGAAATTTAGAATAATTAATTATAAAGAGTATTTCATAATTTGCGAGTCTGTTTTATATCATTCGCTTATTCACGCGTCACGTAGACGATGACCAATAATTTTAATAAGCTTAATTGGATTGCTTTAAAAATGTACAATATTTACTAATTGCTTTTACATACTAGATACAGTTGGTTATTTGTTACGCCTAGCTTTACCGATTGTTTTCAAGTTTATCGATTGAGGCCTAAAGCTATTTTGGCCTAACAGACTAATCTTACCATAACCTTGGTTTTTGCTTCCGGCCGAATTGTTCATTCTGACGAAGGTCGAATTTGTCACCACTAGACCTTCAGTTTAACGTGGAATTCGAACCACGCCCCACCAGCAGCAGCAGCACCAGCAGTAGCAGCAGCAGCAGCCCAGCATCTTAACCACTAGACACCAGACAACTCCACAGTTTACACTAAACAACAACAACATTATTTCACACACTCACAGGACCAAAATACTTGGGGTCACATACAACGCATCATTATCTTTTGCAAACCACATTCAGGACATTAAAAACACGTATACGTCAAGACTTAACACGCTTAGGGTACGGTACTAACAGGCACAAACTTTGGACACCAGCGGGAAACATCATTACTCGTATACAAACAATATATTCGCTCAGTTATGGACTATGCTAGCCCATGCTGGGCACTCATTATCTCAAACACCTTACAGACAATACAAAACAACGCACTTCGTATCATTACAGGATGTACTCGAACACCTGGACACAAACAAAAATACTGAAAATTAGGGAGCATTTAGACATGAGGGGAACGCAATTCATGGCAGCAGCGACAACTAACCCACAACACCCTTGCCACTACATGTACAATCATGCACCAACACCTCGCACCATTAAGGTAACACCAGAGAGAGATTATAACCAAATACTCCATAACGCACACACAGCACTGATACGACTCGGTCCAAATGCGGTCGTAGGTGCAAAGCCGCCACCCATTGACAGGTCAGAGACCAGCCTGAGCAGATCCGATCGAGTTAACTTAGTACGATTCCGATGTGAACATCACCCCAACTTAGACATATAAACACAGACGACAACTCCACAGACGACACCTGCCACCTGTGCCAGGACACACCATAAACAATTGAACACATTGACAGAGACTGTACCCGCTCTAGCTTGCTCGATCAGGGTGGGCTGATCGGCTAACCAACAACAACCACTAGACTACCCAGACAGGGCACCCACTACCCACTTATCTACCAACCAGTTTTTTTATTGTGTGGAAGGATAAACAGCTGGGTTTCGCTGCGTACAGCCTGCCGTCACCGGGTCTCGATCACGGGGCCGATGGATTCTTAGTCAGCGATGCTAACCACCGAGGCGCTGGCCATAATTATGAAAATTGTAGACTTTCAAAGGGCTGATCCTCCTTTCGTTTATGTTTTAATTGATTTAAAATTTACATAAGCCTAGACATATACAGTAGGTCAATGGATTTCACTTCGTAGACTGACTCCATTGCAAAATTGTAATTTACCCAATTGAATAACTTTTATTGATAAAATAAATAGTTTTACAATTTTTGTTTTAACAAATAGTTGTGAAAATGGACTTTATTTTATTTAATTTGGCCCTTAAGCTTTAGGTTTTACTGGGCTTGACCCAATATTATCTCTCCGATGTGTACGCATTAAGGTTTTGCCGTAATCAGCTCCAACAAACCAACGTTTCCTTAGGCTTGAGGATTTTTATTTTTTGGTATTTGTTGAATTATGTATATTTTGGACTTTAATATTTCGCTCGTAAATGTTAATTATTGTAATGGTAAATCGCGCTTCTTTTTCTCCTAAATTTTACTTGAAAAGTTGAAACTACTTACTTTGTTGTATTAAGTTGCTCGTTAGCTAATGCCTAAGTTCCATTACTCGTTTCATTAATACTTTTCTGCATATAACCCGAGTCAGAATGCAATATGTATGACTATCCGCGTGATAGCTAGCGCCTTTTACGTATGGTAATTAGGCAGTGTTGTCTTGGGAAATTTATGCTAAAATTAATTATGCACGCGCGAGTTAATTGCTATTTGCATTCCATCATCTCTTATCAGTGGCAAGGTGTTTTCTTTTATGTTGCCAAGTTAAAGATCAAAGAGCATTAGCTTGACGGTACGTCATAACCCGGGCCTACCTTCATATTTTTATAAAAAGTTTACGCGCTTCGGATAAGACTGTTTTTGCTTTAAACTCGTTAAAATTAGAATAAATTCCTTCCCTGATCAGTATTGGTATTACGCAATTAAATATTTTGTCCCTTTGACCGATAATGAACCTTATTGTAGAGCTTCAATCGTGGTGTCTCTTTAGACTTAGTGTGTATGTGTAATATATCCAGTTGTGACTACGCTGTATTTTAATTAAAGGAAGGAAAAAAATAACTTTACTCGCATTCCAAGATAGTTTCAATTCTAGTTTTGAATTCTAAGTGTGTTTCAACAAATATGATAAAATTGTTATTTTTCCTTCCTTTCAAAATAAAACGTTGAAAAAAAAAAATATGCCAACTTTAGGAGAACTCGAGCTGAATTCTTAGATAACTTTTCAACAGTTCTTCTAGAGTAAACATATTTTTTGCCCTACCCTGTATTTTAAAGGAAGGAAAAATAATATAAAACTTGCTCGTATTTGTTTAAGCTATCGAAAATTCAGCTTCAGTTCCTCTAAACTAGGCGTATTTTGATTCCTCTGGACTAGGCCTAGGCCTCAGTCTGTTTGACGTAAACTTTTGCCCTTCAGCCAAATATGGCTAAAATTTTATTTTTCACTATTGTTTCTCACAATACTTATTTATATAGACTATACGCCTGCGAGCTTTATTCAAATAATCTTGTATATAACTTTGGTTAACCTTGGTTTTGGTTCCACCCGAATTGTTCATTCTGATGAAGGTCGGATTTATTGCTCCACCTCGGATCTACAGCTTAACGTGGAATCCGAACCACGAACCACCAAGGGCGGTCAGAAATAACAAAAAGTTCTTTCCCGGACTCGGTCTCACGACCTCCCGATCAGCAGCCCAGCGTCTTAACCACTAGGCTAGCCAGCGTACCCATTTATCTACCGACCAACTTCTTATTGTATGGAAGGATGAACAGCTGGGTTTACTGTCACTAAGAATCGAACCCAGGGCCGGTGGATTCGTAGTCAGCTATGCTAACCACCACCACCACCACCGAGGATTATATATATATAAACAAACCTGGTAGAAGTTCGGTGCGTCAGTATCTCCACACGAAAGTCAAGCTGGTGGCTCCATCTCTAGTACTGGCCTGTTGGAGCAGCGAGTTGCTCTGGCGATCTCCATCCATGGCACATAACCAGGCACACCCAACTCATCTGGTACCTTCCTGAGTCAGGCACCTAGTCGTCTTGAAATTGAAGATTTCAGCTTTGACCCCCGTGATGTTTCTGAGGTCTTTGGGAAGCTGGTTAAAAAGTTTTGTTGGGGGGGGGGGTCCCTGACAACCAAGCTATTTTCCTTCAGTGTTGAGGATCCTTGTCGGCCCTTTAGTTTGGGAACACTACCTTTCTTATTTTTCAGTGTTTGGATGGTTACTGGGTTCAGTTTGAGGTTAGGTACCAGGCTTTTCGATCATTTTCCATATGTAAATTATGCTATCTCTTTGGAGCCAATCAGGGCTGTGGAGTCGGTAGACCAAGCCTCCGACTCCGACTCCTAGAATTTTAGAAGGGCCGACTCCGACTCTCCTGCCTCTAAATAATAATATAAAATATACTTTGATTATATTAACCCAGAATGGCATTTCATCACTACCAAGTGAATCATCAGGCTACTTTTTAAGCTCAATTTCTCTAAATTTAAGTCTTAATGGTTGTAGCTATGCCATTATGGCGTTTCTGAAAAGAAAATCAACAGTAATTAGTGATATGCAGGAAAAGCTCCTAGAAAGATCATGATGTAGGGGAATCATCATAAAATAACTATAATGCAAGATAGGAGTTTAAAGCTCCTGTTAGGAGCTTTAACCTGAACCAATATAAAGTACATCATAAAAAAAAAAAAAAAAAAAAAAGTAAAAAGTAAGTCGGAGTCGGTCCATTTTTACCGACTCCGACTCCTCTAGCAATGAATTTACTTCCGAATCTCCGACTCCGACTCCACAGCCCTGGAGCCAATACAGACTTAATTTACGTAGCCTTACCCAGTAGTTGAGTTGTTTGTAACCATCATTGTTGGCTGTGAAATTCTTTGGATTTCTTAGTTTATTAATTATTATTTTTTTTTTGTTATGGGAACTTCAAGACGGTATTAGTGAGTTTTGGTAGGATCAGTGTTTTTAGCAGGGGAATTACAATATATATATATATGGGATGAATTTCACAATTAAACATGTGAAATGAATGAATGCTGCAAACCCACAAGGAAAAAGAAAAACGATTCCAAGGTCTTTCGTGTATTCAGAGCTACACCTCATGAGGTGTAGCTCTGAATACACGAAAGGCCTTGGAATCGTTTTTCTTTCTAGGTTTGCAGCATATATGTATATATATATATATATATATGTGTGTGTGTGTGTGTGTGTGTGTGTGTGTGTTATATTTATTATTATTATTATTTTGTGCTACGTAGGGCATAAAATATGGATTTGAATAGGCCCTAGACAATACTGTAGTGTTTAGCATTGGATTTGTTAAAAATCTATTAAGTTTTAAACATCTGATAATCAAAGTCCGCATCTTTCTCCCAATTCCTTAAAACAAGATCTGTCTTTAAGTTCAGGAAGTTTTATAACGTCTGGTTAAGTAATAGGAGTTGCTTTTGATATTGATACTATTTTTATAGGTTAGAAAAAACTAACGCTAAAATGTATCTCTCGTATGAATGATGTCTTGAATGATGTCTTTCCCTCTCGTTGTGTGGGAGGTTTGGGGAGGAGGAAGAGGAGGAGAGAGTAGCGATGGTAGGGGTAAAAAACGGGGAGGAGTGAAAATGTGAACGGAGAATATCGACCAGCTGCGGAGTAGTGACGGAAACTGAATGCTTCCATTGACCAGTATGTCAAATTTGAATCGAAGTAATTAAGAAAGAGATGTTGAGCTGTTGCGTTTCTCGTTCCGAAGCGCCGTGTTAGTGTCTACATCCGCCCATTTTTCATTTTGACTTTAAGCTCGTAGCGACAACGTACGTATTGACGGAAAACGCGCTGTCTGATAACTCTAGTCACCCTTAGCGCACGCGGGTTTCGTACTAGTGTTTGTGAAACGGATTAATTCTAAGAAAGTCCTCGCTGATTACGTTATTGCGTGCGAATTACTATTACAAAGTGATGTTACTAACGGGCAAATGAAGAACTTATTGGGTGTAGGCCGCGAACTTCTGTTAACCACTAAAATGGGATGTTTCCACCGAAGGGTGTTTACTGTTTAGTCAGTTTTGATCGTGAAGTGCCGCACTCAACACCAATTCCGATTTGAATTTTAAAAGTCTCCTTTTTAAAACATGTTTTGCATTATAGCCGTTTAACCATGAATTTATTGAATATTTATTGTTGAGTGTAGACTTTGAAATGTTTATTACACTTAACGTATTTGTAGTACCCGTTCATAACGAACCATATTTAAAGTGGTCACGGGTTTTCATTTGTATGGTTGTTCTCATTGCCAGTTGCGCATAGGCTACATAGGAGTGTCATGCGTGCGTCATGAATTCCTTATTTAATATTTGAAAAGTGAACGTTAATTTCCATAACGGACCAGATACGTAGCCAATTAAACTATTTAGTAAGCCTGCTTTTGTGACGTAGGCTACTCTCACCTACTCTTCCGTTTCTGCCATACAGTCCGTCGGTCTTGAGGCCTACTCAGTTGACCCTACTTTATTTAGTATAATTTAGCGAGTTTTATTTGGTTATTATATACATTATTTTGGTTATTTTATATTAATTAAATTAAATTGTGGTAAACTAAGCTTATTTGTTGCTGTACGAAACCATATCGTACTCTCTAAATAAAGGACGTTATTCAGTATAGGCTAGATAGGCGGCCTTTGGCTTCGCTGCTGACCATACTCGTAATAAAATTTCACAATGATAGAGTATTTTGCATATTTTTGTAGCTTTAACTCGGTTTGTAAGAGCCGACGCCTAAGTAATACAAAATATTCAGTTTGTGCTTGCCTGCAAACTGAATCGTCCGAAACTATGTAGGCCTAGGATTACTTATGCTGCCGGAAATGTTCCTGATTCTGTGACGCAATTAAAATGTTCAGTTTACGATAATTTAGTCTACTCCAGTCCCCACCCTTACAATTTCATTTTTTATGGTACTGTACCAACGGGTGACATCGGAATTTATACACTTGCATTGTTCCTCTTGATCTGTATTGTTAGGACAGCGCAATTAGGCCCTATTCTAAATAGGACTACAACTGAAGTTTAGGTTTCTGATAATCTGAAATATTGGAATACGGTACCGTAGTTATCCTAAGGGTTTTCAGTTTACTTGGTGATATTTTCACGTAATTGTTAGGCTAGGCTAAACCCATACATTAAAAATGGTAACTAATTACCATACCTTACAAATTTTGTTTGCTACACTAATGTACTATATTTGAAGTGGCCTAAAACAGGAGACCCTGTTTTAGACCCCGATATCGTAGATTTAAAACATATGGTATGTTAGTGCTTTAAGTTTTGTGCGTGGGAATGGTCCAAACAACTTTTTAAGATATGTTTGTGGGAGTAACTATGAAAGAACTTCAGAGAACGCCACGGCCTGAATTGGGAAGTGATATTTATAATTGCTATGAATGAATTGACTCCTGTAAATAAGCGTTTCACATGTTGTGATTGATGTCAATAAGAGCACGCGTGTGTCACGATTCAGAGTGCATTAAGTTCGTGCTTCTGCGACATTGCTCTCGAGATAGTGACTATATTTTAATAGGATAGGTTCTACTTCATGGGCAATATGGTGAAATTGTTTAATCTTTAAATTGTCGTTAACAAAAACCGAGAGCGTTCCTTTATTTGACCAGGGATTGGCCTTGAACGAATTTGTGATGGTACGGAAATGGTTTGAATTGTAAAGAGGACCCTAGATCATGGGGTGTATTTCGGGGAAGGCGTATACATTTTGGTAATAAAAATCGGATGTTATTTTTGGGTGAGTGGGGTTGTAACAAATTCTAAGTTATTGGTAACTTGACCATCGTCCTGGCTCAGTGGGTACACCGTTTCCCTATAAGCGAAGCGAAGAGACTGAGGTCGTGGCCCGTGGGTTCGAATCCTGATGATGATGGCAATAGTAATGCGGGAGTTAGAGCAGTGGGTCGCATTAGTTGGATTGAGCGTTGTGCAAGTTTCCGGCCCTCCTGAATCATTATTATTGATAGTTTAACCAGAAATAAATTTCACTTTAAAAATCCACTTTTATTTATGATAGGCCTACTACAACATGGAAAATGATACATCTAGAACGTAGGCTTCGTATTAATATCAATCGGACGAACATTGTTCATTGCATAGCCTAACTGAGAAGGACTAAATCATATCAGTTTGGTGGTGTACATCACATTCTTTACGAGGTACATTTCAAAATGAGTCATAAGCTTACGCGCTATTGATTTCCATTCAATCGAATGTGTCGAAAGTATGGAGAAGCAACGAGCGTGAATTAATTTGTCTATGCTAAACATTGGGCGAGTCATGTCTACCAACGTGACCACCATGTCCCTGGAAGTACCGCCTAGGCCTACCAGTTCCTTGGAAGCCCCGGGCGTTTCATCTAAATTGTCAGGGTTGCATGAATGGCTCTCGTTAGAGAACCGAAGAGTGAAGAATTGGTGGACAGCCAGGTCGACAGACATCCATAAAATGTATTTGAATCAAGTTCATGGAACGGACGGTACGTCAATAGGTAACCCATTGCTTGAACTTTCCAATTCCATACGACTCGTATCACGTATGTGCTTTCTCGTGCTTTAGTGTGTGTGTGTGTGTAAGCAAGGAAATCGATAGTGATGTATTTTTTTTAATTTATTATTAATAAGGTCCTGCTTTTGTTTAAGCGAAATAGTTATTGTAATTTTATTTTGAAACCTATTGTACCTTGTACCTATAAACTCTTGGCTCAACTAGAAAGTTAATATTTTTATCATGTTCAAGCCAATATTAAAAAAAAAAAAAAAAAAATCCTTTGGCCATATGAACTTATTTAAGCATATATTTTATTCTAATTCCAAGGCTGAACGAATAAATGTTTGAAATCTGACCACAGGGTGAGAGCTTGCTTTACTCGTTAGCCACAAGTAAATAATGATTTGGGCTAGCTTGCTTTGCGTACCATTAAGACCAGTGACTCATCATGTAGGTCTCGAACAAGGAACTTAGGTTATCGTTACTTTGCTTTAATACTTCAGTTTTTGCGTACCTCATACGGTAACTGGTTCGGTACTTGTCATAGAACGCGAGTATCGTATCCAACGAAAGATTGATTGAGCGTGCTTATTCCTAATAATACTTGACTTTTTTTTATTCTAAGGTAGCCTACATTGCGCACGTTTAGGCGCAAATAATGACATTGATTTTTGTTTATTCATCGTAATACATATAATTATTACGGTATGTAGCTAAGTCCTTTACATGACAAGTTTTGGAATAGTTTTTAATTTCTCTATATTAAAGTGTACAGACAAAAATGTATTGAGACCTCGCGCACAAATTTTATATATATATATATATATATATATATACAGGGTGGGCCGTAAGTTTCCATACATAGGAAAAATAAACATTTTTTTATGGACAACCATTTTTATTTATATAATATGCTCTACATGGTTGCCATTGTTTTGAAAACACATTTCAATACGTGTTCCCCACTGTTGATGAACACGCATTAGCACAGTTGACGTTATGCTTGTAATGGCGTTGGTGATACGTTCCTTTAGATGATTTATGTCTCGTATCTTTTCCTGATACACCATGGCCTTCAAGTGCCCCCAAAGATAGAAATCAAGGGGGGGTGAGATCTGGGGATCTGGGAGGCCACTCCACAGGACCACGCCGACCAATCCAAGCATCCGGAAACTGCTGATCCAAATACCGACGCACGTGAAGACCATAATTTAAATTTTCCTATGTATGGAAACTTACGGCCCACCCTGTATATATATATATATAATATATATATATATATATATATGCAGATCCACAAGGAAAAACCCCCCCTTGTGGTTTGCATCATTCATTCATTTCACGTTTGTGAAATTCATCATATATATATATATATACCGTATATATATATATATATATATATATATATATATATATATATATATATATAAAATTGTGTGTGTATGTATATATGTATGTATCAGACATGGGGTAATAGCAATAGATCATAATTTTTTGGCTGTAATAGTAATAGAAGGCAAAGTAATAGATAGTCTATTACTTTTCTATTACAGTGGCAATGGACATATTGTATGAACAAAGAACTGAAAAAATTAACTAAATCTACTCTAAACTAAAATAAACCTGTATGTGAACTAATATTGTGGCAAATTTTTCCTTCAAATTTTTCCTTCAATAAAGTAAAATTTATGAAGACGTAGTCTCTGAAATTGTAATGATTTGGTTGAAACAAATATTTAACACGCTGCTTCTAATTGCATTTAAATATACATAAAGATCCTTTTCCAATGAGTGAAGTACTCCACATACAAAAGTAATAGTAATAGAAGAAATCAATAGTAATAAAAACCCAGTAATAGATCCCATGTCTGATAGTTTGATCTTGGCTCTCAGGCTAGAAAAGATTCCTCACTTGAGGATTACGTGTGCACTGACAGGTTTGAACTTCCAGGTTTGTTACTTTACAAACAACAAAGCCGATCAGATCCTGACTTTTGGACCACCTTATATATATATATATATATATAGTGATGGGCACCGTTACATTAAATTGGGCGGCGTTACCGTTACTCGTTACACGTCGAAAATGTACTTGGCGTTACCGTTGCATCGTTACTTTGAAAATCCTTAAAGCGTTAACGTTACTCGATACGTGTAACGACGTTACGAGTAACTAGTTACATTTAATATTTGTTTGTGCCTTCACACGTATTTTGAAACTACAGATAAATTTACAAATGGCAGCCCATACCCCACAAATTCTAAGAGCTACTACTATTATTGACTATATAAATGTGGTTCTCTTAAGAACGATATATTGCACAATAATTTGCACCCCAATGATTTTTGGGAAAGATGGAGACCTAGAAAATATAAATTTAGTTGTTGTCACTAGTGATGGGACGATTAATCGGAATCGAGAATCGGAAGAATCGAGCATTTTTCAGGAATCGGAATCGGAATCGAGAGAATTGTACCATGATTTCCGATTCTTAAAACGATTCTTTAACTTTTAATTGAACCAGTTTTGCAATGTCAACTTTAAAATTTAAATGAAAGAGGATAACAAATTTTATTTTTATTGTATTGTAGCTATACATTAAAACATGTATATCCATGATGTGTAATCAAGAAGATTAAAATGAATTGTTACAACTTAGTTGATTTTTATTTTTAAACCAATCTATTATAATTTATAATTTATATTACCATACTCATAATGTAAATAGTTAATCTTACCAGAGTAAAATATGACAATTTCCAGAAAAACAAGTATAGAATTATATTTAAAAATATCGAGAATCGGAATCGAGAATCGAGACTTTTTAGTGGTATCGGAATCGGAATCGTTAAAAATTTTGGTATCGTCCCATCACTAGTTGTCACTAACACGGAATAGTGAATTGCATTTAATAGTCCTCATGAATGGAATGGTAATGTTTTCAAATTCAAGTATCGAGTAAGGAGTAACGAAAAAATCCGTTACATTGCTAAAAAATTTGCAAAGCGTTACCGTTACATTGATACATTTGAAAATCTTTCAGGCGTTACTCGTTACGTAACGTCGTTACATGTAACGCGTTACTGCCCATCTGTGTATATATATATATATATATATATATATATATATGATGAATAAAACCACGAAGGAAAGGAAACACAAAATGGTGCTCAAGCGCTTTCGTCTAATGACATCCTCAGGAACACTGAAGTACATAAAGGGTTACGGCCTATATATAGGTTACAGAAAGAAATTTATATATATATATATATATATAATATATATATGCAATAAACGGAGAAGTAAAAATAAAAATTAAAAATTACAGGATTAACAGAGGCATACAAATTTGTAAGGAAAAATATCGATTTTTAGCACAAGATCAAATGAATTATAAAAATACAAATTTATACTGGAAATCTGCCCGGGTTTTAACACTGCCTTTTATAGTCAAGTTTCGATATATATAAAAATAAAATGAAAATTAAAAGTTAATAAAGTAGCAAACAAGTTTACCAAAGATTTAGCGTCCTACCCTTCTTATCTAAATCTGTTTTGAAGGAATTCAAAACAACAGGATCGAGTTGAAAAAGACCTTTGCTTATGTTGAAGTTATTTGAAAGTTGGATAATGGCAGACTCAAGAATATTTCTATTAACAATGTTGCTAGAGTGGAATAAAACTGAAGCATTATTCCAATCAATACAGTGGGATATAACTGACAAATGGACAAAAAGAGCACTGGACAACTGTCCTGTTCTAACGGAATATTGATGCTGTTTTATACGTGTGCAAATCCTTTCCCGTCTGATCTATGTAAAAGGAATCACATTGTTTACACCCAATTTTATAGATAATGCCTGAATTATTGGTAAGGCTATTTTTTACTATGATATTTTTCACAATATTGTTATATGAAAATACTACATTAATATCCAAAAGTTTAAGTACATTAGCAATGCCTAAAAAGCCCGGGAAAAATGGAAGTACTGAAATATTTTTTGACAAAGTACGAGTGTTATTATTGACACAATAGAAAGTTCGTTTTGCCTTGTTGAGACAAGATTCCATAAACGCAGATGGATAACACAGATCACTTCCAATACCGTTGATTTTTTCTAATTCGGCATCGATGTATTCCGGACTGGCGATCCTAAGGGCAAAGGCCCCCACTTATTTGTTTAGGTTAGGTTAACCTAACCTATAATTTTATAATTCATTTGATCTTGTGCTAAAATCGATATTTTTCCTTACAAATCTGTATGCCTCTGTTAATCCTGTAATTTTTAATTTTTATTTTTACTTCTCCGTTTATTGCATATGTATGTATGTGTGTTATTTATTTTATTTTTTATTTTTTTCTGTAACCTATATATAGGCCGTAACCCTTTATGTACTTCAGTGTTCCTGAGGATGTCATTAGACGAAAGCGCTTGAGCACCATTTTGTGTTTCCTTTTCTTCGTGGTTTTATTCATCATAAATATTTTTCACGTGTTACTTTCGTGAAATAATTTATATATATTATATATATATATATATAATATATATATATATATATATATATATATAATAATTGCCTATTTCGCTCCAATTTTTACTTTAATTTTCATCTGTGCTTGTTTAATACCCATTAGCTCCTACGGGTCACTTTTTATTTTCAAATTATTAATCACTTAGGCTTGTGTTCAAGTTGGGGGGGGGGAGTTGCATTAAAGTTTTTTTAAACTTTTTACAATGATTATTTTTGAATTTCACCCACGTTACGAGTTTAATTAAGGAACATTAAATTATTATTACTTTATGCTACCCCAGGTTTTAACACCCCCCACTTATTTGTTTAGGTTAGGTTAACAACCTAACCTAGCCTAGCCTAACCTAGCCTAGCCTAACCTAACCTAACCTAACCTAACCTAACCTCCAAGAAAGTAGGAGCGACTTTCAAAATAGGAATTAATGGGTAAAAAAGTGACTTCAAGTCGACGCTATTTGGGGATTATAATATATATATATATATATATATATATACATATATACAGTAAACTCTGTAGAATCCGGCACCCTTTGGGATTTGCATGTGCCGGATTTTAAAATATGCCGTGTTTTCGAGAGGTCATTTTATAATAAAGTACAGGGTAAACAAAAAATGAACATGAATTTGGTTTTATTAATCCAAAGAGCGTAGTTATAAGAGCTAATGGGCCAGTAATGTTAGAACATCATTGTTAATTAAACGTAATTAATGAACTTTATTTGAGAGTTGTATTCTAAACTTAGTCTAAAAACACTGTTGTTGCTACGTCGACAGAATGGGCCCAGAAATAGCAACACCTGACCTTTTTAAAGCAAACTACTCTTATAAAACTTTATCCAAGTTGATCTAATTTAGGTTTATGCAATGATTTCTGCTTACAAATGGATTTATTAGTCTCTGAAGCAGCGTGACTTATTTTCATTTATGACTTTAAAATTAGTGATTTCAAAATGTGGCGGATTTTGAAGTGTCGAATTTTCAAGTGTCTTCTACTGTATATGATTTTGAAATACTTTTAACTACTATATTTTGTTGCAAAATGAGTGAATTTGTCGCATTCTTTCAGAGTTGCGATCTCAGCTGAATGAACAGTTAAGAGCGCTCGATGGTCGTATCGATACGCAGTGTGCGCTGGTCGCCGAACTGCAAGACTGGTTCAGAAGGAGAGCCGAACTCCACCAGGATTATTCCGTCAAATTGGACAAGTTAGCTAAATCTCTCCTCGCTAGGCACAAGGAACAGAAAGTCAAGTAAGTTCACTGTTGTCTGGTACGGTAAATATCTTCTCCTTGATAGCGTCCTTATCTTTGTGGCTCGGTAGGGTAACAGTTTCCCCATAAGCGAAGCGAGGACGCGGGTTGGGGGTTCGAATTCCGATGATGCTGGTAATAATTATACTGAGGTTAGAGTAATAGGCCGCATTAGTTAGCCTGATCGTTGTGCCAGTTTCTGGTCGTCTTCACTGATATTGCGCCAATATTGTTTAAGTGAATGTACATATACGTGCAGATATCTAACGTGGGTGCCACACACTACGATTGCTACCCTCGTAAACTGGTTTAAAGCAAGTTTTATTATTGTATATTTATCTTTCCGCATTAACTCTCGTCTTTTGAATACGTGTCATTATTTCAATATGGAATAGTTGGTGATAGTGATAGAGATAAACGCGTCTGTAAAATTTCCGTTTGTACAGTAGTTTAAGACAGTTGTAAGAACACTTACAAACGTCGCTTTCGAGACCTTCCAAAAGTGCGGCCTTGATACATTGCGCTAAGACGACGTTTCAGAATTAAATTTTTTTAATCGTTTTGTTGGCCATATTTTATCATTTTACCCCCCCCCCCCCCCCCCCCCCCCCCCCCCGACTTTCCCCGCTGTTACGTAGAAATAATGGGTTAATTAAATACAGTCGAAACACTCGTTGGGGACAAACCCCAAACTGAAGTCGCGATGTAACACATTAGAATGAAATAAGTTTCATTTTAGTTCCGTAATTGTGAAGTCAAATTCAATTCTGAAATATTTGTAGAATATTTGCAATAAACTTAAACGTTAAAATTTAGTTTTGAAATTATTACAGACAGTACCCTTATTCTTGCGTATCGTATAATACCAATTTAGTCATTGCATCACCATGACTGATATTAGCCTCTGCCGCAATTACTTTTATGTTCATAGGTTAATTAGTTGCTGTACCCTATAGCCTTCATTAATGAATTTTTTTTACCTAAAATTTGAAGATTAAGATCAAGGGAATTTATTAGATACTGTAAAAAGTTGTTGGCATTATTTCATGGGCTATTAGTAGTAGAGGAATTTTAGGAAAATCGACATGACATAAATTAGCAGGAAGTCGAAACTTGGTACACTTGTAAACTGAACCCTACTGATGAATATATTAAAAGTCCCAACAAATCCAAGTTGTGCTCCAGCCGCCATCTTGGAAAATGGCGGCCGAATTTCGGTTTTTTGGAAATAACTTTAGAACCGTAAAAGATACGAAACTTTACCAAGAGAGCAATATCATTCTACATAAAAAGACAAACATTTTCTGTTCCCAACTTTGTTTTGTACGATGAAAAATAAAAAAGTTATGCAAAACCAAAGATTTTTCATTCTATGAATCAATGCGGACACGACGTTCAAACTGGGTTTGTAGGTAAAAAAAGCGAATGTTTTGTTATGACTGCCTATTTTCAGAAACCTCTCTTACTTTGTATGGGTGATTTTGTGAAAAAATATTTCACAGGAACGAGCTAGTAGAAATATAAATTGTGACAGTACCTGGTTTTCTAAATATTTATACCAATACATTTTCTTGTTTCTAGCAGATATGGGCAACTCTGTCCCTAATTTCCTATATTCTACTTCTAATAAATACTCTTAATTATGATTATATCTACGGATTCATCTGTAACATTTATTCACTCAATCGGAGGTTATGAGTTAATATACCGAAGTAATAGTTCAAAGTGAATGACAGACGAACTAATATTTTTCTTTTCTTTTCACGTAATGGACGCTATTGATGAGTCGAGATGAAGTGCTTGATATGTGCAGAAGAGATCGATGTGGGAAGCGGGGTATTTGTGGAAAGAGGGATCAAGACTGATTCAAGCAAGCAAAGATAGAGGAGATGATAAATACAAGACATTTCAGGAACTGAAGAGTGTACCAGTACACAAAATCTGTCGGAGAAACTACACAAGAAAGCACAGTATAGCTGCTGTCAATAAGGAACCTTCAGAACAATCAACTTCACAAGCCAACAGAGTTCTTCGTTCAGAAATAGACATTTAACTTTCTAAGTGACTGTATATTTTGTGGAGAGAAAGCAAGTTTACCTGACACAAAACATTCAAAAAATAGACGCCTCACTGTATATAATGTGGCTACTCTTGAATTTCGAGAAAAAATTATTTCAATTTGTGAACAGCGCAGTGATAGTTGGGGGCAATGTTCCCTCTAAGGTGTGCGCGTGTGCGCGCGCGCACGCGTTGTGAAACCCGCGCACACAGCAAAATAAAATGCGCACAGGCTCAAGCGTATCATGAGTCACGACAGTAAATGAAGTAATTTAAAAAATATACCGTCACACAAGGTCTGACCATTTGCATCAACATACTCTATAGTCGCTCTTTTAAGTATTAACCCCTTCCGCCCGACTTCGCCGACGTCCGTCCGCGCAATTACGCAATACGGATTTTTTTTACTCTGTGTTGCATTTTTTTTTTTTTATACATTAACGCATTGAATATAAACCTTCTCTCTCTTATTTTTGCATAAAAACGAATAATAATTATCTCATAATTCATAAAAAATAAAATTATTTTTTATTTTATTCCTATTTTGTGAATGAATAAAATCATGTATTAATTAATCTTGATAGTCTATTTTAAATCGCTAAATGCTAAAAATTGTTTTGAGAAATAACCAAAATAGTCATTTTCAATTAATGTTATTTTTATTTTATTTCTTTATTTTGTTGAATTTTATTTTACTATTTTTTATTTTATTCATATTCTTAGAATGGATAAAATGTTTTCTTTTTTAAGAATATATAATATTGTAAACAGTTTTTCAACATCCATTTAACAGTAACGTAATGATGAAGCTATTACCTTATGGAAATAATATTTATTAAGTATTTAATATTCATATATATTTCATTTTGAAGATAATAGCGCTCTGAAAAGTTTGCATAATTTTTCACCATAAATCTAAATGTATGCACAACGAAAATTTCTTGCGCACACGGACTAAAAAAAATTAGAGGGAACATTGGTTGGGGGCAGGAAGTATATTCACGTATTGCAAATTCCATTGATTTAGTAGCAGAAGGAGGTCGTTATCACTTTGTATGTTACAGCACATTCAAGCGCATTGCACAGAGAGATTCAGCAGGACGTCCAGAAGAATCAGTAGCTTCGTCTGCTTTCAAAAAACTTTTGGAATACATTGAAAGTAATGATGAGTGTCAGTACAGTTTGAGTGAGCTGAAAGATATTATGATGGAAGTTTCTGGTGCACAAAAAGACGACCTTTACAGTGACCACTGGCTTAAGTGTAAGTTCCTTTCACACTACAAGTCAAGCATAATCTGTACAGATCTGCATTCCCGACATAACATATTTAGCTTCACTCACGCAGGATGGAGGATTTTAACAGAACAATGGTATGAAAACAAGAAGACAGATGAGACTAGTGAACGATTACGTATTGTTGAAACAGCTGCAAAAATCATCAAAGAAGACATTTGTAAAACAGTGTATGATTGTAGCATGTACCCAGACATTGATGACATGAAGGCTGAGGGTCAGACTTTAGTTCCCCCGACACTTACAGCTTTCACTGAGATTCTTATTTCAAGTAAAACTCAACCTACACCTGAAAGTATAGATCGCAAGAGAACTTTTATCAACCATTCGATAATTTCTGCTATGAGGCCACGTTCATTCCTATCTCCACTGCATTTGGGACTTTCTGTACACCTATATCGCAATTATGGATCAAGACATCTAATAGACATTTTGCATGCTGTGGGTGCATGCTCTTCATACAAAGAAGCCACAAACTTCCTAAATTGTGCTGTTAATAGCCCCACGGTCAACAGTGCAACCAGATGCATTTATACAGTTTGTCTTTGATAATGCTGATGTGAACACAAGAACCCTGGCTGGTTTGGGTACCTTTCATGCACTTGGAGGAATAAAGTGTGTGACTCCAGGAAACTCTGTCTCGAAATGCCCTCCTTTAGCACGTAATATTGGTGAAAAATGTGACACTACTTCAAATCAAATACCCATTATCCCTTACAAAAAACCTCCCACATCAGGTTTGAAGAGCATAATCTTAAGTGACATAACACATGAAGATGGAAATATTCGAATTTCTACCCATTAACCAAGTTTGAACGTCATGTCTGCACTGATTCATAGAATAAAGGAATTTTGTATTTTGCGTAACTTTTTTATTTTTCATCGTACAAAACAAAGTTGGGAACAGAAAATGTTTGCCTTTTTATGTAGAATGATTTTGCGCTCTCGGTAAATTTTCGTATCTTTTACGGGTCTGAAGTTATTTCCAAAAAGCCGAAATTCGGCCGCCATTTTCCAAGATGGCGGCTGGAGCACAACTTGGATTTGTTGGGACTTTTAATATATTCATCAGTAGGGTTCAGTTTACAAGTGTACCAAGTTTCGACTTCCTGCTAATTTGATAGGTCGATTGAATATATTTATCCTAAAATTCTTCCACTATAGATCAACTGACTGAATTGGTACTATCCATTGAAGTGTTAGTGTGAAAGTTCTCTCCTATCCTGTTAACGAAGTTTATGCAGAAAATAAATTTTAATTAGCTTGTCGAGGAATTGTTACGCGCCTCGGTGTAGTAGTAGTTGTTAGCGTCGCTGACTACGAATCCATCGGCCCCGGGTTCGAGACCTGGTGACGGCAGCCGGCACGCGGCAAAACCCAGCTGTTCATCCTTCCACACAATAAAGAAAGTGGTTGGTAGATAAATGGGTACACTGGGTAGCCTAGTGGTTAAGACGCTGGGCGGCTGCTGCTGCTGCTGCTGCTGGTCGGGCGTGGTTCGGATTTCAAGTTAAACTGTAGTTTAAGGTGGAGTGAAAAACTTTGACCTTCATCAGAATGAACAATTCGGGGGAAGCTAACCAAAGGTTAACCTGTATCATTTTATTCGCCGTGAGGAAAAACTAGTTTTCAAGTCTGGCATACAAATAAAAATTAAATTCTAAACCTTTGAATTTGGAGTAGACAAAAATGTATTTGTGTAGAATTCACGCGCAATTACCAGGACATTAAAGGTTTTGTAGTGTCCAAATCAATTCTTAACGGTTTAATTTTTCATTTCGGAGGAACTCTCGTCATCATACCTAAAAGTAACGAATCCTTAATGAATAAACATAAAGTAACTCGTACCGTCAGTATTTAGTAGGTTGACTTCACGCATTTATGGCATACCCAAGCGGACTTAAGATGCGCTTCACATAACATACGTACAGTACTTTACATAATTTCATTATCATAGAGTATGTTCTTCATTCTTTTCTCAAAGTAGTACTTTTCTATTTTCAGGAGAGAGCAATGGAACCTGTTTAGCGTATACAATTGTTGGCAAATCCTAGTCAATCAAACGAAGAAAGACGCTCGGGATCATTCTGCAATGGCCGACGTTTACCTGAATAATATCATTCCGAGGTTCACTCAAGTTCAGGAGGATGTTCAAAGGATTTATAAAAAGGTTCGATTGTCATCCGAGTTTTTTTATGGGATTTAAGTTAATATTCTTTAATGAAATATATTTTTAATGGGGGGGGTTGTGTGCCGATCAACAAAGATCGAGGCGAACTGTCTATGAATATTATTAGGTTTGGAGTCATCATCAATAATTTTTACCAAGGGAAACGTGTTAAATATTTGATTTAGCATTCCAGCAAAGGGGTCGACTTGCAGGTCGATCCTGAACCGTCGTTCGAACCCACGCAAAGTGTGTGTGTGTGTATATATATATATATATAATATATATATATATAATATATATATATATATATATATATGTGTGTGTGTGTGTGTGTGTGTGTGTATAGTATAGAAACGACGTAAGTATTTCTCTTCCTCGTGTGCAGAACACTCCTCTATACTTACGTCGTTTCTATACGTTAATATACTGCGCGGTCATTGCAGTTAAATATATATGTATATATATATATATATAGGGTCCCATAAGTCTGGAACTATAGGGTAAAATAAGTAATTCATGGTTTTTCCGTTTATGAAAGTGCCCATGATGTCTTTGAGTAAGGAAGAACGCATCCAGGTATTTCTGCTCGTAGGAAATAGGAGTCGGAGGGAGGTCGCTGAGGAATTTAACAGATTGCATCCTGATCGCGCGCCGATAACACACAGCTGTGTCGGCAAACTTGTAGCAAAGCTCAGGGAAACGGGATCCATAGGAGATAAGCCACGCAGTGGATCTCCGAGGGCATCCACCGACGATGACACAGCCGCTACCATCCTCGCTCATTTCACAGTCCCCAAAAGTCTTCGGCGTTTTTGTTGCCGTTTTTATCAGTTTGCCCAATGGTTCCAGACTTACGGGACACCCTGTACACACACACAACACACACACACACACACACACACACACACACACACACACACACGGGGTGAGTCACGACGAAATGTCACAACGTCGGGAGCTTACAACAGGTCATTCCCAGTCAAAAACTTCATATGAACATTGGTCCGAGTCTTAACGGTTATGGAGCTATGGATGTTTGAATGTTTAAGAATAAGCGAACAAATAGCTGCTAAAGTTTTTATTCATGAATTTACAATAACTTTTCAAAATGACCCCTCGGCCTCAATATACATCGCGGCTCGTCTGTGAATCGTGCGTGTAGCTCACATTCGATTGTCCTTTGAGGGCTGCAGCATCCAAAATGCGACGGAGCGATGCATCTCGTGTTTCCACTTTTCTCTGGTACACCAGCTCTTTATGCGCCCCCACAGATAAAAATCTAGAGGGGTTAGGTCCGGAGACCTGGGTGGCCAATTTTGTGCACCACGGTACATACGCAATCGTGTTGCCAAAGGTACATCTTCTAACGGTGGCGGCAGTTCATCTTGCAGAAATCGTAGATAAATGTCACCTGTAAGACCACCACCGAAGAAAACGGACCAATCAGCTGACCGTAGAGAATACCACACCACACATTGACACTGAGCCGATGTCGAAAATTACTTTCCACAATGGCATGATGATTCATTTCTGACCACATGTGAATTGCGAGTGTTGTTGACACCGTCGCGGGTAAATTGAGCCTCATCACAGAATAAGACTTATCAATGCAATTGTCGATCGGCATTGAGCCATTTACAAAATTCCAGCCGTTGGGCACGATCCCCAGGTTGGAGGTGCTGAACGCGCTGTACGTGGTTATGGTTACATGCCTTCTTCGTGAAACGTTCTACATGCTCTCATTTGAGGAACTCTTAAGACGTGTGGAAGTCCTTCGCGTGCTAACATGAGGACTCCGCTGTACCATCTTAATGTTTTCTTGTTCAGCCACATCTTGTACCGGACGCTCAGATAAAACAGTAACGCTAGGAAATGAACCGCTCTCTCGCAGTCTCCGGAAAACGTTGCTAAACACTCGTCGAATCGGAATTCTTCGATTTGGAAAACGTCGCTGGTATATTCAGCGACAGCAGCAGTAGTATTTCCATCGCAAAATCCGTAAATATACACCTTATCGGCATATTCAGCATTTGAAAACGTAAAAGGTATACTGAACGCATAAAACATCAACTGCACGCTGTGAAACACAACACTACTGCGTAGTTAATTCGGTTCGGTAAGTAACTATCAATTCAGCTCAAGGTCACGCATGTGCATACTTGAAATTCAAACATCCATAGCTCCATAACGGATAAGAATCGGGCCTATGTTCATATGAAGTTTTTGACTGAATGACCTCAGCTATAAGCTCCCGAAGTTATGACATTTCGTCTTGACTCACCTTGTGTAATATATATATATATATATATATATATATATATATATATATATATATATAAAACCTTTAACCTTTAACCTTTGGTTAGCTTCGGCCCGAATTGTTCATTCTGACGAAGGTCAAGCTTTTCACTCCACCTTAGACCTACAGTTTAACGTGGAATCCGAACCACGCCCCATCAGCAGCCCAGCGTCTTAACCACTAGGCCACCTAGGGTACCCATTTATCTACCAACCACTTTCTTTTGTGTGGAAGGATGAACAGCTGGTTTTTGCTGCGCATCGGCTGCCGTCGGGTCTCGAACCCGGGGCCGATGGATTCGTAGTCAGCGACGCTAACGACTATATATATATATATATGTATATATATATATATTTTTTTATGTTCGGGAAGAACCTATTCGCCTCTATTTAAAAGGGCATATCTCGGCGGAAAAACAAAGAAAAAGTGAGGAAAGACAGGAAAAAGAAAGGGTGGAGGGGACAGTCGAAGTGGAAAAAGACCAAGGATGACAAGGCCTGCCCGGGAGGGAGCACGTGAAACCTCCAGGAACAAGCACGTACAAACGCGCACTCAAGAGCACGAGCTTAGAACCCCCTTGCGGGGGTATATATATATATATATATACAGGGGTTAGACAAAATAATATGAACACCCGCCGATTTCACCGGTGATCTTTACGGACTGCTCAGACACAAAGTAAACCGTCAAATGACTGGCAAACCTATTTAAATGCGTAACAGTGTGTATACGTCATGTTATAAGTCTAGGGACTTCAAAAAGGTTCATAAAAAATGCCTTGGAAGTTCAAAAAAGTTCATTAAATTTGCCAAAAAGTTCAAAAAAGTTCATAATAAATTCATTACATATCAATTAGATCTATCAATTATAGGTATCAAGAATTACACATCAAAAAGCATACTTCATTGCACTTGCTAAAAGACAAAATTAGATTTTAAAAAATACATAATTATAAAAACTATGAAACTCCAAAGAAAAACTTTTACTTTATTCGTTAAACAAACACAGAAGTTATTGAACATGTTAAGCAATATCTTTATTCCATTGAAGAATCATATTCTCTTCTATATGCTCGAAAGTTAAGTTCAGTCTCTTTGGCACAACTACATCTTTGTAAAAGGAAAAGAATCGCTCAACTTCGACTGAAACTATTGGAGCAAATTTTAAGGCGCGCACAATCTCTGGAGAGCACTGAAAATCGTAATCTCCTCTTCCTTGCAGAATCTGAGCACATCTGGAGAGAACCTCGAAATCAGGATTATTTTTCAGAACATCTAATTTGTCTTTATATGAACCTATTATTGTTGTCTTTACATGAACCTATTATTGTTGTCTTTACATTTTCAAGTAAAAAATATTAATAAATTATTAATATTTTGGACTTTTAAAGTAATTTTATGCACTTTTTGTAATATTATTAATAATAATATTACAAAAAGTGCATAAAACTACTTAAAGTTCATAACATTATTAAAAGTTCAAAAAGTACTAAAAGTTCAAAAAAGTTCATAAAAATTTTTACGAACTTTTTTGAAGTCTAGTTATAACCCTCACGTTGTTTTTACAGATCTGAGTGAATTATGAATTAGCAGTTATGAAAGACCTGTCAGACTTCCAAAGAGGGCAAATTGTCGGAGCGCGGATGGCTGGTGCATCGGTGACGAAAACCGCTCAGATGTTCAATGTATCCAGAGGAACTCTGTCTATGGTCATGTCTGCATACCAAAACCATGGAAAGACAAGCACCGACAAATGCAATAGTGGACGCAAGAAGAAGCTGTGTGATCGAGACCGCCGGGTGCTAAAGCGCATTGTGACAAAGAACCATAAGACCACAGCTCCAAAAGTGACTGCAGAGCTTAACCAGCATCTTGCAAGCCCGGTATCGACCAGAACTGTACGTCGCGAGCGCCATGGAGCTGGATACCATGGGAGTGCTGCAATTGCCAAACCCTTCCTTTCGCACATCAACATTGAGCAGCGCAGAAAATGGTGTAATGACCATAAGAATTGGTCAATGGACCGGTGGAAGAATGTAGTCTACTCCGACGAATCCTCCTTTACGCTATTTCCATGTTCCGGTCGAGTTTACGTCTGGAGACAGCCTAAAGATGCTTATGACCCCGACTGCCTGACCCCAACCGTTAAGCATGGAGCGGATTTGTGATGGTTTGGGCAGCAATATCGTGGAATACTCTTGGCCCAACTGTAGTACTGCATGGTAGGGTTAACGCCCAGGTCTATCTGTCAATATTGGCTGACCAGGTCCATCCCATGGTCCAAACGCTGTTTCCCAATGGCGGCGCCGTCTTCCAGGATGATAATGCACCAATCCACACCGCTGGGGTCGTTAAAAACTGGTTTGAAAGCATGTTAGTGAAGTAGAACGCTTGGATTGGCCTCCACAATCCCCGGATCTTAACATTATCGAGCATCTGTGGTGTCAGTTGGAGCAGCAGGTCAGAAGCCGATTCCCACCGCCGGCGTCTTTGGAGGAACTGGAGCAGGGTTTGCTCGAAGAATGGCTCAGGATTCCTCTAGCCACTGTCCAAAAGCTGTATGAATCAATTCCCCGACGCATTGCAGCTGTTATTGCCGCTAAAGGAGGACGAACTCCATATTAAGAATAAAAACCGCCATTTATCAAGGTGTTCATATTATTTTGTCCAACCCCTGTATATACGTATATATATGGTGTCTCAGAAATCGCGCACCATAGGCTTTATTCAGATTTACGAGGTTTACGAGTCTAAATGGTTTATAAGTGATGTTTAATTACAATATACAGCATGTTCGTTAATGTTTGCATAATAAAATTAATAGTTTTTTGATTAAATGTACATGCTATTAATTTTATTATTCGAACATTATCGAAAATGTATTGATTAAGCATCTTATAAACATTTCGACTCGTAAACCGCGTAAATCTGAATAAAGCCGATGGTGCGCGACTTCTGAGACACTATATATACAGGGTGGGCCGTAAGTTTCCATACATAGGAAAATTTGGATCAGCAGTTTCCGGATGCTTGGATTGGTCGGCGTGGTCCTGTGGAGTGGCCTCCAGATCCCCAGATCTCACCCCCCTTGATTTTTGATTTCTATCTTTGGGGGCACTTGAAGGCCATGGTGTATCAGGAAAAGATACGAGACATAAATCATCTAAAGGAACGTATCACCAACGCCATTACAAGCATAACGTCAACTGTGCTAATGCGTGTTCATCAACAGTGGGGAACACGTATTGAAATGTGTTTTCAAAACAATGGCAACCATGTAGCATATATATAAATAAAAATGGTTGTCCATAAAAAATGTTTACTTTTCCTATGTATGGAAACTTACGGCCCCACCCTGTATATATATATATATATATATATATATATAATATTCATTCCCCGTCTCCGTTTCTCTTTCTCATATTCTGCTCGCCATGATATCCGCTAACGTATAGCGGAAATGGCGGTAAACGCCCCAATACAAAAAAAAATATATATATAATTCTCTCTCTCTCTCTCTCTCTCTCTCTCTCTCTCTCTCTCTCTCTCTCTCTCTCCTCTCTCTCTCTCTCTCTCTCTCTCTCGTCTCTCTCTCTCTCTCTTCTCTCTCTCTCTCTCTCTCTCTCTCTCTCTCTCTCTCTCTCTCTCTCTCTCTCTCTCTCTTCTCTCTCATCTCCTCTCTCTCTCTCTCTCTCTCTCTCTCTCTCTCTCTCTCTCCTCTCTCTCTCTCTCTCTATAATTTAAGCATTTTAGCTCAATTTTGTGACTTAGTCCTTCCTTTCCCAATTTTTTTTAATGAAATTTAATTTGAAGGTTTAGTTTTTCTATTTAAGCTTTTTGTTTTGCATCTGTGGGTTTAGTTCTTTTTTTGGTGTTGGGGTGGTCATGAGTGAATTATATATGAATTTTAATTTTTTAACTGTTCTGTGTGTCGCGCGCGCATGATCAAATGAGCGTAAGTGAGGTCGAGTGTGTGAATTCACAGATGTAGTGGCTAATTGCTTTTGAGAGAAAAATTGAGAAATATTTTTATTGCCGGAAAGCAGATATGTTGGTCCTGATTAGATTAAATTACGCTACGTTTGGTTAGGTTACACTAGATTAGAGTACTTCGTTATTTAATAACTCAACAGAAACCACCCTTTGATCCTTTAACTGCATCCTAATTACTTATCACGCCATTTTTGGTTTGATGGCAGTAAGGTGGTTAGGTTAAATTAGGTTTAGTTTTTTAGCTATGGATTAAGTAGGTATCTCGCTTATTTGTGTGTGTGTGTGTGTGTGTGTGTGTGTGTGTGTGTGTGTGTGTGTGTGTGTGTGTCACACACAGTGGTGGTATCGGCTTATATAAAAATAAGATTAAATAATCCTAGTATTTTCCATCAATAAAAAAAGGCTTTTCAGTGTCGTGACATCGGGTACGAGAGTCACGAAGAGTTACTTAAAGTTCTTCATGAGCTTCATACGACGATGAGAACGTACCATATGTACCAAGCGGAGTTCAAAAGCGCGGAGGGCAAATTGCAGAACTTGGAAGCTCAAAAGGCGAAGTTGGAACAAACGAATCCAAAAGAGAAATTAGAAAAAAGGAAAAAGTTCAAAGTTATTGAAAAAGAAATTGAAAAGGTTGGTTAACACTGTCATTGATTCGTTATATTGTGGGTCAATAAATTTTATTTGGCTTCTGTGTTGAATATTTTAGTGGTGTAGAACTTTTAATAATAGAAATTTTTGTTTTTCAACTTTTCGCAGAGAAAAAATAAGTACAGAGACGCCAAATTAAAAGCCCTCAAAGCCAGAAATGAATATATACTCTCAATGGATTCAGCCAATGCTGCCATTCATAAATACTTTGTTGAAGATCTCTCCGATATCGTGGATGTAAGTTGGCTTATTCATTGCTTATCTTTAATTTTCTATTCTGTAGAAGCTATAGCGTGACTAGGAACTCGTGCCTGATGCGCATTAGTTTTTTTAAATATATTATACCAGTCGGGTTAACCGAGTGGTAAAGCTCTTGGTTGCGAACTTAAAGGTTTTGGGTTCGAGTCTCTAATTTGAGATTTCGGAGTTGAGTGCTTCTCTAGTTTTTCCTTGGTAATGGTTTGTATCCCATTTAAAGCTGCGGGTCCCCTCCGTTATATAGACGTTACGAAGAAAGTTAAACACACACTTTTTATTATTCTAAATGTTATTTAATATATAAACTGACCTTGATGCGAAGGTACTAAGTACCTGGAAACTAGAAGGTTGATTTAAATGGTGATAAAATGATTTTTTTAAAGTCGGCCTTTGATAGTTTTCCAGAACACTAAACTATTCTAATCTTTATTGCCTATCAAAACTTTAATTTGCATTCCTATACATAAAAATTTGATATTTATTGTAGGGCTTCAAAATTGTTACTGAAAGGAGCATCATAAACTTTACTCGTGCACTTTTTTTGCAGTGCATGGATTTCGGTTTCCACAGCAGCATAGCCAAAGCGCTGATGACGCACATATCGGGTCAAGAGTGCTTTAAAAGAACGTTACAGAACGGAATAGACGACCTGAATAAGTCCATAAATAACATGGATTCACGCCTTGACAAACAACGATTTTTGGAGTACAATAACGCCGCTTTTATGTTGCCAAAGAAGTTTGATTTTCAGGGCTATAAAGGGGATGAGGTAATTATGGAATCGTTAATCAGTTTTGTTTGAGACTAATGTATACAACTTAATTGTGGTTTCTTGCCATTAGGCCTTTCCCTTTTCGTTTCCGATGCGTTTTTTTTTTTTTTTACCCGTGTGGGTTATTCAGAATCAAAACGCTTCAAGCAATGACTGTTTTGTATGAACAAAGTCTTTGGAAATTTATATTAATAGTTATCCTTTCGTATCGTTGCGCATGCCCACCCCGTTGAGAATGGGAAATGGGTACTTAGATGAGTTATGTCTATGATTTAACACTTTTTAACTAAAGTTACGCCAAAACCATTCGCAGGTGAACCAAGTGTTAGTCACGCACCCTATCCAAGAGGAGATGGAAAAGCGGTACGCGCACCTCGTCTCGCGTCTCACTAATTTGAAGACGGAGTCCGAGGAGACGTGGAAGACAATCGAGACGGCGGAGAAGACCCTCCTGCAAATGATCAACACCAGAGACTACGACATCGCGCATTACTTCACGGATGAACCGAGGCCTGATACAAAGACGCCGGAAGCGGTTATCGTTAAGAGAAAAGCGGATAGACAAGAGACTGAAGAGTTTTATTTAGGGGTAGGGAGAGGTTTTTTCTTTATGGCGCTGTAAAGGATTGTGTGGGGTTATTTGGGGAGTGGAAAGTTATTTTAAACTTCTCGGCACTGACTTAAACTCTACATTTTTGCTTCGTAGAAATTCCGGGATTACACTTTAGGGAGCAACCTAATATGTCGTCTGCAAGCACGTTTCGAGTTGATGAGAAAAGCGCTTGGAGATGAAAATCAAGCTATGTCGTCCCCCACGCCAACGAGGTAAGGATTAAATTTTTTTTTTAAAGCATGAAGTAGGAGCCAAGGGCGAACGCAAAAATGCCATCCCACCATAGCGGGAGAAAGCTGAAATAAAGGTCCCATTCCCCCCCTTTATTTTTGTCATGAAACTACCCAAGTTGGTTATTTTATACTCATAAGTTATTACTTCAAACCATTATTCTCTATCTTGAATTAGAATTTTCTTTGCTAAACGAAAAAGTTCTAAGCCTTGTACCACTCTTCATTTGATGCAATTTGGCCCTTAACTTTTTAACTTCTAATTATTTGATAGTTTCATGGTAGATTTCGTTTATTATTATATACTTGGATTATCCATTTAAGACATCATTCGCCACTAGCTCTAACTTTTTGGACCTTCAACAGAAACCTCGTAATAAGACCCCGGCGTCGTCGTATTGGAAGAACTCCTTTGATGGGCCAACCGAGGCTATTTGGAGGGTCTTTGGAGGAGTATTTGGAAGCCACTGGGCAGGAAATTCCACTCATAATGAAGAGTTGCATAAGGGTCATCAATCTTTATGGTATGAAACTGTACGAAAGTATAGTTGCATGGTTGCATATTTTCTGAAAGAAGTTCTTCTAGAAACAATTTCGAGAAAGCATAAAAAATTACAAATCGGTAATGATTTAATAAGTGGGTATTATTCGTGAGAAGACTTCAAATTAGTTAACGTTACGCTCATTTTTAAAAAAGGCGACCGCACTAGCAATTATAGGCCTATTAGCTTAGTCAGTTGTCGCTAAACTTTTGGATTCCGTAGTTAGGGGATCGTATCGTCGATCACTTAGAAAGTCGCGATTTGATTAATAGTAGTCAGCATGGGTTTCGACGCCATAAATCTTGTTTAACTAATTTGTTTGAGTTTTATAACGAGAGAGTACGCGAGTACGATAGGCATAGAGCGGCTGACGTTATTTATTTAGACTTTAAAAAAGCGTTCGGTTCGATACAGTTCCGCATAGAAGATTAATTGCGAAGGTTAAAGCGCACGGTATACATGGTCAGGTAGCTAACTGGTTAGAGGAATGGCTTCATGCCAGGAAACGGAAGGGTCGTCGTTAATGGTAGGGAATCCGGGTGGCTAGATGTAGGTAGCGGTGTCCCACAGGGTTCAGTGTTAGGCCCATTGCTATTCGTAATTTATCAGGTCATCCCATAAGTAATGTCGTTTTTTACGATAGATTAAGTTTAACCTAGTCCTACTCGGTTTAAGCATAAATTTTCCGAAGGTTATATCAGAGATCTATCGTGTTTCGCTACATACTTTACAGACCTTGACCAGTGAAGACGTGTGTTTTGCTTTGTGAACCCCTCATAAACATGGCGGTATCAGAAGAGCATATCAGGCATATAATGCTTTACGAGTTCAAAAAAAGGAATAGTGCTACTGAAGCAACGCGAAACATTCAGGAAGTTTATGGCAACGATATTCTGCATGTGAGGAAATGTCAAAGATGGTTTCAATAGTTTAGGAATAGTGACTGCTGTTTGACAGATGCAGCACGCTCTGGACGCCCTGCTGCGTTTGATGATGACCTGCTGTTAGCCGCACTTGAAGACTGTTCAACAACTGTCGAAGAATTGGCCCAGAAACTCGATTCATCCCCGTCCACCATCCATCGACATTTGCAACAACTCGGAAAAGTGCCTAAGTTAGGAAAATGGGTGCCAAATGAATTGTCGGTCGACAATCTGAGGGTGCGGGTAAACATTAGCACAGCTCTTCATTCCCGTGAACTCCAAGATCCGTTTTTGCACCGTTTAGTGACTGGTGATGAAAAGTGGATACTGTACCAGAATGTTAAGCGCCGTTTGTGCCGGAGAACCAGCGACACCACAGCCAAAACCAAATCTTCACCCTCGGAAGGTGTTGCTTAGTGTTTGGTGGTATTAAGGTGGTGTAATACACTTTGAAACCTTACCACACAACCAAACAATCACCGCTCAAGTCTGTCAATAACTGGATCGATTGAATACTGCACTAAAAGAAAAGAGACCTTTGGTTAATCGGAAAAGAATCTTGTTCTACCACGACAGCGCACTTCCTCATACCGCTCGGATCACTTTTGCAAAAATTGAGGAGCTTGGGTGGGAAAAACTTCCACATCCTCCATAGTCTCCAGACCTTGCGCCTTCAGGTTATCATCTCTTCAGGAGTCTGCAAAACTATCTTGATGAGAAACCGTATACTTCTTTAGATGACCTGCACACCAGTCTCTCTACGTTTTTTGCCTCAAAACCGCCTGAATTTTATAAACATGGCATTTAAAAGCTTGTAGGACGTTGGCAGAGTGTCATTGATTCCGATGGAAAATGTATACTAGATTAAGAAGTTTCAGTTGAGGTTTTTTTTTGTCCTTCAAATTCCGATCTAAAAAACATTACTTATGGGATGACCTGATACATTAACGATATAGATGTAGGCTTGACCAGTAACGTGTCAAAATTCGCGGACGATACTAAAATAGGCAGTAAAGTTGTTAACGTGGACGATAGAAATAGGCTCCAAGACGATGTAAATAGGATTATGGAGTGAACGGATAAGTGGCAGATGCAATTTAACATAGACAAATGTAAAGTTTTTGATATAGATTTTCGTAACAATAATTACACGTACACGATGGACGATAGACAGTTAGCGAGCGTTGACGAGGAAGTAGATTTAGGCGTATTCGTATCTAAGGATTTAAAAGTTAGGAACCAGTGCCTGGAGTCTTGCGCAAAAGCTAATAGGATGTAAGTCTTCATAGCGCGTAATTTCGAATTTAAATCGAAGAATATTATATTGACCCTTACGAGTCCCTAGTCAGGCCTCACTTAGAATATGCCGTTCAGTTTTGGTGCCCGTATTTGCATGAGGATATTAATAGGTTGGAAAGGGTTCAGCGATGCGCCACGAAACTAATTCAGTCACTACGCAACAAGTCTTACGAAGATAGGATTAAAGAGTTAGACTTGCATTCACTCGAAACTAGGAGATTAAGCAGGGGAGTTTATTGAAGTTTTCAAAATTGTTAATGAGATCGATGACGTAAATTTTGAGTGTTCATTTTCGATAATAGCAATACTCGTAGTAACTGATTTAAATTACGTGGTAGACGTTTCATTACTAACATCGCTAAAAACTTTTTTACATTTAAAGGAATTGATAAATGGAATAATCTTACGTCCGTCGTGAACTCTACCAGCGTTAATGTGTTTAAAAACCGTTTAGATAGGCATTTTAAAAATATTAACGTCGTTTAAAATAATAAAACGATTAGCAACAGGAGCTCTGGGGGTGATAGTCGAGGTTTGAGTCTGTTGACAATTGATGAAAAAAAAAAAACGAACTTAGATGTCGCTCGTAACGTAAACTAACGCCTTTTGTTAAACTCTTCTCATCCTCTCTTGCATGTCTGTAGTTTGTATGGTATGACTGTTTGCATGGTTTGTAAGCGTTCTTATATTACTACTTTTCATCTTCCAACCCATTCCTATTCTCTCCGACTATTTTTCCGACTTGTCTGCAGTCATGGGCGTCCGGAGGGGGGGGGCAAGAGGGGGCAGTTGCCCTCCCTTGGAAATTTGTTTGCCCACGCAACGACTCCTATAATTCTACTGCAGCTCAGTCAGTGTTTCCACATTCAAGGAAATGTCGTTTACTTTACCTTTACTTTACCTTACTTTACCTTTACTTTACCTTTACTTTACCTTTACTTTACCTTTACTTTACCTTTACTTTACCTAAGTGCCGTGTCGTTGAACTAAGAAGTGTTAAATAAACTATACTGAGAGATATAGTAATGGAATTATTTGCAAAGATCATTATATTGAGTGTTTTATTTATTTTTTCTCTCGAAAACCTTTTGGTCAATTTCACTGAAATTTACACGATTATAGTTAATCATAGTATCGTATAACGTATAAAAAATGGACTTGACTGGTAGAAAAAAAAATGCACTGCGACCACTACGAGTAAAAACCGTCATCTCCCCTTATCATAGCCTGCTTTTTGTGCTAAGTTTATGTACTTAGTATTACTAAGTACATAAATTTAGCACCGAAAGCAGGCTATGATAAGGGGAGATGACGGTTTTTACTGGTAGTGGTCGCAGTGCATTTTTTTTCTACCTAATAAAGAACTAATAAGTTAGTTTTGGCCCCCCTTGCGAAAAATCCTGCGGACGCCCCTGTCTGCAGTGGCAGGCGGATGATGATGGTAAATCTCTCTTTCTGAATGAATGTTAACTCAGGAATGATAGGTTTTGCTACTTAACTCCCTATTCTCTTCTCTCAACCGGCTCCTCTTCTCCTTTCTCTCTCAACCGGCTCCCCTCCTCCTCCTTTCTCTCTCAACCGGCTCCCCTCCTCCTCCTTTCTCTCTCAACCGGCTCCCCTCCTCCTCCTTTCTCTCTCAACCGGCTCCCCTCCTCCTCCTTTCTCTCTCAACCGGCTCCCCTCCTCCTCCTTTCTCTCTCAACCGGCTCCCCTCCTCCTCCTTTCTCTCTCAACCGGCTCCCCTCCTCCTCCTCCTTTCTCTCTCAACCGGCTCCCCTCCTCCTCCTTTCTCTCTCAACCGGCTCCCCCTCCTCCTCCTTTCTCTTTCTCTCAACCGGCTCCCCTCCTCCTCCTTTCTCTCTCAACCGGCTCCCCTCCTCCTCCTCCTTCTCTCTCAACCGGCTCCCCTCCTCCTCCTTTCTCTCTCAACCGGCTCCCCTCCTCCTCCTTTCTCTCTCAACCGGCTCCCCTCCTCCTCCTTTCTCTCTCAACCGGCTCCCCTCCTCCTCCTTTCTCTCTCAACCGGCTCCCCTCCTCCTCCTTTCTCTCTCAACCGGCTCCCCTCCTCCTCCTTTCTCTCTCAACCGGCTCCCCTCCTCCTCCTTTCTCTCTCAACCGGCTCCCCTCCTCCTCCTTTCTCTCTCAACCGGCTCCCCTCCTCCTCCTTTTCTCTCAACCGGCTCCCCTCCTCCTCCTCCTTTCTCTCTCAACCGGCTCCCCTCCTCCTCCTCCTTTCTCTCTCAACCGGCTCCCCTCCTCCTCCTCCTTTTCTCTCAACCGGCTCCCCTCCTCCCCTCCTTTCTCTCTCAACCGGCTCCCCTCCTCCTCCTCCTTTCTCTCTCAACCGGCTCCCCTCCTCCTCCTCCTTTCTCTCTCAACCGGCTCCCCTCCTCCTCCTCCTTTCTCTCTCAACCGGCTCCCCTCCTCCTCCTCCTTTCTCTCTCAACCGGCTCTCCTCCTCCTCCTTTCTCTCTCAACCGGCTCCTCCTCCTCCTCCTTTCTCTCTCAACCGGCTCCCCTCCTCCTCCTCCTTTCTCTCTCAACCGGCTCCCCTCCTCCTCCTCCTTTCTCTCTCAACCGGCTCCCCTCCTCCTCCTCCTTTCTCTCTCAACCGGCTCCCCTCCTCCTCCTCCTTTCTCTCTCAACCGGCTCCCCTCCTCCTCCTCCTTTCTCTCTCAACCGGCTCCCCTCCTCCTCCTCCTTTCTCTCTCAACCGGCTCCCCTCCTCCTCCTCCTTTCTCTCTCAACCGGCTCCCCTCCTCCTCCTCCTTTCTCTCTCAACCGGCTCCCCTCCTCCTCCTCCTTTCTCTCTCAACCGGCTCCCCTCCTCCTCCTCCTTTCTCTCTCAACCGGCTCCCCTCCTCCTCCTCCTTTCTCTCTCAACCGGCTCCCCTCCTCCTCCTCCTTTCTCTCTCAACCGGCTCCCCTCCTCCTCCTCCTTTCTCTCTCAACCGGCTCCCCTCCTCCTCCTCCTTTCTCTCTCAACCGGCTCCCCTCCTCCTCCTCCTTTCTCTCTCAACCGGCTCCCCTCCTCCTCCTCCTTTCTCTCTCAACCGGCTCCCCTCCTCCTCCTCCTTTCTCTCTCAACCGGCTCCCCTCCTCCTCCTCCTTTCTCTCTCAACCGGCTCCCTCCTCCTCCTCCTTTCTCTCTCAACCGGCTCCCCTCCTCCTCCTCCTTTTCTCTCAACCGGCTCCCCTCCTCCTCCTCCTTTCTCTCTCAACCGGCTCCCCTCCTCCTCCTCCTTTCTCTCTCAACCGGCTCCCCTCCTCCTCCTCCTTTCTCTCTCAACCGGCTCCCCTCCTCCTCCTCCTTTCTCTCTCAACCGGCTCCCCTCCTCCTCCTCCTTTCTCTCTCAACCGGCTCCCCTCCTCCTCCTCCTTTCTCTCTCAACCGGCTCCCCTCCTCCTCCTCCTTTCTCTCTCAACCGGCTCCCCTCCTCCTCCTCCTTTCTCTCTCAACCGGCTCCCCTCCTCCTCCTCCTTTCTCTCTCAACCGGCTCCCCTCCTCCTCCTCCTTTCTCTCTCAACCGTTCGATGTACCGCGACAGTCGTTGCCGATAGAATAGACAAACAGCGCTTTTAAGGCTCCTGGGCCAGACCAGTTTCTCCCCAGAGTGTTGCGGGAGGTGCGCGACCAGGTGGCTCCCCACCTGGCTCCAGTCTTCAACAAATGGTTGGAGACGGGCCAGGTGCCTGGTGATTGGAGGGAAGCCAACGTGACCCCTATCTTTAAGAAAGGGGATCACGAAAGTCCAGGGAACTATCGTCCCATTAGTCTCACTTCAGTTGTAGGTAAATTATTAGAGGGGATAATTGCGGATTAGGATCGTTGACCATTTGGATTCCTACAAGCTGCTTGGGGACTCCCAACATGGGTTTAGACGGCATAGGTCGTGTCTCACCAACTTGCTCGAGTTTTTCCACGTCATGTTGAGTGAGTACGATAAGGGTAGGGCGATTGATATACTTTATCTCGACTTTCAGAAAGCCTTTGATAAGGTACCTCACCGCCGGCTAATGGCGAAAGTGCGCGGGCTGGGTATCAGTGGGGAAATAGGTAGGTGGATTGAAAACTGGCTGAGGAACAGGCGGCAGAGGGTGGTAATTAAAGGGGCTAGTTCGGGTTGGGGCTCGGTCACTAGTGGGGTTCTTCAGGGTTCCGTTTTGGGGCCACTTGTTTATCATTTACATAAATGATATCGACGGTGGCATCGTCAGTCGGATCGCCAAATTCGCTGATGACACCAAGCTTGGGGCCAATGTTGGGACGCCCGAAGCGATCGAGGAACTGCGTGCGGACGTAGGTAGGATAGGAGAGTGGTCCGAAAAATGGCAAATGCCGTTTAACTTGGGTAAATGCAAAGTGATGCACATTGGCTACGCCAATCCCAAGTCGGACTACTCGATGTTGGGTAGTAATATCGAGGTGACTGATTTAGAAAAGGACTTGGGTGTGCTAATTAGCAGCGACCTTAAGTTTACGAAACAGTGTGTAGAGGTGGAAAAGAAAGCCCAGAAACTATTGGGTTATATCAGGAGGCAATTTCAGTTTCGGAACAAGGAGATTGTGCTCTCCCTGTACAATTCCCTTGTTCGCCGCACCTGGAGTATGCTGTGCAGTTCTGGTCGCCCACCCTCAGGAAAGATATTGAGAGGCTGGAGCGAGTGCAGGCGAGGGCCACAAAGTTAATCCCTTCCGTTAGGCATATGGGCTACAATCGACGGTTACGCGCCTGAACTTGTTTTCGCTTGAAACTCGGAGGCTGCGCGGTCAACTGATCGAGGTTTTCAAGCTCTTACGCGGGTTCAACGATGTCGATTTTAGAAGTATGTTTAGTTTAAATGATAACCCAACTCGCAACAATGGTTGGAAGTTGGATTTGAAACGGTTTAGGACTAGTGTGTGTGGGAATTACTTTACGTATAAGATCTGTGACACGTGGAACAGGTTACCTTCGGAAGTTGTGAACAGTTCCTCTGTGGATCAGTTCAAGAAAAGGGTAGACGAAATCTTGCACACTATTTGAGTGTGTAAAGACATTTAGGACCTCAGTCTGCGGAAATTTCTTTTCCTATAAAATAGTTAATATCTGGAACCAACTTCCCTCAGAGGTTGTTTCCAGTCAAAGTGTAAATGTGTTTAAAAATAGGCAAGACAAAGTACTGAATACTCTCATGTGAGCAAACTAAATATAGAGCTATTTATATATTCTCCACTTTCCTGTAAAATTTCCTTGGCTACTTTTCCAGGGTCAAGGTATTTTCTTCAACCTTTTTCCGTACCTGCCTCTGGCAGGGAGGGAGCGGAGGGTGGGGAGAGAGCCTTCTACTTTTCTATCCAGTTTTCTACTACTGCTAGGATAGTTGAAAGAGAAATAAACATTTACAAAATTTTCCCTGGCACCCGTTTCCATTGGTACCACCTCGGTATGGGCCGCAAGGCCTTTTGAGGTACTTCTTTTCCTTGTAACTCCTTGTAACTCTCTCTGTATTTGTTAGCCTTAGCTTCTGTAGATTTGTCGATGGGGGATTGTTACATACTGAAACTTTAACATAATGGGATCATGTTTAGGGATAGAAACAATTACAAATAGATTAAGTTGCAAAATTTTAAATAGGTTGCGTGTGTTGAAGTTCCAGCATTACTGTCAGCCTGGGAGATGAGGATAAATTCTAAAAGTCTGTCTTGAATTTTTTACTGCTAAAGCCTCTAATACGATAATAGTATGGATTTATATAGGGGCAACTTCATTGAGTATGGTTCCTATTCGCTATACTTCTGTATTTAAAATTTCTGTAATTTTATTTTTTGTAAAATATAACTAAGTATTAACACGTTTAATGAGATTAAAAGCTATTGATGAAGAGTGAAAACAATACCGGAAAACTGGGTCATCTGGTCACCAGTGCCACTGCTTTCACGTTTTTAATTTACCACCTTTGAAATTTAGCTCTCTCAAATTATTTTCACTCAAATCACCATTACTGAGGTTATGTACTTAATTAGACAGTGTCATAAATCAGAGCCATAAGATTTTGAAATTGCGAGTTGCTTTCAATCCAATAGCTACTAAATTTTGTATGAAATGGTGATAGTTATGTCAATTTCTAAATGCATACTATAATGCTGTGTTGAATTATTCAGGAATTCACCGATACAAGTGAAGACTAATAAGTAGGCTGACCATACGTACCGTTTTGAACGGGACAGTACCTTTTTTTTATATTTCCTGGCTCGTCGTTTTAATAAAAATGTCAATTTTGTCCCGGTTTATGTACTTACTTTTTCATGAATACAGAATATTACATAACCCCCGTCCCTTTTTTGCCATCCCAATGTCCCGTTTTCGTCAAGGAAATATGGTCAGCCTACTAAGTCACGTATACGGGATTCACGGAAGACTGCTTCTGCGGTATTTTCTTTTATAAAAATTGAATCTAAAAGTGATTGTATTGAAGAAGGCAGTTTTAAAATGAATCGCTGTTATACCCCCCCCCCCCCCCCCCCCCGAATTAGTTGAATTTAAAGGATTTGTTTAGTGTTAATCATTGCACAGTTTGAAAAGAAATTCCAAAGTGTTTACTCCCTCGTCATCTTCGCAACCTTTGCTGTGACTTCCTTTTAACTTCTTTCCTCGCAGGTCTTCACCACCAGGGCATCTTTCGGGTATCTGGATCGCAAGTAGAGATAAACAACTTTCGGGAGACTTTTGAGAAGATGGAGGATCCGCTCGCTGACGTCACGGACGCTTCCGATATCAACAGCATCGCGGGGGTTCTGAAGCTGTACCTGAGGGAGCTCAGGGAACCCATTTTCCCAACTGTCTACTTCGATCAGTTTATGGAAATAGCACGTACGTATATATATAAATATATAATTATATTGTGTGTGTGTACACAAGTTTTTTGCAATGAATGTGGGTATAGCCTACATGATCAATTTGATCATTCATTCTCCCGTTTTCATGAAACACATTATGTAACTTGAATATGATTAGTATAAAACAGTTTCTGGTAAAAATTAAGTTTTCCAAAATTCGTACTTAATGAAATTGTTTTTAATTGTTTGGTTGGTTTAGGTTAATAATGTTTTTGGGGATAAGGGAGGCGTTGGGAGGGCGTTCGTGCATCGGGAACCTGGTATTTTAGGGGAAGTCTATCTTCCTATTCTCTCTGCGAGTATGAGGCGGAGCAGATACTAAAGTATACGATTAAAAATGAATTGCCTTCATGTTTCTCACGTAATTGCAATGGCGTATGTCTCTGAAATGATTAAAATGAAAAATCTCTCTCAAAGAATTGGAAAGCAAGCAAGAATTCGTAAACAAAGTGAGAGAGGTGGTAATGAGCCTTCCCAGACCAGTTTTTGTGGTGATGAGATACCTTTTCGCCTTTCTCAATCAGTAAGTATTGTTTTTATGGAAAAATTACACTTCGAGTAAAGTTAAAGTGCCAAAGAAAGAAAAAATGATTCAATTTAACGCGTATTGCTACGTTATTTTATATACGAGTTGTCCGTAATAAATATCTATTTCTTTTTAATACATTTAATGTATTTTGATATTTAATATTATTAGCGTATCTTCTAAGTAACGAATGAAGATATTTCATCTACGCACTTTTTAAAGTGTCGATTGTAATTTTCAATTTTTGTGTTTTAGCCTTTCGGAGTTCAGCGACGAGAACATGATGGACCCTTACAATCTAGCAATTTGTTTTGGACCAACTCTCGTTCCCATTCCGGAAGATAAAGATCAAGTAGGTCTTACCACAATTATATATTAATGTTTGCGTGAGCCGAGTGAAGATAATCAAACTGTTTGGTTTTTATGGTGTCGTTGTTAACGTTTTTCCCGAGTAAAATCTGTTGAATATTTCGTCTGATATTCTACAGGGTGTAACAAAAGGCCTTACTCGTAGAATTTTTATTTTATCGAGTTATGTTCGAACTACGTGTCAGAAATTTGCTCGCGCGTGAAAATCTATATCCATAGGATAGTTATTGAATTTTGCTTCATTGATTTGACGCCACTAGATTTTTTCCTTTTGGGAGCATCTCGAGTCGGTGGTTTACTCACGCCCATACCATTGATCACTTTAGGAAAAGAATTCACGGGCAGTGAGCGAGAATGTGTTCTCTACTGTTGGATTTAGCATACTTGACAATTTACACGTGCTAACAAATTTCTGGTATGCAATTGGAATATTTAATTCATTAAAATATTTAATATTGAACGTTGAATTGAATATTTAATTCAATAATATAACTACGTGAGTAAGGTCTTGTGTTACAGCTTGTAGTTTTTGGTTTGTCAGATTATGCAGTGCGGAGGTAATGTGCAAATAAATAAAATATTTAAGCATCCTTATCTCGGATATTTGAACTTTAAAACGTTTCGGTACTTAGTGAAGAGTAAACAGTATGAAGATAATGTACCTTTTATTTATTCTGCATTGAATAAATGCCTTTTAAGTTAAGAGTTTTCTTTGACTGGGAAGAGTAAAGTACGAGTACATCAGCGCTAATATGCCATTATAATTTCTACGTTTGCTGAAAGTATTTGTAATGTAGAACTCTCACACCCAGTCGGCTCCAGTCTTGACTTTTTTCTAGTCCAAAGACATTAGTTTGATTCATTACTGAAAGTGTGATTATTTGCGTAATAGTGCAGGCATGGTTCAACTTCAAAATTTAGGCACTGAAAAAAAAGTCTACGTCATCAATGAAATGCATGAGGAATGAAGAAAATTTTGTTGATTTCTAAAGGGAAATTTTAAAAATTCAAGACTTGATTCATTTTTGGCAAAGCAAGTTGAGTCGATTTAAGATGAGCCCGAGCAATTTACTCTAAATTTTCGAAGACGAACAACTTAAACTAACCGAGCAATTCAGTTTGTGCTTTGGTTTAAATATAAACAATGTTTGAGACAATGGCAAACGAATAAAAACATTAAAATTTGTATTAGGGCTTACGAGAGTGAATACTGGTATATTGTCATAAATATTTAATTTGTGTTGTCAACTACGCCTAATTTGAGTCTCTCTCTATAGTATTTGAATACTTAGGAACATTCATGAATTTGTTCCATTTACAGATTCCAAAAAGCGTACCCAAATTCTTCAGTTTCTTTAATTTGACCAAGCGTAGCCAAAGTAAAGGCAGTTTGAAGTAGGATTAACTCGTTTTAACAAATAGAGAACTTTTAAGAGTTTGAAAAGAAAGTGATCAATTAGCACTGTCTACTCATTTTACAGGTGCAATATCAGAACCTTGTCAACGAACTTATCAAGAACATAATTATATTTTTCGAGGACATTTTTCCCTACGACGGAGGACCGGTTTACGAAAAGTTTATATCGAGGGATTCTCTGGACCTGGACGCCGATATGGCTGATGCCCCAGCGGAAGACCCCGATACGGTGGACTCCGAACCAGGACAGTCCGAAGACGGTAAGTCCAAAGAGTCGTGGACGACGGAACCTTCATAAGAATTAGAACCTTAGTGTGATAGTAGAGCTTAGAACCTATGAAGAAGTCATAGAGAATTTTAGACCGAAACTATTTAATTGACTTAGTTTCTAATGTTTGTAAAAACTAAATTCTTGATTAGCTCCGTTTGAACTTACTTCCGTAACCACTAATCCGGAAACTAGAGATCCCCTAATACGTCCCAAGTTGACTTAAATTAGAGTTCTCGTAGAGTCAAAGACAATAGTTTGCCGCTTCTCTCCAGACTGTAAGAGTCGTTTCATTAACACGCACTGAAACGCTCTTTCGTTGTAACGTAGTCCGTAGATGGCAGTAGGCATTCGTAGTGCGAAAGAAGTAATTGAGCGTACAAAGGCTATGATTTAGTTCACGTACGTTATATCTGCATTAAATTAATGTTAAGTTCAAGTTTTATGTTGTCATTTAACGAGTTAACAGGATTTTTTTTTCAAATGCAATGCAATGTAATTTAATATCCAGTTCGCAGTGCGGCTTATTCAAAGCTGTGGATTATAGGATTATCGTAATTTTAGTGATTAGGATATTGCGTGGAGAACTTTAGACGATAAACATAAGGAATAATTCCTTTATTAATTCGTAATTTTTATTAAGTTTAATAATAATTATTAAATAATAATTAACCAACATTTTGGCTCGGAGGAAACCTAAAAATATATTTGGAATTAGTATCGATTCGTTTTAGAAATAGAAGTCTAGTCTAATTTTTACTGAAAAGTTATAAAATAACGTTGGTATTATGATCAAGATATGATGATAGTTTACACTAATTTTTTTAGATGAAGTTTCGCAACTTTCGGTATTTGGCATGGTTGGGCGCGGGGGGAGGCAGTAAATATTACCACCCTATTCGGATATAAACAAAAAATTTAAAGTTGCTTTAAAATTAGTATTTGCATGTTTTTTTTTTAAAGTAAATGTTTAATTTTAATGCTTAGATTTTTTATTTCGAAATTTTTCGAAGGCAATCGTTTTTTTAACTAGATAAAATACTATATTAATTAGATTCATGATTAGATTAGAGTAAATGATCGATTGTTTCGGTATCAACTGAAGGGAAATGCTACTTAAGATTAAACAAATTCGATTATAAAAAAAAACATATATATATATATATATATATATATATATATATATATGACCGACTCTCGTAACGAATCGATGCGATTTATTAAAAAACTGACTTTTCAACCGGAATTTTTAAATATTTTTAAGCAAGATGGGTTTCTATTGCTTTTAAGTGTAAATTCTAAATTGAGATAATGTGGAAGCATGTCTATTCTTCATACTTATAAAATTAATAATAATAAACATTAATTGTGCATGTATAATTTGATTAGACACATGTCGTACGTTGTTTTATCACTGCTTCAGAATAAATGAATAATTAGCATGAATTAAAAGTAAAAATTTTTTTTTTTCAAAATTGCTCTTGAATCGATTTTTAAATTTAAATTTTTTCTAAAAGTTTTTGAACTAAGTTTTATCGAGTGAATTTTTTTTTTTAAAGTAATGTTTTTGAAGACCGATTATTTAATTCATTCTAAACGTTTTTTAAATTTTAGTTTTTTGAATTGCCGACCAAAAGTTTTTGTTACATGCAGTGCATGGTCACAATAGTATAATGAAAAGACTAACCCAGAACTGAAGGCAAAATTGTATTATGATAACGCATATATATATATATACATATGAGGCCATATTTTAAAACTGAATGATTTTTATCCATGTTAACTGGGCTTCATTTTGAGTATGTTTTCAAGTTCTTTCAGATAGAATAATATTGCCACAGACTCTTAAAATATGGCCTTAATTAACCAGATAGATAATAATGAACGTTATTATAACAATTTCTTTATGGTATATTTAATTAGTCGGTTTGGCGCATGTTTCTAAAACTAATGAAAGAAAGCCGTAGAAATGTTAACATAATGAGAGGGGAGCGGATTCGAAAGAAGTAACTGAACCTCTTATTCGAATGTTTTCAGAAAGCTCATAAAATGCGATGTCAAATAAACTTGGGCGTTGCCTGCTGCTTTGGTAAAGTAGAACATTCATCATGGCTTTATTATACTTTTTTTTCCTCCCCCCCTCCCAACGTTTATGCTCCAGGCCACTTTGCTGCTGTTTACAACATTTTCAGGTTGTTTGAAATATAACGTATTTGATAGTTTTGTGTATATCATCTAATTGTTAAAACCATTGTTTGGAAAGGCATAAATTATGCCATTTGATCTAGCTCGAATTTGTTGTAACAATAAATGGATCAGGTATTTGATCCAGCACACACACACTAATATATATATATACAGGGTGGGCGGAAAGTAGCTCCCTATTTTGGATTGGTAAAAAAATACGTATATTATCCATTTATTTCAGAAGAAATAATATGAAAAGGTAGGCATACATGGTAGGTTTTCTGTAAAATTCAATGTGGGCTCCAACTCTTTCCACCAGCTTCTGGAGCCGCCCAGGAATGGCGTCCACTGACTTTAGCAGGAACTCCGGCGGGATGGAGGACATGACTTCCCGAATTCGGTCCTCCAGTTCTTCCAATGTCCTCGGTTTGGTGCGGTAGACTTCTTCCTTTACCCACCCCCAAAGAAAGAAGTCGCACGGTGTCAAGTCGGGGCTCCTGGCTGGCCATTGATGTGGACCACGACGACCCATCCAACGCCCAGGGAAGTGGGCATCCAGCCACTCACGGACAACAAGAGCGAAGTGCGGAGGGGCGCCATCTTGCATAAATATCAGATCGTCGATGTTCTCCCATGTGCTGACAACCGGCCAGACCTCGTTTCGCAACATAGCAAGGTACCGCTCAGCATTCATGGTGTTGCGCAGAAGGAACGGGCCCACAACCTGATCTGAGGTCATACCACACCACACCGTTACGCTGAACCGATTCTGCCGTTTTTCAGCGGTAACCGTGCGACTTCTTTCTTTGGGGGTGGGTAAAGGAAGAAGTCTACCGCACCAAACCGAGGACATTGGAAGAACTGGAGGACCGAATTCGGGAAGTCATGTCCTCCATCCCGCCGGAGTTCCTGCTAAAGTCAGTGGACGCCATTCCTGGGCGGCTCCAGAAGCTGGTGGAAAGAGTTGGAGCCCACATTGAATTTTACAGAAAACCTACCATGTATGCCTACCTTTTCATATTATTTCTTCTGAAATAAATGGATAATATACGTATTTTTATACCAATCCAAAATAGGGAGCTACTTTCCGCCCACCCTGTATATATATATATATATAATATATATATATGTATATATATAATGGAAATGTTGAAGTGCAAACTGGCTTTTTTTTTCTTATTTTGCATGCGTCTTTTCCTTTTGTTTAATGTTGAGAATTAGTTTTGTTGATGATGTCTTTTAACCCCCGCAGATTCTGTATTTAGAGACCCTATAACGCTACAGTTATTTGGAAGTAAGTTTATTGTTTTTTACTATTATAATACCCACTGTGTTAAATACACCCAGGCTCTAACCTATTATACAGAATCTATCCATTTAAGGCGTAACCTTTTTATTTTTTATTGTATATATCATTTCCACGAACGATCGATCGATCTTTATTTCAGACTCAACAGGTACACACACAGTACAAGTGGTTCATAGAAGGTTAAGTAATAGTTAGTTGCCTGCAGCAGTGATCATATAGGCCAACGAAACGCTGTAAATAATGAACATAACTGTTGCTTACGCCACATTGCCTCTAGATTCGAGATTTATAAAATATATTCATTACCGTTCCAAGCCCAGTCCTAAATTTTTGTATATAAAATTGTGTATAATACTGGTAAAATTAAGTACATTACTGAATTATTGACTACAAACAACAAACTGGCACTAGAAGGGACACCATTTACGAACCTGGTTCTTAATAATTAGCACCCTAAAAAATAGTTATAGGCTACATAAACCTAATCATTTAGTTTTTATGAATTTGTCGAAATTAAATCGCGATATATTGAATATTAGCTTCCGAATTTTGATGATTGAAATCAATCTGCAATTTGGCAACATTCTGCTTGGTACTGTACTTTAAAGGAAGTAACAAAATGACATTTGCGTAGCTGTATTTTAAATTTTAATTATTTTACATGTTTTAAATTTACAAACACCTTTCCCCACATTTCCTTAATTTTCATTAATAATAATTACTACTATACTGATTAGTACTAATTAATATCGGCTCCATTGCATCGTTACTTTCCACTCAAGGCCTTATTTTTACCTATACGAACCTAGTCCCAGTTACCTATCCCTTATTCATCAGTTACACGCCTTTTAAGTAATTATTAAAAGTTTAAACTAGTTCATTAAAAATCTTAAGAATTAGTATAGTTCTAACTTAAAAGTTAAAACCTTATCAAGTTCATACCTCGTGAAATTTGGAAACAGTTTGCTTAAATTGTTTTTTAACTCTCTACATTTGCACTGACACGATATACTTTCCAGTAAGTTAAGTACTGTACTGTACAGTATAGCGTTTGTCAGTATGTATACTGTATATACCAAAAATTCTCTTCTGCGAACTGTTTGTTGAAATAGGCCATTTTTATCTTATTAAAAGTATTTCGGATAAGACTGCTCAGATTTTTCATTTCAAACTAAATTTGCTTAATCGTCCGAAATTTACGCATAAACCGTGAAATTTACCTTGTATTCCTGTACAATTTTAAAAGGCGTTTACTCGCATGATGTTGATTTTGGGCCTTTTGGCAGAGAGTGAAATCTTAGAAGCAGTCGCCCAGTTCGATTTCAACGCCCGCTCGGAACGGGAATTAAGCTTCAACAAAGGGGACGTCCTACTACTACACTCTCAGTCTCCTCCGACTGGTGGAAAGGCTCTTTTAAGGGCAAGACTGGGCTCATTCCAGACAAGTATATCCTCCTCAAAATAAGGTACTGTAAAGTCATTTATGTATTGTGTGAAGGAAAGGAGGATATATTTCCCGTAACTTGCCCCCCTCATATAAGGTCCCTACGAAGAGAACGACACCCGTACATAATTTTACATTTTGGCCACGTAACACCGCTTCCCGTGAGATCAGCGAGGTTAAGCGTCGTTGGATCTGTTCAGTAGTTGGATGGATGACCGTCCTCCGCATTCAGATGTGGCTACCCTCAGATTGTTCTGATCCCACGTAAAGGTGTAGATTCCCTCGTCACTTTCCCTTCGTTGCTACGGTGATAGTTAAACAATTCCGATCATCATTACTAATGATTTAAGAGTTCGGCAAAGAATTATGGAGTATACGTGTATTATTTTGTTAAAGGTGATACGCGTTGAAGTAACGAATTTACTTTATAGATTGCATTCTATTGTCAATTTCGTCTTTGGTTTGTATTCAGGGACGAGGACAAAGAGCGCATGACTGATCGAGGAACGAGTGAAGAGTCGAACAAACGAAGAGCTTCCTCCTCTTCCGAATCTATTTTGACAGCTTCTTCTCAACTTTCCGAAGCTTTAGGAAGAATCACCCCTAATGGGGGCTCGCCAGGGCCATCCGCTTCTTTCTCTTCGAGTCAGGCAGGGCAAAAATAATTAATTCCCCCCCATGTTGTGTCTCGTTTGATGTTTTTATTTGTATACGTGTCTTCTGGTTATTTCCTCTTCGTTAAAATTTATTTACTTGAATTATAATGGTTTCCGTTTAATTAAAGTTCCCTTTTTTGTCTTAGGATCGAAACCAGAGTCCCTCCCTTATGGAAAGGCAGAGTATCGGGGGTAGTAGCTCCCCGGTCCCCAGTCTAAGTTCTCTGAGCTCGAGTGGAGGTACCGGGGAGGTGGATTCCCCTTCTGATGGGGTTTTGCCCCCGAGCTCCCCCGGTAGTGGCCCCAACCTTTCCAGAATGCCTCAGACGCAGGAGGAGGTAACCACTTAGTTGGTGTGTTGCAACCCTTCGTTTAGATGTAGTTTAAGAGGGTCAGTCCGTTGCAGTTGTCCAAAATAATTTTGTTTTATTCGTATGAACTTTAACCCTTTCACTACGGGCATATATTATAGTACATATCCCCCCACATTTTTAACCCCAGAAGGTGGAAAGAGAGGGATATACCCTTGCTTTATAAACTACACCCGGAGTTCAGAAAAAAGTAGGAGTTGGTTTATTTACCACACTAGGATTTGGCGCAAATTGGAGGTGTAGTTTATATGCCACACCCGGAGCGAAAGGGTTAAATTGGAATATTCTTTTAAGAGTCGTTGGTAAGATAAATAAAACTTTATCTTGAATACAGCAGCAGCAACAACAACAATGATGTACCGGAATTTAGTCAGTAACAACCTTGTAAACTTTTTGGTTCCTATCCAATTCAGTAATTATATTGAAATAAGAAACAGTTCATTTTAAAGGTCTTTTTCCATATTGTTTTATTATTGCATTGCATAATTCATTAAAAATAAGGTTAATTTGATATTAAGTAAATTATAAAAAACGGACTGATCCACACACAATTACTTTTACTTAGTTTTAGTATGCATGTTGGAATTACCTCTTTCCTCCAAGTTTCATAGTTAAATTTGATAACATTTTTAATAGTAAGAGTAATATTAGTTAAAAGGCAAACTACTAGTAAATGTTAAGTTAATTAAGTACAATCTTCTGGTTTTAAGGGTTAATTTTTCAGCCACGATGCTAACAATAGATCACGGTAAATTATTATCAGTGTTAGAAACGTTGATATTAACTGAGTATTTGTAGATCTTTGATACTATGTATGGAGGCATGACATTGTTGAGGGTAGCTTATTTAACTATATATTAACATTTTCGTAGGCTTACTCTTTAATGTGGTTTCTAGCTTCTTAATGTGCATGTTTCAAATTTATTCTTCAGTTACGTTCTCTGTTCATTTGTTACTTTGTTTTTACTTTGAAACGTCCCCTCACTCTACCAGGTAATAAACAAATGTGCGTTTTAATTGTGAGAGAGAGATTGATTAATGAAATCCTTATTTCCCCGATTTCATCCGTTTCAGTATGGTATAAAGAGTTAATGTGAACCACTCTTGGCAGCTGTCTTTTGACATTTTTGAACTTTCAGAACGTTCCGGGAATTCCCAAGCACGGAACGAACGTGGGAAATGCAGGTACTTCCATTTCCTCTGGGAAAGAAGACCTTCGGTCGTATTTGTCTACCGAAAGTATTTCTAGTCTTCCCCCATCCGGATTCCATACGATCAGTTCCTCCCGGGTAAGACTTGGCGATACCGTTCGCATGTGCGCCAGTCTTTCGGAGCCGTGTGGTGGCAGCACCGATTTTAGCAGCTCCAGCGGTGATACTTGGCGATCTCAGTCTCGTCCTTCTTCGCAGAGTTCGCTGTCATCGAGCAGTTCCGACGAGAAGATAAGCTTTTCGAGGCGATCACAATGGGAGTCTTCATCCTTCGGCAAAGGAAAACCTGTCATTGGAGCCCCCGACCTCGTCATGGATCTTCCTGTCACTTCTCTTTCGTCTTCGCCGAAGGAACAGGCGAATATGGCCGCTTCTCCGCGTCTCCATCCCGCCCACCGCTGCGATGCTCATCAGAACGCTGCCGTCGCACAAGGAAGACCCTCTCCGGGCACTCAGTCGCCGGACATGGTTTCAATGACGGCCGCCGAATGTTTCGCCAAACAGAATCAAAGCACGCTAAAAAAGGCGAACGTTGTTGGGAAGCCGTTAATCGGCGGTGGCAGTTCGGACGCTCAGACGCAGACTTTGGCCCTAATCAAAGTCTCCACGAGCATCAGCACGGACACCCCTCCTCTCAAAGACGCTGAAGAGTCTTCCTTAAAGGAGGCTTCCTCGACAGCGCCTTCCACACCTTCCGTCTCAACCATCGTTAAGAATCTGGATAATGTAAGAATCGAAGCGGAGCAATCTCAAAGTGAGGAGGTTTTGATCGAGGTTCGCGCGGCTGCCGACATGGTTCCCTCCGACGTTGTTGCCACGCCCTCGACGCCTAAACTAGCCGCGAGGTACTTGAAAGCCGTCGCCGCCTCGGGAGGGGGTTCGGGAGTGGCTGTGAAGCCTCAGGTCCGAGTGAAGCCGACAGTTCTTAAGAAGCCGAGTCTTCCTCCATCTACTACAGATCCTGAGGCTTCAAAATTTCCAAATTGAAGTTCTTCCATCAAATTTGCATCAGCACAAAAATTAAATTTGCTGGAAGCACTATTTGGAGGCCATTACGCTTACCGAGCGAGGCGCTTGTGCGCGTCGGCTCTCGATTACTCAGCATGGAAAGTTTGTCCCCCTCCCAATTATGAAGAATTCGTTAACGAGTTAAAAAGTTGGTAATTGAAATAAGTTAAGTGGAATGAGTTTGTGAGTCGAACCTGATGTCTTGCCTTTTTTACCTTACCTGTGATTTTAACAAACTAGCGGTGTAGTTTTAGTTGGTTTTCGGCCAGTTATCCATAGAGTAAGGAAATTGCTCAATACTGCTCTGTACTTTCTTCCAATATTTTTGGTAGCACTAAGTTGTGATGTAAAACTATTTTTTTATTGTGGGAAAGTAGTAGTGACTGAGTAAAAGGTTCTGCTAAAGCCATCTGTCTTGTACATAATTATCTAAAAGACTTGACAAAAGAAGCTAAATTATGGTAATTATTATTATATACGTACGTATATGATTAAAATTAATGTTCTTAAAAGTTGGTAACATTATTCATTATAGTAGTTTTTTTACCAATATTTTTATAATTTTACTTTTAAAAAATTGTAACTCAAGAATTTTATTGTACCATTATTTATAAGTCACTTACCCAATTGATATTACTAAGTAATTTTAGATGGAGGACCACTTGATTTATAGTTTAAGGTATTAGAAATTACTTGGCATTTTTTTTTTATACAAATAAATGTATGTATTCCTTTTATTAATTTGGGTATACTCCGTCATTCAGCAGAATCTGCTTTTTTTTTTTTTTTCTTTTTTTTTTTTTTTTTTTTTTGATTAACGCGTTCTTGAACTACGGTCATGAAGCAAGTGCAAGAAGGTTAAGGTAACGTAACTAACTTCGAATGCCCCGAGCCAGGGCCACCTTAGCCAGCCAGCGTTAATTAAATAGGAGTGGTCGGCCCGCTATCTTACCGCGACGTAAGATACAGAGAAGGCAACCGCCCATCTGGAGTTCGAACCCGTCTCTGTGAGGACTTTCAGGACTACCGAGCGGCGCCGTAACTGATGGTGCCACAGGACGCTCCAAGTGTAAATGTAAGCTTATTCGTATGTTTTTGGAAAATATCTGCACTGAATTAGATTGCTCTGAAGTTATAACTTTCGAATGCCTATTTGTACGGAGTTTTGCCTTAGAGGAATGCTTAAATATTAAGAGAATCATTTTGGGTATTTTACGTTTGTAGATCTTAACAAAATTACAAAGTTGCGAAAAAGCATAAGAAAAAAATTAATACTAATTGGCAAGTTTCTAAGACTTTTCATTTTTTATATTTTTTTTGTGTGTGTGACTAAAAAAAGTCACTGGTTAACTTTACATAGCGGAAGCAATGCGGTTATGTATGCTTAATTAGAATTTTAACCTTTTATTTCATTGGTGTTAAAGGTAACTTTAGCGAACGCCAAATTTCGATCGAAGAAAATTGATGATTTTGTAGTTGGCCTTTCACTTCGGTAAAAACAAGGTGACTGTTTTCACTGATGAAAAAGAAAATTATCCATTACGAGAAAGTATTAGCTTTTTAAGTAGTGCCTTCCACGAATTAAGTAGATGGGAGTATTTGAGTTCTCAAGGGGGTGAGGGGGGAAGGTGGGCTGTATGCCCGGCACCATGGTAAATATTGAAAAATTTCTCAATCATTTTATTAGCAAACACTTTTAAATCATTACGCAGTTTCTACCTGAAATATATGAAACGGATATTAAATTAAATTTTGTTATCGTTGAGATATACTTTTCCTGTTTCTGAACAGTACAAGTGTCAAATTATATTGAAATATATATTCAGGAAAATTACGTGTCAAATTATATTACTAGATAGATTTCTTTCCAACTAGAAAATTTTTAGTACTACTAATCTAGGTGGAATACTACTAAATTGGCAACACTGCACGTGCTAGGTGTGGAGGGGACTTAAGAAAATCGGTTTTTAAGAGTAGAATAGCGGTAAGAATCCACTTTGGCTTGTAATCGCGGTCTTTTATTAGTGTTTAGTGAATACAATAATTGAAAATATTATATACCTTTTAGGTTATCTTTACACGTAGTAGCTATTGTAGGATGTTTGTGGGGCAAGTCTCATGTTGTACGAGAGTTCTTAATTATCGGCAGTCGAACCTAGCGGCCTTTTGTTAACGGTGTCGGTGCTTTAAAGCAGTCCTTAGTGTTTTGCATAAGAAGTGACGTGTGAGCAGTCCCTGGCCGGCATTTTTAAGTTAGCAAATTAGTGCATACGTCGTACGAATGTGGAAATACAATCTCGAAGAACTATAGACCGGTGTGACTGACATCACTAAAATTAGAAGTGCAGATGTGAAATCCTTACTGACCCAGATAGAATATACAGGTGGTCAAAAGAAAACCCGAAAGTCAATACCTAAAATTTTTAGCTCATAAGATATGTAAAAAATTAGGAGCTAAAACAAACCAGCTCTAAATAGGCAGAAAAGCAAAAGATTTAGAGAGTTATGATGGCCGACGATGCGAGAGAAACAATCGGATAATAAAGCAAAAAGTTGCGAGGACAGTTACTCAGAGCCTTGAAAAGAAGGGACACAGTAGTAATGATTCCCTTACTGAACGCTGATTGTAACGAAAGTGGAATACTGCTCAGTCTTGACATCTCCATTAAATAAATAAAAATTCCGTCAAGATTGATGGCTGTAAAGAACTCTACTAGGAAAAACTATATTTGTTGGAAAGAGAGGGTGGGGGGAAAAAAATACCATACCATAATATACGCATGGAAAATAGAAAAACTAGTGCCTAACCTCTAAAACAATGTGTAGTCCTCCCGAACTAAAGGCTAGACAAGCGACACCCTCAACCTGAAAGAAAATGGCTTTTTTGTCGGGGCCCAAGACTACTTAACCTTCTACTCGGACGCATCAGAAACATTACAGATGACAAAACAAGTTTTAAAAGGAGATTTTTTAACCCCTGGCTTAGGACAGGAATTCTCTTCTCCATCAATCGGGTCTCCGTATGAAGAGACTGACGCACGAAACATCTACAAAGTGTAAATATTATTATGCAGGGTGTACATAAAGTCAGGATCTATTTTTGTGAAGCACTTGGAAATTATATGGAATTCAATCATAAAATGATAGTGGTAGCATTTATTAAATAATTAAGAGTAGGATTCGACGTGATGACGCCCATCAGTATCCCTGCACAGCTCAAATCGTTCCGCAGCATTTATAAACACATTCTGGAGCATTTGCGGGGTTATGTTATCTGCAGCAGTTCGTATACGTGTACGTAAGTTTTCAAGACTCGTAATCTTCGTCTGATAGACGTGCGATTTGATAAAGCCCCATGCAAAGAATCTAAAGGGGTTAAATCTGGTGATCTCGCTGGCCAAGGTCTGTTGCTTCCGCGTCCGATCCAGCGATTTGGAAAACGTCCATTTAGATAATCCTGAACAATTTTGGCATAGTGACAAGGAGCACCACCATGTTGATAGACGACGGGGATAGGATTGTTAGTACCGTCGTCTATCAACATGGTGGTGCTCCTTGTCACTATGCCAAAATTGTTCAGGATTATCTAAATGGACGTTTTCCAAATCGTTGGATCGGACGCGGAAGCAACAGACCTTGGCCAGCGAGATCACCAGATTTAACCCCTTTAGATTTCTTTGCATGGGGCTTTATCAAATCGCACGTCTATCAGACGAAGATTACGAGTCTTGAAAACTTACGTATACGAACTGCTGCAGATAACATAACCCCGCAAATGCTAAGGAACGATTTGAGCTGTGCAGGGATACTGATGGGGGGTCCACGTCGAATCCTACTCTTAATTATTTAATGTTACCACTTTATCATTTTATGATTGAATTCCATATAATTTCCAAGTGCTTCACAAAAATAGATCCTGACTTTATGTACACCCTGTATTGTACATATGGTGGTTACAAAAAATAAATTTTGATGTATACATGATAGAAAAACTAAACATCTTACGAAAGCATAATTAGTTTTTAACGTTACATTACAAATTTCTAGACGTCAACATAGCAGTTCATTGGGAGTTCCCTGAGCAGTACTACTGCCATTTCCCATAATTACTGCTTTCGTGGCCGGGGACCTTTCAAGTGTGCTGAGCGCCCTTGGAGGCGTACATTCCATATTCTATTACTACAAATGCAAAGAAACCTTGGTTTAACTGTACTTTCTTTAATGCTATCCGCAACAGAGGAAGCTTTCAGAAGGTAACCGCCACTCGACTCATTACTCTGTGCTTATATTTCTGCCTGGAATCGTGCAAAATCTGTTCTTTGACTCGCCAAAAACTTCTTCATCGGACAAAAATGTGAAAACTAATTCAATTCTACTTATTCTCGCTCTTTCTGGCACCTAGCTAAGAACTTCAACTTTACTTTCTCTTCTGACAAAGCTAAACTCTTCGCCTCCAACTAAACCTTGGACGATTCGGGTGCTGTTCCTCCACCCTCTGACTTTATGATGTCAGGAATTAGAATCTCTTCCAAAGATGTTTATTCTGCCCTATGTGGGCTCAACTCCAGGAAGGTGTACGGTCCTGATGGTATTCCTCCTATTCTCGAGAACTGTGCTTCTGTGCAGACACCCTACCTAGGCACACTTTTTCGAGTTTCTTTCATCTGGTACTTTTCCTTTCTGCTGAAAGTTAGCTTTCATTCAGCCTGTCCCAAAGGATGACTGCTCTCAACCCTCCAACTATTGTTCAATTGCTTTGATTTTTATGCCTTTCTAAAGTTTTTAAATATATCCTTAAGAAGAAAATTTTTAAACATCTCGCAATCTTCTTTCTGATCGTCAGTATAGGTTCCTCTTTTCGGAATTTCAATGAAACCTTTGCTATTGCGCTAGATAATTTAGGCCGGGTCGAATTTCTGGGGGCAGATCGGGCACTATGTGGGGCTTATGAATTGGGGTCCTGACAAACATACTCCAAAAAAAAGTTTATGCTCCCCCAGGTACCACTAGCATACTACCCTTCTATTTTTGGCTCCGCCCCGAAAATGAAAATAATACTCATAAATGAAAATGGAGACCATTTAGAGCATCTTCTCATAGAGAAGACCCCGCCTAAAATTGCATAATATATATCGTGTGCAATTTTCAGGCAATTACCTAAAACATTTGGATTTCTCAAAATTTTCACCACGCGTTTTTTCTCAAAATATTTGCTATATCAGAAAATTGATTACACAAACATCGTTTATGTGTAATCAATTTACTGAGCTGTGTGTTGAAATTCAATACCAATAAATTTCATGTTTTAATTATCATATTTTTACAGGAATTATAAGAATTTATGCTCTTTAGATTTACTTATGATCCATGCATGATTCTATAAAAGCTGAATTTTTAATTTTTTAAAAAGGTTTAAAAAAAATGTCAACCAGAAACAAATCTTCGAATGCAGCTTTTGGTTTTGCTACTGGATTCCGCCGATCAATGATTCCTACAAAGGCAGACGTTCAGACACTATTTCTTCATTCAAAAGAAGAAAAAAAAAAAAAAAATCGTCAAGGGGATCAGCAACTGCGAAAGATTGCTACAATATAGTTACCAAAGATCTTCAAGATATTTGGGCCATGTTCTCTCTCCGTCATTCAAGAAAGATCTATTTCTTCTGCAGTGGAAAGATTAATCAGATCAGCTCTTTCCTTGAACAAGGTTCCTCTACGTCAAAGGAATGAAAATTTTGTTAAAAAACTTGCTTCATATGATGAAATGTTTGACATTTGTACTTGCAAATGTTATGATAAAGGAATAGAAAGGCCGTTTTGTCGATGCGAGGTAAAAATCCCAATGGTAAAATGGGAGTCATTTGTAGGCCAAAAGCAAAGAATAAATCAATTAGGGCCATTTGATCGTGAAGTTGCCGCTGTCCAGAGACGATCCCTCTCAAGAGCAAGAGAGGCAACAAAGGTCACAAGTGGAAATGGCAGAGGCTATGGAAGTTGTACCATCTTCTTCAGTAGATGACTTTAGCGAAGATATAGAAGACAGTGACAATGAGCTAGAATTCGTGCCCGATGTGGAATTGATTGAAAACGATGAAAATAGGTATTCATACAACGAATTACCATTGGTGGCAGACCGTTACCATGTGAGTTCGAGAGCTACAGCAGCTATTGTTAATGCTGCATTGAAAGATATGGGAATAATCGATCAATCTAACATGCTTGATAGGAAGAAAATAGAAAGAGAGAATTAGTGTAGGCAAGAAAAATAGTTAGATCTAGATGTGAAAATGTGAATATTGAATGTATAGGGTTTGAATGAAGAAAGGATGATATGTTAACCAAGCATGGAAAAGAGAAAGAACAACATTATGTGCTGATCAAAGACCCTAGAGGTATCTATGTAGACCATCTCTGCCCTGACGCAGGAAATGCTTGGTGTATAGCTGATGAAATTATAACGTTCTTAATCGATTCAGCGAGCATCGACACACTCAATGCTCTGCTATGCGACGGTACTGCTGTCTCTTTTACACATGAATGAACTCCCCTTCAGACACACATTTGAAACCATAGACGGAAAAACATCAGGGTCAAATACCTTTAAAGGTTCAATTGGAGCGAAGTTGAAATGCGATTTAACCATTTTAGACTTAGTGGCATTTTCACCAGTTCAGGGCAACGTCCAAGATATACCACCGAATGTCGTGAAAGAGTTAAGCAGTGATCACAAGTATCCATGATATGTGCCTAGCAGTGCAATCTGGATGGGTATCTGAAAGTCTAGCCCGCAGGTCTCCAGGTGCCGTTCATCATGCTCGCTGGATTACCCGAGCAAACCGGATTCTTCGTTTATATGTATCGACTTTGCATCCCGAACAAAATCTGAAAGAACTGGTAACCATCGTCATGAAATCATATGTTCCTGGATGGTTTCATATCAAATCCCATTCTAAAGCTACTGACGGAGCACGGAATTTTTTTCATTTGATTGTCTTGACGCGAGGATTGGAAGAAAAACATCGCATTATTATGGAACCGGTGTTCCGTAATAATGCCTATTTTGCCAATCCCGAAGCTATCCTACTGTCAGTGCTTACTGATAGCAGACAACATGTCAGAGAAGATGCTCTTCAGAAGATACTTCTCAGTCGGACACGTTTCAGTGGCACACGAAATTTTGAGCTTCCTAAATCTCTAAATTTCGATTCCAAAGACTACTATGAGATGATTGACTGGAGAAAGGAAGTTATCAATCCTCCACCTTTGATAAGGAATTTCAGCAATGAAGAGCTGCTGCATACAAGAACAGAACCCTTGAAAATTGCTGCCTTTTCATGCCACAGTCAAAGCGTGGAAAGTGCAGTGAACTTAGTGACAAAAGCATCAGAACAAAGGATTGGCTACGGCAATCGGCACAAATTTATCCTCAATCAACTGGAATCAAGAAAAAGACTGCCACAGTTTGAATGGAAAAGCCAATGGGGCCAAGGCACATCCACAAGTAATTAGTGAATTGTGAAGGTAATTTTCAAATTAAATTTTGTTTTTACTTCAAAGCTGTTTTGTGTAATAAATGGTACAATAGACTATCTTCTTTTCAGACAAATATACTAGGCCTATATGAGGTTTATGAATTGGTCTCCTAGGACCTAGGCAATCAGTACTCCAAACTAAAGTTTATGTCACCCTTTTCTATATACTGAACACTTTTTGGGGATGCGACAATTTTTCAAGGATTTGAAATTTCTTGGATAATTGCCTGAAAATTACACACGAGGTATATTATGCAATTTTAAGGGGGGTCATCTCTATAAACAAATGCTCTAAATGATCTCCATTTTGATTTATGATACTATTTTTAATTTGGGGGCGGAGCCAAACATAAGAGGGAGTATGCTAGTGGTACGGAGGGGAGCATAAACTTTCTTTTGGAGTATGTTGGTCAGGATATCATTTCATAAACCCAACATAGTGCCCATCTAAAAAAAATCATTTTGACGATTTCGACCCGGCCTACTACATAGATATATCAAACACTTGATAGAGTGGCACAAATCTTTAATTTCTAAACTGCCCTATTTTGGTTTCTAGCCTTCTGTCTGTGCCTTCCTCTCTAATTTCCTTTCTCGCCGCTCTAAGTATAGCTGCGGTTGTAGATGGTCACTGTTCTTCTCCTAAAGCTATTAACAGTGCTGTTCCTCAGGGTTCCGTCCTGTCACCCACTTTTCCTTTTATTTATTAATCTTTTATTTCTCACTTCGTCCCATCGCCTCCTATGCCGATGATTCACTCTTCACTTCAACCGATTTGCAAAGCGCCTCTACATGCTTCACGTAGGACAGCTATAGTATACCTGACTTCTGCTATATTTGATTGGGACGGAGAAAACTGTGGCTTTCAATCCCTCAAACACACTGTTCCTCCTCCATCTGTCTACTGGTCACAATCTTCCACTCTACTATCCTCTTACCTTCAACAATACACAACTTAATCCTTCCTCTTCTCTTAACATTCTTGGCGTTTCCTTTTCTCGTGATCTTTTTCTGAGAAGGCTCCTGGGCCAGACCAGTTTCTCCCCAGAGTGTTGCGGGAGGTGCGCGACCAGGTGGCTCCCCACCTGGCTACAGTCTTCAACAAATCGTTGGAAACGGGCCAGGTGCCTGGTGACTGGAGGGAAGCCAACGTGACCCCTATCTTTAAGAAAGGGGATCACGAAAGTCCAGGGAACTATCGTCCCATTAGTCTCACTTCAGTTGTAGGTAAATTATTAGAGGGGATAATAGCGGATAGGATCGTTGACCATTTGGATTCCTACAAGCTGCTTGTGGACTCCCAACATGGGTTTAGACGGCATAGGTCGTGTCTCACCAACTTGCTCGAGTTTTTCCACGTCATGTTGGGTGAGTATGATAAGAGTAGGGCGATTGATATACTTTATCTCGACTTTCAGAAAGCCTTTGATAAGGTACCTCACCGCCGGCTAATGGCGAAAGTGCGCGCGCTGGGTATCGGTGGGGAAATAGGTAGGTGGGTAGAAAACTGGCTGAAGAATAGGCGGCAGAGGGTTGTAATTAAAGGGGCTAGTTCGGGTTGGGCCTCGGTCACTAGTGGGTTCCTCAGGGTTCCGTTTTGGGGCCGCGCTGTTTATCATTTACATAAATGATATCGACGGTGGCATCGTCAGTCGGATCGCCAAATTCGCTGATGACACCAAGCTTGGGGCCAATGTTGGGACGCCCGAAGCGATCGAGGAACTGCGTGCGGACGTAGGTAGGATAGGAGAGTGGTCCGAAAAATGGCAAATGCCGTTTAACTTGGGTAAATGCAAAGTGATGCACATTGGCTACGCCAATCCCAAGTCGGACTAGGGTCATTCTCTGTCAGATCAACCAGTGCCTAACACCCTCATCTCTCAGATTTTGCTGAAATTTGGTTTATAGGGAGTTTGTGGGCCCTGAATCCATTTCTGAAATTATAAGGTCAATCCGACCAACGGTTCAAGAGATATGACCTCGGGAAATTTGAGGTCACTTGCGAGGTCACTAACATTTGGCGACCCATAACTTGGGTAATAATGGTCACAATTATATAAAAGTGTATATATTTAGAATCAGAAAACGACAAGGAATCCAAATATGCAAGTTTTAGAACTCTAGGTTGAAAAATAAAAAAGTTACACTGTAACCAAAATTTGAGGTCACGATTTGACCTCTGGGGTATCAAATGAGAATTTTTTTTTTTAATGTAAAAATGAAGGCATAGGCATTGGCTATTAGAATCAGCAAAAAAAAGTTTGTTAGTTTTTTTCATGTAACTAACATATAAGTGAACACCATATTCATAAGTTGTGCGTCAATTCTACCTATTTTTTCACACTTAAGCTCATAATTTGACCTATAGAAATTAAAATTACATTTTTTTATAGATATAAAAACAAAGGCAAAAAAATGTAAAATTGTATTTCACTGCTAATCTACACTGGCAATAATAGTTATAATAGTGAAAGGGGAAGACCTACTTAGGACTCATGTGCTAGCCTAATACAATTTTTGCATGCTCGATGCTCTCATCAATTTCTTTTTGTGGAAAAATGTATTGAATTCTGCTGCCTCCTCTTAGGTAGGACAACTCATTACAGTTATATATGATGTCCTGGCACTGCACATGAATCCTTGTTTGATGGATAATAATATGCACTTGATCCTGATGACCCAGAGGGATGTAGAAAGTTCACAGTGAAATCATCAAACTCTTCACAATATTCCTCCACAATTCCATACCAAACTTGCATGTCATAAATGCAGCCAACATACTCTCCTGGTTTGACACATTTTAGGTTACCAAGCATTGCAGGTTCATTAGTAAAATGACTTTTCCTTTTTCTTTTCTTTTCTCCAATGCCACTTGAAATGGGATACACCATCAGTTCTTCCTTGTTTAGGGGAACAAATCTATGATATTTCTGAGTTCCAGGAATAGCCCTACTATCCTTGAATCGATGTTCCAACCGTTCTTCTGCATCTGTCAAATCAGCTGTAGTTACAAAGAAAAAATTTATCTTCTTGCTCAAGTTTTCTTCACAAAACTGAAACATGTGTTCTGGTGTAAGAATTTGCCTCTCTGTAGTTCTCTGCAAACTGGCACGAGCAGTAGCTCTTTTCACTGTTCCTCCAATCCCATCACATGCATTTTTGCCATGGGATGTAGCAAAGAAGTGCCATTCACAAGACAGACCAAAATCCTCTTCATGGTAACAGAGATTTGTGAAGTTGTATCTGTTCTTATATTGGCCAGCACATCCATCTGAGAAATAGTGCACCTTCTTCAATTGTGGGCATCTGAATTTAACATATGTCATAAGCTTCAATATGAATGAGTAAACCATTATAGTGTTGTGTTTTAGTGATGCAGATAAGAAACAGACACTAAAATGGCTAAGTTCCTGGTCTGCAGATGATCTATAATAGATGACAAAAGGGTGAACTGTACACTGTGAATTGTCCCAGTGAAACCCTTGGGCAGCATCCTGGACAATGAAAATAATTCTCAGAGAAATCACCTACTATAACTACTTCGCTCTGAGGTGGTAGTGTTTCTTTCAACTGTGTAGTACTGTGATTGTTGCTGAGCAACAAAGTGATGACGAACCATGCAGGATATTTTCATGCTTAGGGATGATAAGTATTCATGAAGTGGCTCCACCTTATCAACCATTGTACAACGTCAACAGTCACCCATTGCTTGTAAGATATTTCATTTGGAGCTGATTTCACACTGTCAAGTAACTCAAGAAAATCCAGGACACCCTCTTCTCTTGGGCAATCATTGCAAAGTTGCATCATGCAAGTCTCTCTCTCTGTACTGCAGACACTGTAATCCATAAGATCCTTGTATGAAAGACCTCTTTCTCCCAATGCAGCCAGCTGCAATTTTGGATTTTGATGGTATGTGCAGACACAGACAGAATGAGTCCCACCACTACCGGCAAGCACACAATATGATGGCCGTAATTTTGCAAATGTGGAAAATCCTATTTTGGGATTCTTTTCATCATTTTTATATAGTTCAAACATCTCTCTTAAATTCCCGAGGACCAATCGTTTTTGCACCTTCATTGCACCTTCATTGCACCTTCATTGCACCTTCAGCACTGATAACTTTCACGCAATCCTTTTGGCCAGGACACATACGACTAACCTCTTCTGACTCATAGAATCTTCTAACTATATCTTTGTGTTCTTCAGATATCACTTTTCCTTTGCTCATTAGTGGAATCTTCGGAAGGATTCCATGTTCTGATTTAAGTGAACGGCTTCTTTTCACCATGTATGTTGTAGTTTGAAAGAAACTAGCTGTTTTTTCAATTGTGTATGGTGAGAGTGTCAATATTTGTAGTTTGTGATGGTGACATTTGCTCTCCAGGAATGACTGTTTCAATTCATTCATTAATTTGTCTAGATGTTTTTCAGATTTAGTTTCAGGTTTTGAAGTATCACTTACCTCCTCGGTAATTTGAACACCATAACTGAGTTCTAGCCTCTCCTTCAGGTGTTTCTGAGCAGATGATAGCTTACCACGAGCCTTGCGCTTTTTCTGGCTTAATGACAGCCCTTCTGAAAAGAACAGAAAAAAAGGTTTCACACCTGAATATTAGTAATTAAATATTAATTATAGTACCTTAAATGCTATATAATTGGCTATATAGTAGATCAAACAGACCTTGTAGTAAAGTATAAGTTATTATATTAATTTATTACTTACTTTTTTTAACTGGTGTTTGGTCCAGAAATGCTAGAACTGGTTCAACTGAAGTTGAAGGATTTTCCTTTATCAAGCAATCACTGTCATTGTCCAGATCTTGAATTGAAGAGATGTTACTCAAGCCACTGATAGTAGATGATTCATTTGAATCCTGCTCAGACTCGTTGTTTTCAGTGGTACTAAGTATAGTGGGGTTTTTCATTATCAGTGTCCAGCAGTTCACACCAACAATGAGTCTTTTTCACTCTTCCAGCACATTTTTCAACAAGTACATCAGTCACTTTTCTAAGATTGATTGTTATGCGTTTCTTGTGTTTTTGAATAGGGTCCTGGCAGTATTTCAAGTGCCGAACCATTGTATTTTGATCTGTAAAGATATAGGATTTACAATTAGGTAATATATATTTTTAGAAAATATATAGCTATACACACTTAATATTTTAGGCCTTGATAGTCTCTGAGGCTCATTAAAACACCATACCCACCAGCCACCCACAGTGCTGGCTGGAACTGTACTAACCTGTAGACAAGGAATTTTGCAACTATCTGTGTTGATTCTGCACTTAGACAAGTAGCAACATGTTTCAACAGGTTTGTTTAGGCTACATGTGAGCTTAGTCTTCCCCTTTCACTATTATAACTATTATTGCCAGTGTAGATTAGCAGTGAAATACAATTTTTATTAAATTCTTGGAGCTTGAGGTCAAATTGATAGCGAAGATATAAAAATTCCTTGAAATGACAAGCAATTTATAAATATGGTGTTCACTTATAAGTTAGTTACATGAAAAGTACCAACATAAACAAACTTTTTATGATTGTTTCTATTAGTCAAGAACTCTGACTGTTTTTTATATCTATAAAAAATGTAATTTTAATTTCTATAGGTCAAATTATGAGCTTAAGTGTGAAAAAATAGGTAGAATTGACACACAACTTATGAATATGGTGTTCACTTATATGTTAGTTACATGAAAAATACTAACATAAACAAACTTTTTTTGCTGATTCTAATAGCCAATGCCTATGCCTTCATTTTTTACATTTAAAAAAAAATTCTCATTTGATACCCCAGAGGTCAAATCGTGACCTCAAATTTTGGTTACAGTGTAACTTTTTTATTTTTCAACCTAGAGTTCTAAAACTTGCATATTTGGATTCCTTGTCGTTTTCTGATTCTAAATATATATACTTTTATATAATTATGACAATTATTACCCAAGTTATGGCTCGCCAAATGTTAGTAACCTCGCGAGTGACCTCAAATTGCCCGAGGTCATATCTCTTGAACCGTTGGTCAGATTGACCTTATAATTTCAGAAATGGATTCAGGGCTCACAAACTCCCTATAAACCAAATTTCAGCAAAATATGAGAGATGAGGGTGTTAATTTCAATTTTTTTTGGATGATCTGACAGAGAATGACCCACTACTCAATGTTGGGGTCATATCGAGGCGACTGATTTAGAAAAGGACTTGGGTGTGGTAATTAGCAGCGACCTTAAGTTTACGAAACAGTACGTAGAGGTGGAAAAGAAAGCCCAGAAACTATTGGGTTATATCAGGAGGCAATTTCAGTTTCGGAACAAGGAGATTGTGCTCTCTCTCTACAATTCCCTTGTTCGGCCGCACCTGGAATATGCTGTGCAGTTCTGGTCGCCCACCCTCAGGAAAGATATTGAGAGGCTGGAGCGAGTGCAGGCGAGGGCCACAAAGTTAATCCCTTCCGTTAGGCATATGGGCTACAATCGACGGTTACGCGCCCTGAACTTGTTTTCGCTTGAAACTCGGAGGCTGCGCGGTCAACTGATCGAGGTTTTCAAGCTCTTACACGGGTTCAACGATGTCGATTTTAGAAGTATGTTTAGTTTAAATGATAACCCAACTCGCAACAATGGTTGGAAGTTGGATTTGAAACGGTTTAGGACTAGTGTGTGTGGTAATTACTTTACTTATAAGATCTGTGACACGTGGAACAGGTTACCTCCAGAAGTTGTGAACAGTTCCTCTGTGGATCAGTTCAAGAAAAGGGTAGACGAAATCTTGCACACTATTTGAGTGTGTAAAGATATTTAGGACCTCAGTCTGCGGAAATTTCTTTTCCTATAAAATAGTTAATATCTGGAACCAACTTCCCTCAGAGGTTGTTTCCAGTCAAAGTGTAAATGTGTTTAAAAATAGGCTAGACAAAGTACTGAATACTCTCATAGTTCAAGACTAAAACATAAGAAAACTCTGCAGGAGATCGCTTGCACGGTGTCTCTGTGAGCAAGCTAAATATAGAGCTATTTATATATTCTCCACTTTCCTGTAAAATTTCCTTGGCTACTTTTCCAGGGTTAAGGTATTTTCTTCAACCTTTTTCCGTACCTGCCTCTGGCAGGCAGGGAGGGTGGGGAGAGAGCCTTCTACTTTTCTATCCAGTTTTCTACTACTGCTAGGATAGTTGAAAGATAAATAAACTTTTACAAAATTTTCCCTGGCACCCGTTGCCATTGATACCTCCTCGGTATGGGCCGCAAGGCCTTTTAAGGTACTTCTTTTCCTTGTAACTCTCTCTCTCTCAGCTACCGGTATCGCTATTATAACGGACACTGCTTTTCTGAATTCTAACTGCATGCCTCCTTTAAGGAGAGCACGCAGCACCAGACTTTCGACACACACATTCTTTTTCTGTCCAATTCTCTAATGCAAGGGTTAATCGGCATTTTCAGTCTTCCATCTACTCAACCGGTGAACTTTGGAACAGTCTTCCTCAATCCATCTTACCCCACTCTCTATGACTTCCAAACTCAGAATGTCCAGGCATCACGAAAACCCTGGACCTTGATTTGGGTTCTTCTGTGGAGGTGGCGTTTTTGCAGGCATTCGCCGTTGGCTGCTCCTTCCTGCATAAAAATAAATATAACATCCAAGCAACACTGGGAAATAGGAAAGGTAGTGTGTGTAGTGCTCTCAAACTAAAGGCCCGACAAGGGACTCCCCTAACACAGAAAATAGCTTGGTTGTCAGGGCCCCAAGACTATTTAACCAGCTTCTAAAGGACCTCAGGAACATCACAGTGGTCAAAGTTGAAATCTTCAAAGGAAGACTGGATGCCTGGCTCAGAATGGTACTAGATAAGCCGGGTATGCCTGGCTGTGTGATGGAAATCGCGAGAGCAACTCGTTCTTTCACCAAGCCAGGCCTAGACGACCTGCCTGACCTTCGCGTGGAGAGAGACCAACGAACAAAACTGCTGTGATTTATATATATATATATATAAAACATTTTTTTTTCGTTCTTTAATTTACCGCCGATTTGTACCTAGTGAGTGGTATATATATCGGCGAGTCAGTGGGTGGGTAGTGCTAAAGAGTTGGGGATAGTAGGCTAGTGGGGGTGAGTAAGGTTCAGTTGCTGGATAGTGGGTAGGAGGGGTATGGTTTTAAACACGATGAAGCAGATTGGAATAAGTGAAGAAAAGGAAAATCGCTTCCGTTGAAAAGTGGGGGCCTTCGGCGAGTATGATATGTAGACGCTCGGGTATGGGAATTTTGGTCAAGTGAAGAAAACACCTGCGACGAAGAGCGGACAGGTTTGGGCATTCGACCAGGAGATGCACGACAGTGATACGGGTATGGCAAGTAGGGCAGAGCGGGGCTGGCGATTTAGCCATAAGGTGACCATGAGTAATGTGTGTGTGTGTCCTAGGCGGAGACGGGCTAGAATTACTTCTTTATAGCGGGACCGGTGGAATGAGGAAGCCCAGTATCCTAATTGCGGTTTGATCTTGTGGAGTTTGTTTTGTGTGGCTTTGTCCCATTCCCGTTGCCAGATGTAGCGGAGAGTCGGGGAGAAAGGGAGGGGTCGGAAGGAGGCCGGCAGCAAGCAGGTCGACTTTGCCATGCGGTCCGCCGCCTCGTTACCCTGGATGCCGACATGTGCCGGGACCCAGCAGAAGGCGAATGTCTTGTGTCGGAAGGCTGTTAAAAAGTGGAAGGTTTGCTGGATGGTACAGACGAGCGGGTGAGGGGGGTTAAATCTCTCTAGGGAGAGAAGTGCACTTTGGGAATCTGAATAAATGACGGAGCTGGCAGAGTGGGTGCGCACAATATCGAGGGCCTCCATGTTCGCGAAGAGTTCTGCCGAGAAAACGGAGGTCTCGCGGGGGATGTTGACGCCTCGCGAAGGCGGCCGTACCAGTCTCCGAGCGGGAACCATCTGTATAAATGGGGACTGTGCCCGGGTGTTGGGTTGCGTGTTCACGGAAGAGCGACCTGTATACAGTAGCGCTCGTGGTATTCTTCGGTAGGGCACAGGTCCCTGCAAAACTTGATAGGGGTGAGGAGCCAGGGGGGGCGGGCATGTTGGAAAGGTCAAGGAAAGAGCGGACCGCTTCAGTGAAGTGCCAGCTCCGTCACTAGGGCGGGAGTTCAGAAATCGCCGCGCACAGAAGCGAAGAGGGTAGTCTCTGTGCACGGAGGTATGTCCTCATGAGGAGCAGACCCCGTCGGAGGGCGAGAGGGAGGTAATTGCAATCCACTTGAAGGCTGGAGGCTGGGGGAGAGCGGAAATAACCGGTGGCGAGGCGGAGGCCCCTATTAAGGACCGGGTCTAAAATACGGAGGCAGATGTTGGAGGCTGAACCGTATACTACACTGGCATAGTCCAGCTTCGACTGGACCATAGAAGTGTAAAGGCGAAGGGGAGAGCGTCGGTCTGCGCCCCATTTGGTGTGTGGGAGGTGATCTAGGAGAGCGAGCGGACGTTGGAGGGATTGCTTCAGGTGTTTGAGATGGGGAACCCAGTTGAGCCGTCGGTCTAGAATCACGCCCAAAAATCGCGTGGAGGGTACCACCTCGAGAGGATTGCCGTATAACGTGACAGAAGGAACAGGAAGGGTTGCGGGTCTTCTGCTGAAGAGCATACACTTGGACTTCGGGGTGGAGAGGCGGAACCACACCAACCGCCCACCTTTCCACCCGGTAGATGGCGAGTTGAATTTGCCGGTGAACGACGGACAGCTCTCGCCCTGCGAAGTAGATCGCAAGGTCATCCGCGTAGATGGAAGAATGGATGGTGGATGGAAGGCATTTTGAGACTGTTCATGACGATGGAAAAGCATAGAACACTGAGGATGCTTCCCTGTGGGACCCCGTTCTCCTGCACGTAGGTGTCTGAGAGGACTGTGCCCACCCTAACTTTAAAGGTTCGGGAGGACAGGAAGCCCTTGATGAAGGTCGGCATGGCTCCGACGAGACCTAGATGTTGGAGCTGACTAAGGATTATTGTCCGACTGGTGGTGTCGTAGGCCTTCTGGATGTCAAAAAATATTGATAGGACGAACTGTCCACTGTCGAGGGCATTCTGTATGTCTCGGCTGAGGAGCAAGAGGGGATCAGTGGTGGAGCGAAATTATCTGAAGCCGGGCTGGGTAGCCGGGAAAGAATTACTATTTTCAGGAAGAACGATAGTCGCATCGCGACCATTTTTTCAAAAATTTTGCAGGCACAACACATTAGGGCGATTGGTCTGTAGTTTGTGGGATCGAGGGAATCTTTGTCGGGTTTGGGGATAGGGATTACGTAGGCCTCCCTCCACCGGGAGGGGAAGCCGCCCTGTATCCATATACGGTTGCATAGGTCTAGTAGGAAAATTTGCAAGGTAGGGTGGATGTGCTGGATCATGCTGCAGGGGATACCGTCCGGGCCGGGACAAGAGGATCGTCGAGAGCCCAGTGACTCCTGTAGTTCACGCATGGTGAACAGTCGGTTGTAGGAGCTGTCTATGGACGGTGAAGAGGAGCTATTGTTAGGGGCAGGTACGAGGGAACTAACTGCAGAGGAAGAAACGGCGGCGAAGGTAGAAGCTTGGTGGTTTGCCACTGATTTTGGCTCGTGTAGGAGTACGTCGTTAGTCCGGAGGACCGGGGGTCGAGAGGGGACATGTCGTCTCTCGACACCCCGTACCTTCTTCCAGATGGTAGCCGAAGGTGGTGGTGGTGGTGGTAGTGACGCCGGATACAAAGGCACGTCAAGAAACTCGACGCGCTGTCTTCATTGTACGGCGGGCGATGGCCCTGGCCCACTGTATCTCCGTGCGATGGATGGGGAGTCGCGTACCGTAGAAACGTCGAGTAGCCTTCTTGGCGCGTACGGCCTCCGTGCACTCTGGGGTCCACCAAGGTACCCATCGGGCACGGGGGTAGGTGGAGGATCGCGGGATGCTAGTGCACGCAGCCGCTACAACGATTGATTCGAAGTATGCGATGCACTCGTCGGAGGACGGGAAGTGGGCAGTCATAAGGGTTCTATATGTATCGTCGTGGAAGCGGGACCAATTAGCTTTGGTAGGAATCCATTTCTGCAGTACCCGAACGGTCTGGTTGGGCCAATTGAGCGTGAATTGGACATGGAAATAGTCACTTCCATAGTCCTCTTGGAGGACTTGCCATGTGAAATCTAGGAGGGTATCGGTCGAAACGAAGGACATGGCTATACAGGATAGAGTGCAGGTCGTGGCATGGTAAAATGTAGAGTCATCATTGAGGCACTCAAATGAGAGCTCGGTCATGATGGTGATCAGGGTCGGGGCCATATAGGTGGTGTGTGTGTGTCCCCACGAGGGGTGACGACTATTGAAATCGCTCAGGAATAGAAATGGCTTGGGGATTGTTGTACCACCCCCACCAGGTCATCGTGGGAGACGAGAGTGGGCAGGGAGGTATATCGAACAGACGGTGTACTGTCTATCCAGGGAAAGCCGGGTAGCAATCACCTGTAATGGGGATCGGATAGGGAGATTGTAGAAGGGGACTGCGTGATGTATGAAAATGGCAGCCCCCTTCGAGTGCAGATAGGAGACAGGGTGGTGATGAAAGAATATCCAATCGGGCAGGGCATGGGCCTGGTCCCCAGGATGAGCTCCTGGAGACAGACACACCGGCCGGGAGGTGGCAATCAAGGAATTAAGGCCTTCGTAATTCACGAATATTCGTCTGTAGTTCCAGTGTACTATTGTAGTTTTCGGGGATCCATTATTTGATGATGGGGGATGGGTAAAGGTGTAGGTGCTAAGAGGTTGGAGTGTGAAGGGAGATCTGGGGTTCGCGAAGGCGAAGGATGGGTCAGGAGTATGGCTGGCTATCTGCCGTTCACCAGAGAGGGAATCGGTCGGCCAGTCGATCTCCGCGGAGACTGCGGGGTCGAGTCGGCCGAGCGAGACCGGAGGTGTGAATCACGGCAACTAGGAGAACGTCGTGGGCTCAGAGTGTGAGAAGTTTCTTCGTGGGCTTGTGTGTTCGGGTCAGGAGGGGGCGCTTTATTTCTCAAAGTGGCACCTCCCCGCCTGTCTGGGGTCTCACAGCGGACCCTGGGTGGCGATAGAGGGTACCAGAACGACCGGGCAGGTGGGAGGGAGGAAGGATGTGCTCCGAGTGGCTAACAGGGAGGGGACCGGGGATTTTAGGGGGGTAGGTACTGTGGGGGTGGAAGGAGATGAACCAGTGTTTTCTCGTGGAGGGGTGGAAAAATGGCACCAGGAGGAAAAGGCAGATCCATAAGACTCGGGCGCGGCCGAGCTCCCCTCGGCCACACCGTGTAACTGCGCCAGAGCCGCATCCACTGGATTCTCAGGGGAGAGGATGTTGTCCAGATTGGATCTCGTCGTCGGGGGTGGGTCATGTAATTCGACAACTATTGTCCGAGTCTGTGGGGGTAGATTGATGGGACTTCTACGGTCGGGTGGTATGGTCCTCGTAGACGAAGTGGGCGGTGTGAGGGTCCGAGCCGTCGTCTTAACTCTAGGGGAGGGGGAGATGTTGAAAGTCCGGAGGGTCTGGCGACTCACTCCGACGTCTCCGCCTCGTCGGCTTGCTCCGGGCGGTAGGTTTGGGTGTGTGCTGGGAGGGCAGGGTTCGAGATGGGTGGGGCCTGGGTGTCCTGGTCCCAGATTCTTGTGGAATCTGTGGCAGGTGAGGTGCGTGAAGAGGAGGGATGGTGGGGGGACAGGGGGTCGTCAGTTCCTGCGAGGACTCCCCCTGGGAGGCATGGAGAGCAGTGGTCGAGGGGGGTTTGAGCGGCAGGCCAGGGTGGCGTGCCGAGAGGACAGAGCCGAGGGCTGCTGCGTAAGATACGCCCGGTCTCGCCTCCCGACGCCTTACCCTGTCTCGTGCCTCTCGGAGGCTAAGGAAGTCCGCTACCTGCAGACCCCGGACCTCCTCGAACCTGAAGAACAGGCATTCGCGGGATGAAGATGGGTGTGCGCCTTCACAATTGGAGCATTTGAGTGTGTTGGGGCACTTCTCTGGGTGAGCGATTTGTCCGCAACAAACACACAGTTGGTGCAGCTGCCGGCAAACTGAGCTAACGTGTCCAAACTTGTTGCATTTAAAGCTACGGGTCGGGACTGGGATGTATGGGCGGACAGAAAACTCGCATGCCGTGCGGTCTCCCATACCCTATACAATACGGTCTGGAGGGACTAAGGTATTGAAGGTTAGTAGACGCGGAGTGGGAGAGGAATCCTGGTGACACCCTGGGGTGCGAGGTCCTCCACTTGGGTGGAACTTAACTTGCCCGAAGGCGGCTGGGGCGATACCCCTGCTCCAGAGGGTGTTACGTCCAAGGGCATATTCAAGGTACAGGCTGGGGTCGACAACGGTAAAGGAGGGTGCAAGTGTTCCGTTACCTGAGGGGGGTCAACCCCATCAGGATGCGGTGTTCCACTGGTAGGGGACTGAGGGCCTGGTTGCCCGAGTGTTGAGAGTAGTAGTAGTCCGAGTATTTAGAAGCGGAAGTCGTTATCCGAGTAGAAGCCATAGCAAACAAAAAGGAGCTCCATTCCCCGCGCGCATCCAGCCACCACTGACTTCAAGGGAAAGGCGAATCGTGGGCACACACTGTCCCACCGCCAATAGATATCACGCGTAGTAGATACACCCATTCCCAGTCCCCGTGCCTAAAAGGCGGCCACTCTCATCCAACGCGCGGTGAAAGATGACAGGGCTTGGGTTTGGTTTAAGAGCGACAACGGCGAGGGACAACCACCTCCCTCACCCAAGGTCCAAAACAAAGCCAAATGCAGGGAGGGAAAAAAAAGGGGCGGATGCAGAAAGAGTTCGGGAAAGGAGAAGAAAATATAAGTAGGAGATCAGCCGGGTCCCTAAGTGGGTTCAATGGTCCACGAGGGCAGAGAAGGCCCTTGCATCGGAAGAAGATGCATTCCCCCATTGGCCACAGAGGGACGCACTCTATAGCTCCGGACAAAGCAAAGTGTGTATATATATAATATCTATCCCTTCGCTTTGTTCGGAGCTATAGGGCGCGTCCCTCTGTGGCCCATGGGAGAATGCATCTTCTTCCGATGCAAGGGCCTTCTCTGCCCTCGTGGACCATTGGACCCGTTTGGGGACCCGGCTGATCTCCTACCCTCCTACTTATATTTCCCTCTCCTCCTTTCCCCAACTCTTTCTAGTTTTGTTGTTTCCTCCCTTCCCGCATTTGGCTTTGTTTTAGACTTTAAATGGTTTTTTCCTTGGACCCTGGGTGAAGGAGGTGGTTGTCCTTCACCCTTGTCACTCTTAAATCAAACTCAAGCCCTGTCCCTGCCATCTTTCACCGCGCGTTGGATGCGAGTGGCCGCCTCGTAGGCACGGAGACTGGGAATGGGTGTATCTCCCCTGCGTGACATCGATTGGCGGTGGGACCGAGTCCACGATTCGCCTTTCCTTATTGGAGTCGATGGTGGCTGGATGCGCGCGGGGGATGAAAATTCTCCTTTTTCGCTATGGCTTCTTCATCTACTCGGTTAACGACTTCCGCTTCTAATACTCAGACTACTACTCTCAACACTCGGGTGGTTGGCAACCAGGCCCTCGAGTTCCCTACCACTGGAAGACCGCATCCAGATGGGATTGACCCCCTTTGGTAACTGATCACTTGCATCCTCCTTTACCGTAGCCGACCCCAGGCTGTACCCTAAATATCCCTTGGATGTACACCCTCTGGAGCAGGGATCTCGCCCCAGCCCGCCTCAGCTGCCTTCGGGCAAGTCAAGTTCCACTAAAGATTTACCTCCAAACCCCGGCTTCTTGCTCCCCCCGTATGCCCCCCTCACCCGCCGTCGGCTCGCCTCCCCACGGAGAGAGCCCGGCGACGGAAGGGGAAGTCGGCATACACGACCATCCTATCGATAGTTGGATATCCCAGTCTACTTCGACTCTACTGCCTCCATATCCCTTCCAAGTATCCACAAATTCTCAGAGATCCGGCCTACCTCTGGATCCCTTCCGACCAACTCTGAACGGACGTTTCAGGCGATCCGAGCCCGCAGCAACTCCAGCCGTTATGATGTGCAACCACAGAGGGATGGTTCCCTCATAAAATCACGCTCAGCCACGGAGACGAAAGCCCTCTTCTCTCCATCACTGAGGTCCTTGGATGCTCGGTGTCCGTTTCACCACACCCTCGCCTGAACCAGTCAGGGCACTATTTATGCCACACGCCTGTTGTCAATTACAGTGAACGAGCTCTTGGAGGACCTCGCACCCCAGGGTGTCACCCAGATCCATCGCTTCGCATCCCGACAGGGAGGTACCCCTTCCCCATCCCGCATCTACTACTTACCTTTAATAACTTAGTCCTTTCCGACCGTATTGTATGGGGTATGGGAGACCACACGTCATGCGAATTCTCTGTCCACCCATACATCCCAGACCCGACCCGTTGTTTTAAATGCAACAAGTTTGGACATGTTAGCTCAGTTTGTCGGCAGCCGCACTAATTCTGTGTTCGTTGTGAACAAATCGCTCACCCAGACAAATGCCCCAACACACCCAAATGCCGCGAATTATGAAGGTGCACACTCATCTTCATGCCGCGAATTATGAAGGTGCACACTCATCTTCATGCCGCGAATGCCTGTTCTTCAGGTTCGAGGAGGAGGTCCGAGGCCTGCAGGTAGCGGATTTCCTTAGCCTCCGAGAGGCACGAGACAGGGTGCGGAGTCGGGAGGTGAGACTGGGCGTATCTTACACCGCAGCCCTCGGCTGTGTCCTCTCGGCACGCCGCCCTGGCCTGCCGCTCACAACCCCATCGACCAGTGCTCCCTATCCCTACCAGGGGGAGACCTCGCAAGAGCTGACGACCTCCTCTCCCCACACCATTCCTTCTCTCCACGCACCTCACCTGCCACAGATTCGACAGGAGTCTGGGACCAGGACACCCAGGCCCCACCCACCTCGAACCCTGCCAGTAGTATAGCCACAAAAAGGTAGAGTGCAGGAATGTTGCAAGAGATAATGATCAATGCTGCAAAGGGGGTGGGGGTATGCTGCAGGTACAACAAGGGGTCATGAAACTTGGAGGCGGCGTTATTCCCCAAGAGAAAGACAGGAGAAGGAGAGAAAGGAAGAGAGGTGTTCACCTGGCTCCTGCCTAGTGCATAATAACGCTTCAGCTGACCCGCCGTCCTCTTATAGACCCCTAATCAGTCAGTTGGCTTAGAAGGAGCCAAGGGGGGGGGGTACACCTGAAGGGGGGAGAGGGGAGGGATCTTCGAGGGGAGAAGGGAGGATGACCTCCCCCAAAGGGGTTGCCTTAGCCTGAGAGAAAGGATAGACGGAGGAGGACTTTTGGGGGGGCAAGGTGGGATGTCCTAACCCCCCAAAGGGAAACTAAGCTAAGTCTTAACCTAAGAAGGGAAGGAAAGAGATCTTTATTCAACAGCTGTCATCATCAAACTACCAGCTCCGAAGCTAAGCGGGTCTTATATAGATGATGGTTGAGTTGCCAGATACCATTTTTTATTTTAATTGTACAGGTATACATTATTAGGGTGAGTTGCTAGATACCACCATTTATTTTAATTCGTTACCATAGCATACAGACACTCTTGAAAATCGAAATTGACAATAAGAAAATGTTTATTAATTAAATAGAATTTGCCTTCTACTGCACAAAAATAATATAATACGTACAATCGTCAAAATAATAGTTCAGACGAAATACACACACAATTGAACAACTTTCTCCTTACCATATATATTATATATATATATTATATATATATATATTATATATATATATATATTATAATGCATTTAACTGCAATGACTACGCAGTATATAAATGAATAGAAACGACGTAAAGGAGCGTCTCTGCACACGGGGAAGAGAGAGAACGAATAAATGAAAAATGAGGCGAACCGCCCGGGAATCGAACCCAGGGCCTTCCAATTGCCGGTTGGATGCGCTACCATTACACTACGGACCTCAATCAATCATAAATCGAAATTCTCCTACATAGGGCAGAAACCAATGCCCTGAGAGGGCACCCTCGCAAATCGTGAATATATGCATTTAACTGCAATGACCACGTAGTGTAATGGTAGCGCATCCAACCGTCAATTGGAAGGCCCTGGTTTCGATTCCCGGGCGGTTCGCCTCATTTTTCATTTATTCGTTATTTCTCTTCCCCGTGTGCAGAGACGCTCCTTATTTACGTCGTTTCTATTCGTTTCTATTCATTTATATACTGCGTGGTCAATGCAGTTAAATGAACATATTCACGATTTGCGAGGGTGCCCTCTCAGGGCATTGGTTTCTGCCCTATGTAGGAGAATTTCGATTTATGATTGATCGAGGTCCGTAGTGTAATGGTAGCGCATCCAACCGGCAATTGGAAGGCCCTGGGTTCGATTCCCGGGCGGTTCGCCTCATTTTTCATTTATTCGTTATTTCTCTTCCCCGTGTGCAGAGACGCTCCTTATTTACGTCGTTTCTATTCATATATATATATATATATATATATATATATATAATATTAGTGATGTAGGTCGCATCCGCATCCGCACTTTGGACTGCGGATGTGGACCGTTGAGATAAAATGTCATTAATAAGCGGAAATTATTAAATTCTACTATATTAATAGAACTAGTTCATTGTGCGCAAAAGTGATGCAAGCGACAAGACGAGAGGCTGTTCTTCTATGAAGTTACTCTTGCAACCTACTTAGATCCACGTTACAAAGCTAAGTTTTTTCACCTAGTACATTAGAAACGAGTTAAATCATCACTTGGCAAAGCAGTGAAGAGCTTCACTCTCTTGAATCTGTCGCTTCGCCACCACCAAAAGAATAAAAGTTTCAGTGACAGAACAACACCTTCAACAAGCAAATCTATCACAGAATCTGTGTCTCAGTTTCTTGAGTCAAGCCAGCAATGACGAGACCTACGCGATGTCAAAAGTGTAGTAAAAATGATCGAGAGCTATCACCAAGAAAAAACGCTGGCTGCATGTGACAATCCTATGAGTTGGTGGAAAAATACGCAGAATATCTATCCATACTTGAGTAAACTTGCAAGGAAAACATTTAGCCTGTCCTCCAACAAACGTACCAAGCGAGAGATTATTTAGCAGTGCTGGATTAAATATGATGAAAAGAGAAACAGACTGGCGGCAGAAAAAGGCAGAAAATTAATGTTCCTTAAGCATAACCTTCCTATAATTAAGTTTGAACATAAACGATGAACATCTTGGTTTACTTTATTTTAATTACTCATTTATAAATATGCCTAATAAAACTTTAAACTAATAAATAGTTATCAAGCTAATTAAAGATCTCTCTATAAGGGTGGAGGTTGGGGAAAGAGGTCGGTGGGGTGCATTTGAGTTGGGTTCACGTCCCGCATCCTGGTAACACAATTATAGTTTCTAATTGTGGCTGAAACTCGACAAAATATAACGAATTTATTTGCAGACGAATTCACTAATTGATTTCTATATTAGTTAGATGCTTGATATATTTTATATGTTCAGAGAAAAGTACAGCAATTATTGTACAATTAATCAATTATACTACATTATAGCTACAGCTCTCTCTATATAATAACTTATTATATACGTTAAACACAACAAATATATAATATATATAACAGGTGTGGGCCGTAAGTTTCCATACATAGGAAAAATAAACATTTTTTTATGGACAACCATTTTTTTATTTATATAATAGCTCTACATGGTTGCCTGTTTTTGAAAACACATTTCAATACGTGTTCCCCACTGTTGATGAACACGCATTAGCACAGTTGACGTATGCTTGTAATGGCGTTGGTGATACGTTCCTTTAGATGATTTATGTCTCGTATCTTTTCCTGATACACCATGGCCTTCAAGTGCCCCAAAGATAGAAATCAAGGGGGGTGAGATCTGGGGATCTGGGAGGCCACTCCACAGGACCACGCGAACAATCCAAGCATCCGGAAACTGCTGTGATCCAAATACCGACGCACGTGAAGACCATAATGAGGTGGAGCTCCATCTTGCTGGAAGTAAACTGGGAAGTTACCTTCCTCGTTTAGCAGGGATGGGAAAATCTCTTCTTGCAACATGTTAAGATACCTTTCGGCATTAAGATTTCCACTGACAAAAATTGGTCCAAATTCTGTCCCCATATCCCGGCCCACACCATCACTTTACCGGCACCTTGCATCTTCGTCGGACTCAGCCAGTTAGGGTTAGCATTACTCCAATAACGTATGTTTTGCGATAACCTCTCCATTGACGTAAAAATTTGCTTCATCAGTAAACAAGATTACGTCAAACGCATATTCTTAGGGTATCTGAAACATAAAAACAAACGTTTAATTTTCCTATGTATGGAAACTTACGGCCCACCCTGTATATAAACGGATTTTCACCTTAAAGTGAATTAAAACAATATTAACATTAAAAAATTCACTAAACAATTGGCTTAGCAAAAGAATTCGTTCCATTAACATATTCTCAAATCTATACACACACACACACAAATATATTAAATAATAAACAGCAAAAGAAATAAACACATTAACTGTGTCTATTTTCTTTTGGCAAACCTTTCTTGTGTTTCAAAATCAGAAAAAATATCATTACACACTTTTCACGTTCTCCATATATATATATATATATATACAGTGCCCGCGAAAAGTATCCGATCACCCTTGAAATTTGTATTTTTACATAAAAAACAATGTTTAAATGTATACTAACCTTATATTAGTATTTTGTCATCTGTCCTTTGGTTTGGATGACTTGTTCTAGACGTTTTGGCATGGATTTAATCAAGTTTTGACAAACTTCCACTGATATTTCCTTGCACCATACCTTTTTGATGGCCTCTTGTAATTTTTCGACTGAGCCAGTGTCGTGGCATTCAACCTTATTTTTTATTATTAGCCACAGATTTTCTATCGGATTGAGATCTGGACTATTACCAGGCCAATCCAAAATATCAAATTTATTGTCAGTAATCCATTTTGTCACTATTTTGGCCCTGTGACATGGTGCACCATCATGCATGTATGTTTTTGTCCTTTGGATTGCCATTGCCATTGGAAGTTTATCCTGTAGCATTGCTAAATACCGTGCACCATTCATAGTTGTGTTCTTCGGAAGAAAATATAAGTTTCCACGCCCATAGTAACCGAAACAACCCCAAACCATCACACTTGGAGGGTGTTTCATTGTCTTTAGGGTGTATTTAGGGTCCATCCTATTTGAGCCAATAGGCCGGCGAACCTTTTTTGGACAACTTCTGAATGTCAAAAATGTCGACTCATCGCTAAATAAAACCTTCTTCCAGTCATCAACAGTCCAATGAATGTATTTTTTACAAAATGCGACACGTTTTTTTACGCATTTTTTCATTAATGAACGGTTTCTTAGCAGCATGGCGAGATGGTAATCCGAGTTCTTTTTGGAGCCGCTCCTGGATAGTTCGTTCAGAAACACCAGATAACAAATTATTCATATTAAATTTTATTTCTTTCGCAGTTATTGTTGGGTTTTTCAATACTAAACGTTTCATAAGTTTGTCTGTTCGCGAATTTGTTTTTCTCGGTCTGCCAGATCGTTTTTTAGGGACTGGCGTGGTTAGGCCACCATTGTTCTTAGCCCGTGAAACCCATAAATTAACGGTACTTTGGGATATGTTTAATTCCTTAGCTATCTGTCTCTGTGATTTCCCACATGCATGCAAAGCAACAATAGCACCTCGACAATCACTCTTAAGTTGTTTTTTAGCACACATTATATATAAATTTTATTTACACCACTTTCTGTAAAAAAAAAAAAATATCAAGAAATTTACACAAACAGTGAAATCTGACAAATTTGAGACACAGCCACCCGCAACGAAGGCTACCAGAACACTAATTTGAGAATGCGTTGGATAGCTCTCATATCAGCGAGCAACCTCAAAGTTACCAGATGTCGCTAGAACAAATAGAAAGTGAATTACGTGTCTCTGAATATCAAGGGAAAATATTGTATTTTCTTGAGTGATCGGATACTTTTCGCGGGCACTGTATATATATATATATATATATATATAGAGAGAGAGAGAGAGAGAGAGAGAAGAGAGAATATCAATTTCAGATTTTTAATTTTCACACCAAAGGGTCTATTTACTTTTTGTCACTCCTCTATATATATATAAAACTTTTCATATCACTTCATGTCATTTCACTTATATCATATCATATCATTTCACTCATCTCATTTACTTTCAGCTTCTCTGGGGAAAAAAAAAATTCTGAGCAGTTGCGCCTTACGCTAACCACGAAAATGACCATTAACTTTCCTTTTGTCCTAATTCCTTCCATTCAACTCGACAAAACCTCGCTTGAGTCCAAATGTTAAAAATATTATGCTTATTACTACTAAACTTAAAAAAACTTTATTTATACTAAAGGCAAGAGAGAGAGAGAGAGAGATCACACATACATACATACATACATACAGGGTGTCCCAGGAGGAAATGTCAAGATGCACCATTTCACTCTGGGTATTTCTAAGTAGAAAGTATTATATCGATATGGGTCTGATTCCCAACCGTTACCGAGATACAGGCCTCTACATTTGGGTAATTAAAACATAATAAAAAGGCGATCTTAGATACTATTTAATGACACTTGTGGTTTACAAAAAGTACAAACATACAATACACTATTGCAGAATGGTTTCAGTGTGACCCCCTCCTCCTTCAATGCACGCGGCGAGCCTCCGATCCATCGAGTCTTGCCAAGGAAAACGCGGAAGTTCATTTCTGAGGTTTATGAACGCATCCTGTATACGTGCAACCAACTGCGCCCTAGTTTCGGGCTTACCCCGCTGATAAACGTTACTCTTCAAGAACCCCCAGACAAAAAATAATGTAAATAAATAATGTGAGGATCTGCACAGTTGCCAATGTATCATTAAATGTCATTGAATATTATTTAAGATCTGTTTTTTCTTATGTTTTAGTTACCCAAATGTAGAGGCCTGTATCTCGGTAACGGTTGGGAATCAGGCACATGTCGATATAATACTTTCTACTTAGAAATACCCAAAGAGTCAAATGGTGCATTCTTGACATTTCCTCCTGGGACACCCTGTATATATATATACCGTTAAAGAATTAGTTCACAAAAAAAAACTCGGAATGAACCCCAGGCAGAGGTGATGGGGAGAGAAGGGAGGAAGACCTCACCCAAAGAATACCTTACCCTAAGAGAGGAAGAGACTCGTTACCTAAACCATAGGTTTAGGTAACGTCTGGTGACGAGGCTATGGTTCGTTCCAGCATGATGGACCCCGAGTTGGGCGGGTATTCGCCCTGTTACTGAACGATGGAAAATCTACCTCTACGTTGTCGAACCTATGTTTTGTAAGAAATAAAAAACTTCAATAAAGAGCAGAAATAATTTAATCCAGTTACAACCACAAAACAAGCTCATAAAATACAGAAGCACGAAGTCAAGCAGGTAATTATGCGAGACGTTTTACTTGTAAACAAGTTTTTCAATTTTAATGAATGATATGAATAATACTCTATTAAATTTAGTAACACTTCTTTTCACATTGTTACAAGAACATTTTAAAAACAGTTATTTAATTAGTAGTACAAGAAAGAAAATCCACAAAGAAAAAAACGAAAATCGCGTGTAATTATTGTCTAAATGACAATCTCAGGAATGTTGCAGAGATATTATGACGTTATATATATATATATATATATATATAATATTATATATATATATATATATATATAGTATGTCTCTTATTTTATTCTTATTTATTCTTTTAGATAGCAAGAAAAATAAGCAGAAAAGAGAGAGAAACGAAAGCGTTGAAATCTCTACATTTGAGGTGAATCTTGTACAGTTAATAAATTATATTTATTTATTTTCGTTTGTTAAAACTATGTTTATATACAAATGATAAGATACTCCTAATATTTAATTAAAAACTAAAAGAAATTTCATATTCATCGACGCATACATCTTTGAATGTACGAAAACCATCCGATTGAAATCACGCACCTCATTTTAAAATGCACTTTTCATGTCACGGTCACCCAGAGATAAAACACGTGTCTTTTGCACTTTTCCTCGAGACTTACAAATGTAAGAAAATATATTTTTACTTTCCCTTCTTAAGTAAACGAGGGTTAACAACACACTATCTCTCGTTAGGTTATTTCCAATACCACATTCAATATTTTAAACTACAGAAAAAATATTTTTGTATTTCGACAGGTACATGCATTCCCCATAATACAGGTCAGTTTGCTTTTTTCTGAAGATCGTTTACTTTCCCTCCTTAACCCTTTACCGCACTGTGCGTCGAATACGTAACGTTTCAAATACACGCATTTAGACTCGACCCTACGCAAAAAGTTCGGCCATAAAGGGTTAAGTAAACGAGGCCTAACAGCACACTTTATCTCTCGTTAGGTTGTTTCCAATACCACATTCAATATTTTAAACTGTACAGAAAAGAATATTTATTTTTGTATTTCGACAGGTACACGCATTCCCCATAATACAGGTCAGTTTGCTTTTTTCTGAAGATCGTTATACAGGGTGTTTCTAAAGTAACCATCTATTTTGCGAAATAATATGAATTATAAAAAAAACACCTTTAAAACATGAAAATATATATGTATATTTGTAAGCTCGGCACACATTGTTGCTCTTCGTGGATAATCTTCTTGTAAGTTGTGGAACACTTGAATATGGTATGGCTTTTTCTTTAAATCATAACGTAGAATTCTGTAAACCGTTGTTTGTGGAATTTCTAATCTGTGGGATGCCCTCCGAATCGATAATTGTGGATCCTCTTCGAATGCTTCTTGAACAGATTCGATTCTTTCACGAGATCATCTTGGCCGTCCAGATCTACGCTCGTCATGCACAGATCCAGTCCTCATAAATTTGTTTACTAATTCGCGAATAGCCTGGTCTCTTGGGCCTGTTTTACGAAACCTTCTCTCAAACTTTTCTCTAATTTCATTGCACTTCATGCCTTTTATCCTGCATGTTACTACATAAACCCGTTCTTGCACATTCATCATCAATGATATGGGTCTGAAAATAAAATAAAATAAAATAATTAACAAAAAATCGTGTAAAGCAATTGAAATATTATAAATACATGAATTTTGTATAACAATGCACATACCATTATGCAAATATAACAATTGTTTAAAATTCCCCTATTTCACCAAAATAGATGGTTACTTTAGAAACACCCTGTATAAGAAGCTTCCATACGCGAAGCAACTTTTCTTTAGAAGTGAAAATAAAAATAAACTCTCTTGAGCATATTGGAAATTGCTGAAGGGTTATTCCAAAAATACATCAATTTGTATATATGCATCAAATTATATATATATATATATATTCTATTCCCATTCAGGTTAATACTTTGCGTAAAAGTTTCTCTCTTTTCGGGGGAAAACCCGTATTTTAAACATAAATAATTTCCTTATTTACAGTTACAATTGTTGCTGATTTAGCAGAACAAATATATAACGTGCAATGTTTTCATCCTTCAATGTATTTTTCATCTCTCCACGGCACTCCAGTTTCGAACATTTTAATAATCAATCTATTAACTAAATTACGAGCAGCACTATTTTCGGAAAGATTTAGGAACATGATTGAATTAAACGGGGGGCACAATAACGTACTACTTTCGTTTCTCAATGACATGAATAATAGTAATGCACGATTATTATTTTAATTAGTATAGTATTTAAGCTTTAGGCAGCAATATAACTCGAGGTGTATAAAATGAAAAATTATTCCAAGGCCTTGTGTGTGTTCAGAAATACATCTCGTCAGGGAATGATTAGCGATAGAGTGATTCCTGCATATTATTTGTAAGTGTACGAACTTTTACTTGGAGCCATGCTAGCAACTACACGGCATTTGTGAAATCTATCTTAACGCTTTTTGCATGAAAATAAAAAAAATCTGTTTAAATTCACTGCCAGATATGACTTTCGTGTTTCGTATAGGGATGGGCCCTATCTTCGAAGATGTTATTAGAACCAAGTGCCATTGTCAGAATCCTTCATCGGAGACGTTTTTTATCCATGGCACTACGTCGCTCGTGGGAAAGTTTGTTCGATAAACAATTCCAACCAAGGATACATGGAAGTGTTATCATGACCATTGGCGAATGGTTGTCAGATTAGAACGATGCAGTATACCTGCTAAGAACAATTATGAAGGGGATCGAAGAGGTACATCAGAGGTCGGTTGTAAACGAAGAAGAATTCGATTTCAAATGAGAGTTTTGGTTTTCGGAATTTAGAAATAAACGAAAGCGTACTTGGTTGATATTAAATTTTATTAAAGAGAAGTGGGTGTGGAGATTGGTCAATGAAATGAAGAGTATCAGAGGACGGTGTTTAAAGGAAGACATATATAAGGGTGGTCCAAAAGGTTAAAGCATCGACTAAGTTCTCTCCACAAGGTTGGTTTTATGCCTCTTGGTGTGGACAGTATTTGTGCAAAGTTTCACGTTATTCGGTTAATATTTAGGGGTCGCCCCACTTGCCCCCTTTTTGAAAATTTGGGAAAATATATAGACAACTGAATAACTAAATTTTTTTTTGGTTCTCAAAGAATATGAAAGAAAACAGTAAGACAATAGGACATGATAATGGGTGTATCTTCATTATTTCTTCTGCATCAGAGTCGCCTTGGATGGTATTGGTATCTGTTTTCGGTGGGCGGCTACGAGTTGTAGGAGGTACTGCTTCTGGTCCTCGTTTCGTGTCAAAGTGTCATTGTAGCGTTGTGCGAGAGCAATACCTCGCTCGGCAGCATCATTGACGACTTTCATCTTTAAGGCGCGATCTCTAAGTTCCCTGTAGTTCTTGTCATTTGGCCATTCCCGTGGATCTTTTTGAAGTAACTGGCGCGCTTCCTCCTTACCTCCAACTTTCAAGGCATCAAAGAGGGTCAATGTCCTTTTCGTGACGAAGGATGCCACATCATTTTCAAACCAGCTTCCGCCATGTCGATTCGTCTGGGGCAGCCATTCTTTTGGGATGTTGGAGGTGTTGAACCATTCTCCTTTTGGTATCAGGATCGATCCTATTATCGAAGAAGGCCAGTCCAATCAGATGCTCCGACAAGTACCACAGGTGGCGTCTTAGAGCTGTCTTCGCCGCTTGTGCAGCTCCTCCGTGTGGATATTTTTCCAGAAGATGCAGCATTTTGAGATCATTGAGAGGAGCTTGTGTCCCCATTGGCGCTTCATGCCAGTACTTGACGTAAATCAGACTGACAAATAAAGCCAGCTGAGTCACGTTTCGTTCTTCGCGTGCTGTGAGCTTGAATTGATAGTGAAAGAGGTAGATTTTGAGCGCATAAATCGCCTTCGCCATCCATCTCGCGTGGTGCATGGGACCCGGAGCTCGGATAAAGAGTTGACCACCAGTCTTTCCCCCCAGGAAGAGCAAAGATAGTTCAAGGAACTCCTTGTAGTCGTCACGAGGTTGGCTTGCCTGAAGAGCGTTAGGTAAGTAAGTGAGCATCTCTTTGAGTTGAGGGTTCTCGAACAAGCTGTCCGATGCTGAGACAAATGCTTCGTGGGAGAGAGATGGCCATTCCTTTTGAAATCGCTTAAAAAGGCCTGTTTCAGGACTTCCTGTTGAGCCAAATATTGAGGCAAAGACATCAGCAAGTACGACTTCAAGTATATGATGTCGACAACCGATCCAAACTAGCTCGTGACCCAATGCTTCTTCAATCCTGACACAGGCTCCGCGATGTAAACCCGTGTTTGACGCAGTGGTATCGAAGACGAGACCTCTCACATGCTGTTCCACGTTCCATAATTTCATAGTTTGAAGGCATGCCTGGGCCTGTGCTTCTCCAGTTCCTTGTTTCATCTTTGGGACACCAAGCAGCTTCTCCTGTCCATTGAATGTTATAAGGATTGCTATCCGATGCACATTCGTCGTCTTCCCTTCAATGCCGGGAGAAGCTTTCCGTCCCAATGGAGAAGGACAGGGTCTTCTCGAGCTGCCTGTTCTCGCCCACTTTCTCTGTAGCGATGAATAGAGCTCCGAGAGCACATCATCCCAGACAGATCATGCCCCGCGGCCTGTAATACAGCTCCAGTTACGAAAACAGCATTCCGGTCAGAAAGATTGGTGCGATCCATTGCTCCAATGACTTCTGGAGATTGGAAAATGTTCGTAACCTTGTTCTTGGGACGCTTTGGTGCCGGAGCTTCAGACGAAGAAGGAATCGGAACCGATGGTCTATAGTCGTCGTCGTCTTGCGAAAAAAGGGAAGAAGAAGAAGAAGAAGAAGAAGAAGAGGAAAGATCAATTGATGACACTCCTGCTTCTTCCAAATCTTTCTGTGTTGCTTCATGCCTTGCCTTCCTCTTGGCTTCCTTCTCCATTCTGGATCGCTTTCTGTCCTCTTGTGTAGTCGTTTCCTTATCAATGCCAGCCATGCTGCAAGAATTGACGTCCTTGCGCTGCATGGACAGGAAATTTCGGTCCTCAACGTTGACGATTGTGCTCATGGCATCACTGGTTGCGATGTCAAACAGTTCCTGGATGTCCGCTTTGAAGATGTCTTCATTCATTCTATCGCTGGCACGTTGCCTGGTCGTGTGCTTCTTGAGTGTTTTGTAGCGGTCTAAAAGCTTTGAAAGCTTACGGACACAGGAGTCGATCCGTTGAGTTGGGATCCGCGCTCGGGTCCAGACTTCAATCACCCTCTGGCATGCCTGGTTCAGACTGTCGGAGGTGGTTTGCTTTTGATTGATGTGGTGGTATTGCCCCAAGAGGAGGGCGTCAAGGCATGTAGGGAGCCTTGACGTGGATAAAGTTCCAGTTGCCATCCCTAGAAGCCAAACTTTTGGAATTGATCGAGTTTGAGCCATCGGACCTACGGAAGAAAAAGTACATTATATAATATATAATTCAGAGTGGGGCGACCTCTAAATATTCACCAATCACGCTGCAATTTTGCACAGACCATGTGGACACTAAATGGACAAAAACAACACTTGTGGAGACTATCTAAGACAATTTTGAAATTTCCCCTATGGATTTGGACCACCCTAAATTATATATATATATATATGAAAATTATTTCACGAAAGTAACACGTGAAAAATATTTATGATGAATAAAACCACGAAGGAAGGAAACACAAAATGGTGCTCAAGCGCTTTCGTCTAATGACATCCTCAGGATGTCATTAGACGAAAGCGCTTGAGCACCATTTTGTTTCCTTTCCTTCGTGGTTTTATTCATATATATATATATATATATATATATTACACACAACGTGCATGGAACAAGGAACTCTTCTGGGAAAATTAAATCCACTATAGTCAGAATAAGTAATGGTAAATGACAAACACTAGTTTTTTTCCTTTTTATGGCCATGGTCTGCGTGTAACATAAAAGTTTCTCAGGGATCGTTCAGAGTTCTATTCCATATATATATATATATATATATATATATAAAGGGTGTCAGGAAATGATTGCCCCCCCCCCCCCCCCCTGTACAGAAGAAACTTAAAGGAATAGAAAAAAAACAGACAAAACCACGAGAAAGCGTTTAATTTTGAATAAAAAACACTTGTTTTAATATCGGGTGTTGCCCCCATTTGCAGCTCTGACGGCCATTAATCGACGGGGTATGATCCCAGAAGTGTCTCAAAGAGATCGGTATCATGACTCATTTCTTCAAGGACTTCGTTGATCTTTGCAGTCATAATTTCTGTTGAATACCGATTCTGAATGGGTTGTTTTAGCATTAAGGACTCCACCCGATCCTTCATGATGGATCCGACATGTTCACAGACATTAAGATCGGGAGAATTGCCAGGCCATTCATTATTTCCGAAAAAATCAATGTTATGTCCTTAAGCAGTTGTTGAGTCGCAAGTGCTTTCATACAGGGGGCTTTGTCGTGAAGAAAGGTTGCCTGTTCAACATCCAAAACACACTCGGGGTCTTTCAAAAACGGAATTACATGTTGGGCTAAAATTACATTTCGAAAATAAGGCCCATCCCAACTGGTTCCTCTTGGTTTGATAACCCAGATGAGCTTCCGAATAGAGAACATAATGAAAACACCCACACATGCTGGATTTTTTACTATTTCTCGATACTTCTGGTCGTCTGGGACTTCATCAGGAGTTGTTGCCCAAACCCGATCATTCTGAAAATTTGGTTTTCTGGAGACATAAACGAAGAATTCATCGCTGACAACCAAGTGAAGGAAATCGTCTTCCGTCCATTCCTCAAGATAATCACAAAACCATAGCCGATCTTCAATATTAAGATATCACTTCCGTGGCTTAGCTATTTCATGCCAAGCACTCAAGCCTTGGCGAACTCGAAATTGATGCACAAGTTGCCGATTGACTATCTTACCACGACGGATAAGTATCTCTTTCGCTACCTAAAAGCAGCTCTTCTTTCGGCGCCGTGATGCAGCAAGCACAATGTCTTTCGATTCTTGAGATAATTTCTCCGGTCTTCCTCCTCGAAATTCTGTTTCACAATCTTCAGGATTCTTATTCCAATTCCTTTTGACAAAGTCTTCTGATCTTTTTAATCTCTCAGCCACCCAGTGTCGAGTTATGAAAGTTGCACCAGCTTCCTTTGCTTCACGAAATGTGACAGCTCGAATGCGGTCAAGAACTCGCTTTTTCTCTGAATCGTTCAAAATAGATGATGCCATGGTTTCTGTGGGGAAAAAAATGGTAAGAATTAAAATCACAGGAATAGAATATAATGGTTTTTATTCAGATTTTAACGCTCTTTCAAGTGGTCTCACCGGTTTTTATCTCTCTCTTCTAGTTTTTGCTCTACAGGGTGGGGGGGTAATCATTTCCTGACACTCCGTACACACACATATATAAAATTTTCTCTACTCGTAATCCCCCTCCCCACTTCTTAAACAAAAAGAGAAAAAGTGAAAAAAAATAATAATTTCCCTTCTGGTATTTCTTTTTCCCGAATATTAACCTCATTATTTATTTCATATAGAGCTACAACAAGGTAAAACAATGATCTACCAATAGGCCTTTTCATTTATTTCTTCTTTAAAAGCATCTCTGAAAAAATTCTGAGCAGTTAGTTGTGTCTTACATTAACCGGCACATCTAATCTGAATTAAATAAAAAAAACATTACTTCATTCTGCATGTACACCTTCCACATTGTGTAGTGTAACTCTTGAAATCCAATTAATAATTTCTTTTTTAAACTTTTTATGAAAAAAGAAGGAATTTAGAGCTTAAGCTAGATTTAAAGTCCTTGTAGAGACAGATGATCAAACCACGGAGAACTCTGTCAATATCAATAAAAACTCTGTGTAGAACTGAGGAGGATTTTCTGCATAACTAAGTTTATACAACCAACACTTTGTGTAAAAGCTCTCTTTTCGGGAAAAAAAACCATATTTTTAACATAAATAAATTCTTTATTTTAGTTACAAATGATGCTTTTTTAACAGGCAAAATTTGTAATGTGCGACGTTTTCATCCTTCAATGTATTTCTTCATCTCTCCACGGCAACGTTGTAGACAATATCATAACTCCGCCGAGTAGCGAAGTTAAGCGACGTTGGATCTGGGGAGTAGTTGGATGGGAGGAGACCGTCCTCCGCAACAACTAATGTACAAGATCTTTACATTCGGTGAAGGGGGTGAAATAAATTGTATTTATTTTTTATTGGTTACACACGTAGATTTAATTAATATCGTCAACATCCTCCCCAAATATTACAGTGGACAAACTCGAGTCCTCTCTCCTCAGCATTGGTACGCGCGGAGGGTCAGGAATCGGGGGTTCGTCCCCTGAAGGAGGACAAACATGGTTTAACATAAAATCCTGAACGGGAGGTTTCCATCTTTCGTATAGCCACTCGAACTCTGAGCCTGACGACAGTAACGGGGTGTTCGAATATTGCAAAGGGCTTACATTGCATGAACTCGATGAAAAAGCTGCAGGGTCCTCACCACTCATATCTGAAAAATCTAACCTAAAGGTTGAAAAATAGATATGCTAAAACGGATTAAATCATGAAGCATTGTTCCTAATATACGTAATTTATTTTCCCTGAATTACAACATCTTTTAATTATGAGCTATATATTTTTATATAGAAACGAATTGAACGATCTATTGATTTTCATAAAATTATCATCGTAGCTATAGTTTAAGACAGTGGTTCTTACTTTGCAATTATTCCTGTAACATATGTAATTTTATTTTCCATGAAATTACATCTTTTAATTATGATATATATATTTTTATATAGAAATTAATTGACCATTCTATTGATTTTCATAAAATTATCATTGTAGCTATAGTTTAAGACAGGTTCTTACCTTGCTTTCTTTCGGGGATGCGTGTCATCAGACGACGACGACGACAATGCCCTACGTGGCCTGCGCGATGATGCCCTTACTCTACAGGGTGGGCCGTAAGTTTCCATACATAGGAAAAATAAACATTTTTTTATGGACAACCATTTTTATTTATATAATATGCTCTACATGGTTGCCATTGTTTTGAAAACACATTTCAATACGTGTTCCCCACTATTGATGAACACGCATTAGCACAGTTGACGTTATGCTTGTAATGGCGTTGGTGATACGTTCCTTTAGATGATTTATGTCTCGTATCTTTTCCTGATACACCATGGCCTTCAAGTGCCCCCAAAGATAGAAATCAAGGGGGGTGAGATCTGGGGATCTGGGAACACGTATTGAAATGTGTTTTCAAAACAATGGCAACCATGTAGAGCATATTATATAAATAAAAATGGTTGTCCATAAAAAAATGTTTATTTTTCCTATGTATGGAAACTTACGGCCCACCCTGTATTCGGTGTTGAAGTACTCGGTCCCTCAAATATACGAACTGAATAGCTGAAATACAATATAATAATAAACCGAAATTTCGTTACTAATAATTCATTTTTACGGAAGCGTAAATAGCATCAATGCATTAATTAATTAATGCTCGAAATAATAAGCGTGCAACTAATATGTACTTTGCTTTAATACGGTTAGTTTAAAGCACTGTGCTATACTTCACATAAGACCTTTCCAAAGCGCATAACTAATTAAAATACAGGGTGTACATAAAGTCAGGATCTATTTTTGTGAAGCACTTGGAAATTATATGGAATTCAATCATAAAATGATAAAGTGGTAACATTTATTAAATAATTAAGAGTAGGATTCGACGTGACGCCCATCAGTATCCCTGCACAGCTCAAATCGTTCCGCAGCATTTCTAAACACATTCTGGAGCATTTGCGGGGTTATGTTATCTGCAGCAGTTCGTATACGTGTACGTAAGTTTTCAAGACTCGTAATCTTCGTCTGATAGACGTGCGATTTGATAAAGCCCCCATGCAAAGAAATCTAAAGGGGTTAAATCTGGTCATCTCGCGACACAATGTCTGTTGCTTCCGCGTCCGATCCAGCGATTTGGAAAACGTCCATTTAGATAATCCTGAACAATTTTGGCATAGTGACAAGGAGCACCATCATGTTGATAGACGACGGGGATAGGATTGTTAGTACCGTCGTCTATCAACATGATGGTGCTCTTGTCACTATGCCAAAATTGTTCAGGATTATCTAAATGGACGTTTTCCAAATCGCTGGATCGGACGCGGAAGCAACAGACCTTGGCCAGCGAGATCACCAGATTTAACCCCTTTAGATTTCTTTGCATGGGGCTTTATCAAATCGCACGTCTATCGGACGAAAATTACGAGTCTTGAAAACTTACGTACACGTATACGAACTGCTGCAGATAACATAACCCCGCAAATGCTCCAGAATGTGTTTAGAAATGCTGCGGAACGATTTGAGCTGTGCAGGGATACTGATGTGCGTCACGTCGAATCCTACTCTTAATTATTTAATAAATGTTACCACTATCATTTTATGATTGAATTCCATATAATTTCCTAGTGCTTCACAAAAATAGATCCTGACTTTATGTACACCCTGTATATATGCATAACTTCAGTGTTGTGTGTGCTAAAAAGGGAGATTGACAGTAATGTTTAATATCTTTCTCTTCCTGAAAATAGCCATTTTATGAATTGACATGCTTATTTATTATTATATGTATTGAATATCTGTTAGACTTTAGTTACTCACCATTGATTAATAAATAAGCATTAGTCAATTCATAAAATGGCTATTTTCAGGAAGAGAAAGATATTAAACATTATTGTCAATCTCCCTTTTCAGCACACATAACATTGAAGTTATGCATATATATATATATATATTAGTTATGCGCTTTGGAAAGGTCTTATGTGAAGTACAGCAGAGTGCTTTAAACTAACCGTATTAAAGCTAAGTACATATTAGTTGCACGCTTATTATTTCGAGCATTAATTAATTAATGCATTGATGCTATTTATGCTTACGTAAAAATGAATTATTAGTAACGAAATTTCGGTTTATTATTATTATGTATTTCAGCTATTCAGTTCGTATATTTGAGGGACCGAGTACTTCAACACCGAATAGAGTAAGGGCATCATCGCGCAGGCCACGTAGGGCATTGTCGTCGTCGTCGTCTGATGACACGCATCCCCGAAAGAAAGCAAGGTAAGAACCTCTGTCTTAAACTATAGCTACAATGATAATTTTAAGAAAATCAATAGAATGGTCAATTAATTTCTATATAAAAATATATAGCTCGTAATTAAAAGATGTAATTTCATGGAAAATAAAATTACATATGTTACAGGAAAAATTGCAAGGTAAGAACCACTGTCTTAAACTATAGCTACGATGATAATTTTATGAAAATCAATAGATCGTTCAATTAGTTTCTATATAAAAATATATAGCTCATAATTAAAAGATGTTGTAATTCAGGAAAATAAATTACGTATATTAGGAACAATGCTTCATGATTTAATCCGTTTTAGCATATCTATTTTTCAACCTTTAGGTTAGATTTTTCAGATATGAGTGGTGAGGACCCTGCAGCTTTTTCATCGAGTTCATGCAATGTAAGCCCTTTGCAATATTCGAACACGCCATTACTGTCGTCAGGTTCAGAGTTCGAGTGGCTATACGAAAGATGGAAACCTCCCGTTCAGGATTTTATGTTAAACCATGTTTGTCCTCCTTCAGGGTACGAACCCCCGATTCCTGACCCTCCGCGCGTACCAATGCTGAGGAGAGAGGACTCGAGTTTGTCCACTGTAATATTTGGGGAGGATGTTGACGATATTAATTAAATCTACGTGTGTAACCAATAAAAAATAAATACAATTTATTTCACCCACTTCACCCAATGTAAAGATCTTGTACATTAGTTGTTGCGGAGGATGGTCTCCCATCCAACGTCGCTTAACTTCGCTGCTCGGCGGAGTTATGATATTGTCTACAACGTTGCCGTGGAGAGAAGAAGAATTACATTGAAGGATGAAAACGTCGCGCATTATAAATTTTGCCTGTTAAAAAAGCATCATTTGTAACTGTAAAATAAAGAATTTATTTGTTAAAAATGTGGGTTTTTTACCCGAAAAGAGAGCTTTTACACAAAGTGTTGGTTGTATAAACTTAGTTATGCAGAAAAATCCTCCTCAGTTTAACAGTTTTTATTGATATTGACAGAGGATAGAATAGAATAACCTTTATTAATAATAAAATAAATACAGTAGTCTTTTTACAACTTACAATTTTTACAATGACATAAATAATTGTGAAGCTCGACTATTTATTTTTTTTATTTTTAATTTGGCCCTTAAGCTTTAGGCTTTACTGGGCTCTCATTAAAAATAAGCAGCTAGCCGTTATAAATTAATAATAAAATAAGTAAATAAGTATTATTAATAGTTAAAGCCTGTATTTCAATATTAAACAATATTAATGGACAATATAAAACATTATTAGTGGACATTAATCCAAGATTTTTGTTAGTATCCCATTATTAATCGGGATTTTAACTTGGTTTTAAACAAATTTACATTCGCAATATTTTTTATATCGGCATGCGAGTCATTCCATAGTTTCAATCTAATGAAAATGGGTAGTTTTTGAGATGAAGACAATCTAAATTGAGGTATAACAATCTTTGATCTATTTCTGGTCTGATACGGGTGGATTTCTTGATGAGTTACAAAATATCTATTTACCCATTGCAAATTAATGATTTTGCTCTTACACTCGTAAATAAAAATAAAATGTGCCAGTTTGGTTATATCATTGAGCTTTAGTAGGTTTAGCTCTTTAAATAATGCACTAGAGTGATCAAGGAAATCAGCATCAGATAACCTTATTGCTCGTTTTTGGATGACAAAGATACCATTTAATGCGTTGTTAGCGGAGTTTCCCCAAACAAGGGTGCAGTATGTTATATAAGGAAGAACAAGAGTATGATAAAGTCAATAAAACTTGTTTAGGGACTACATTTCTAAGTTTAAACATTATAGCAACGCTCCTTGAAATCTTTTTCGCGATATAATTTACATGATCACTCCATTGCAAATTCTTATCTAGCATTACACCAAGAAATTTTGTTACAGTACACTCCTTTATGGTGATTTCATTAACATTGAGTTCATCAAGATATACATTTCTTTTATTAGTAAAAATAATGAAATTTGTTTTACTGGTATTTAGGAAGAGTTTATTCGTGGTCAACCATTTCATTACACTGATGAATTCTGAATGAAATATATTCTTAGCTGTATTAACATCATCTCCGTGGTTTGATCATCTGTCTCTACAAAGAATTTAAATCTAGCTTAAGCTCTAAATTCCTTTTCTTTTTTCGTAAAAAGTTTTAAAAAAATTATTAATTGGATTTCAAGAGTTACACTACACAATGTGGAAGGTGTACATGCAGAATGAAGTAATGTTTTTTTTATTTCAGATTAGATGTGCCGGTTAGTGTAAGACAACTGCTCAGAATTTTTTCAGAGATGCTTTTAAAGAAGAAATGAAAAGGCCTCTTGGTAGATTATTGTTTTATCTTGTTGTAGCTCTATATGAAATAATGATGTTAATATTCAAGAAAAAGAAATACCAGAAGGGAAATTATTATTATTTTTCACTTTTTCTCTTTCTGTTTAAGAAGTGGGGAGGGGGGGATTACGAGTAGAGAAAATTATTATATTATATATATATATATATATATATATATATATATATATGAGAGAGAGAGAGAGAGAGAGAGAGAGAGAGAGAGAGAGAGAGAGAGTTACAAGGAGTTACAAGGAAAAGAAGTACCTCAAAAGGCCTTGCGGCCCATACCGAGGAGGTACCAATGGCAACGGGAGCCAGGGAAAATTTTGTAAAGTTTATTTTTCTTTCAACTATCCTAGCAGTAGTAGAAAACTGGATAGAAAGTAGAAGGCTCTCTCCCCACCCTCCGCTCCCTCCCTGCCAGAGGCAGGTACGGAAAAAGGTTGAAGAAAATACCTTGACCCTGGAAAAGTAGCCAAGGAAATTTTACAGGAAAGTGGAGAATATATAAATAGCTCTATATTTAGCTTGCTCACAGAGACACCGAGCAAGCGAACTCCTGCAGAGTTTTCTGAGGTTTTAATCTTAAACTATGAGTGTGTTCAGTACTTTGTCTAGCCTATTTTTAAACAGATTTACACTTTGACTGGAAACAACCTCTGAGGGAAGTTGGTTCCAGATATTAACTATTTTATAGGAAAAGAAATTTCCGCAGACTGAGGTCCTAAATGTCTTTACACACTCAAATAGTGTGCAAGATTTCGTCTAACCTTTTCTTGAACTGATCCACAGAGGAACTGTTCACAACTTCCGAAGGTAACCTGTTCCATGTGTCACAGATCTTATACGTAAAGTAATTCCCACACACACTAGTCCTAAACCGTTTCAAATCCAACTTCCAACCATTGTTGCGAGTTGGGTTATCATTTAAACTAAACATACTTCTAAAATCGACATCGTTGAACCCTCGTAAGAGCTTGAAAACCTCGATCAGTTGACCGCGCAGCCTCCGAGTTTCAAGCGAAAACAAGTTCAGGGCGCGTAACCGTCGATTGTAGCCCATATGCCTAACGGAAGGGATTAACTTTGTGGCCCTCGCCTGCACTCGCTCCAGCCTCTCAATATCTTTCCTGAGGGTGGGCGACCAGAACTGCACAGCATACTCCAGGTACGGCCGAACAAGGGAATTGTACAGTGAGAGCACAATCTCCTTGTTCCGAAACTGAAATTGCCTCCTGATATAACCCAATAGTTTCTGGGCTTTCTTTTCCACCTCTACACACTGTTTCGTAAACTTAAGGTCGCTGCTAATTAGCACACCCAAGTCCTTTTCTAAATCAGTCACCTCGATATTACTGCCCAACATCGAGTAGTCCGACTTGGGATTCGCGTAGCCAATGTGCATCACTTTGCATTTGAGAGAGAGAGAGAGAGAGAGTTACAAGGAGTTACAAGGAAAAGAAGTACCTCAAAAGGCCTTGCGGCCCATACCGAGGAGGTACCAATGGCAACGGGTGCCAGGGCTTTCAACTATGCTAGCAGTAGTAGAAAACTGGATAGAAAAGTAGAAGGCTCTCTCCCCACCCTCCGCTCCATCCCTGCCAGAGGCAGGTACGGAAAAAGGTTGAAGAAAATACCTTGACCCTGGAAAAGTAGCCAAGGAAATTTTACAGGAAAGTGGAGAATATATAAATAGCTCTATATTTAGCTTGCTCACAGAGACACCGAGCAAGCGAACTCCTGCAGAGTTTTCTGAGGTTTTAATCTTAAACTATGTGTGTTCAGTACTTTGTCTAGCCTATTTTTAAACAGATTTACACTTTGACTGGAAACAACCTCTGAGGAAGTTGGTTCCAGATATTAACTATTTTATAGGAAAAGAAATTTCCGCAGACTGAGGTCCTAAATGTCTTTACACACTCAAATAGTGTGCAAGATTTCGTCTAACCTTTTCTTGAACTGATCCACAGAGGAACTGTTCACAACTTCCGAAGGTAACCTGTTCCATGTGTCACAGATCTTATACGTAACGTAATTCCCACACACACTAGTCCTAAACCGTTTCAAATCCAACTTCCAACCATTGTTGCGAGTTGGGTTATCATTTAAACTAAACATACTTCTAAAATCGACATCGTTGAACCCTCGTAAGAGCTTGAAAACCTCGATCAGTTGACCGCGCAGCCTCTCCGAGTTTCAAGCGAAAACAAGTTCAGGGCGCGTAACCGTCGATTGTAGCCCATATGCCTAACGGAAGGGATTAACTTTGTGGCCCTCGCCTGCACTCGCTCCAGCCTCTCAATATCTTTCCTGAGGGTGGGCGACCAGAACTGCACAGCATACTCCAGGTACGGCCGAACAAGGGAATTGTACAGTGAGAGCACAATCTCCTTGTTCCGAAACTGAAATTGCCTCCTGATATAACCCAATAGTTTCTGGGCTTTCTTTTCCACCTCTACACACTGTTTCGTAAACTTAAGGTCGCTGCTAATTAGCACACCCAAGTCCTTTTCTAAATCAGTCACCTCGATATTACTGCCCAACATCGAGTAGTCCGACTTGGGATTGGCGTAGCCAATGTGCATCACTTTGCATTTACCCAAGTTAAACGGCATTTGCCATTTTTCGGACCACTCTCCTATCCTACCTAGGTCCGCACGCAGTTCCTCGATCGCTTCGGGCGTCCCAACATTGGCCCCAAGCTTGGTGTCATCAGCGAATTTGGCGATCCGACTGACGATGCCACCGTCGATATCATTTATGTAAATGGTAAACAACAGCGGCCCCAAAACGGAACCCTGAGGAACCCCACTAGTGACCGAGGCCCAACCCGAACTAGCCCCTTTAATTACCACCCTCTGCCGCCTATTCCTTAGCCAGTTTTCAATCCACCTACCTATTTCCCCACCGATACCCAGCGCGCGCACTTTCGCCATTAGCCGGCGGTGAGGTACCTTATCAAAGGCTTTCTGAAAGTCGAGATAGTATATCAATCGCCCTACTCTTATCGTACTCACTCAACATGACGTGGAAAAACTCGAGCAAGTTGGTGAGACACGACCTATGCCGTCTAAACCCATGTTGGGAGTCCCCAAGCAGCTTGTAGGAATCCAAATGGTCAACGATTCTATCAGCTATTATCCTTTCTAATAATTTACCTACAACTGAAGTGAGACTAATAGGACGATAGTTCCCTGGACTTTCGTGATCCCCTTTCTTAAAGATAGGGGTCACGTTGGCCTCCCTCCAGTCACCAGGCACCTGGCCCATCTCCAACGATTTGTTGAAGACTGTAGCCAGGTGGGGAGCCACCTGGTCGCGCACTTCTCGCAAAACACTGGGGAGAAACTGGTCTGGCCCAGGAGCCTTAAACGCGCTCAGTTTGTCTATTCTATGAGCAACGACTGTCGCGGTACATCTAACACTATCCAGGCCAGCACCTTCGTCCTCACAGCTGGCTCGGGGATGACGCGGGTATCCTCCCTGGTGAACACTCCCGCAAAGTACTCATTAAGCACATTAGCGATGTCCGCGTCGGAGGTCCGCAGAACGCCGCTTCCTTCCTTTAAAGGACCTATCATGCTTCTAATGGGCTTTCTACTATTAACATAACTGAAGAACTCCTTAGGGTTCCCTTGCAGAGGCTTGCCACCCGTAGTTCTTCGTTACGTTTCGCTAGCCTAACCTTCGCCTTCACTTCCCTACACAGGCGGACATACGCTTCAGTGTTCTCGTGGGAACGATTGGCCTTCGCCCTCCTATACGCTACTTTCCTATTTCGGATAGCCGAAGCGATGCCACGATTGAACCACTTAGGCTGCGTTGAAGCAGGGGTGACCGGTTTTGAGGGTATGGCAGCAGACTGCAGCACCATAAACTCATCCCGGAATGCACTCCACACTCCCTCAACATCGCCGCCAACCTCTAACCCCATCTCTCCTACGCTATCCCTGAGGCTAACAAAGTTCGCCCGCCGGAGATCGAGCTTATTGCCTCTCGAGTTACTACGCTTCACCCGAGGGACGCACACACGGAACCTAATAAGACCGTGATCACTCCCGCCCAACGATTCGTCAACGGTGAGGCCAGTGACGAGGTTGTCTTCGGTCGTGAATACTAAGTCTAGAACGCTTTCGCCTCGTGTAGGCTCGTTGACCCACTGAGTGAGGAAGTTCTCATCAGCAAAGTCAACTAGCCTCCTCCCTTCAGCATCGGCAGTCCTGTTTTCCCACTTTATGCCGCGACAGTTGAAGTCTCCTAAAACTACACACACCCTATCCCCTAGCAGGCTACTGAGTTCGGTGTACAGGGCTGTATCGTCCTCGAGGAGGAGATGCGGAGGTCTGTACACCAAGATTAACCTATAGTTCGTCCCTCCCACGTTCAGATCGACGCCAAGCAGCTCCCGTTCCGACCGGAACTGGCAGTCAACCGGACTCAACGTCTCTCTGACGTATATTAGTACCCCACCCCCCTCCCCACGGGTGCGGTCTTTGCGAAACATTCTATACCCGGGAATTTCGAACTCCCCAACGTAGTCCCTACGATCAGTATGAATCCAGGACTCGGTGATAGCAACGATATCCTGGTATTCTGATGCTAAGAGCGCCCGTAGCTCGCAAAACTTGTTCCTAATTGACCTAGCATTAAAAAGCATTGCACGGAGGGAGCCTTCCCTATTCTGACCGCCCCCTAGCACGACCCGTTTCCCGAACAGCCAGGGCTGTCGGGAGTTGAAGAGCCCCTCACTAACGAGGGGGCAACTTCCGCAGGAGACTGAGCCCCCTCCAACGTAGGAGGAGGGTCACCCACCTGTACTTCGACGCACCCTTCAGTCGAAGGTATGTCCGCCACCGGCTCATCCTCATCTCTCCCCGGTGGGGGCCCATCATCTCTCCCCGGACTCGACCTCACCATTCTGTATAGGTGCCGGTCGAGCAGCGCGCCTAGCACACCTTTACCCTTGTTATTGAGGTGGACACCATCCCTCTGGTAAAGGTCCCACCTACCCGAAAATGCATCGAAGGGGTCAATAAACTTCACGCCCAGCGGAACGCACAAGTCTTGTACCCTCTCGTTGATGCCAATGACCTTACTGAGCGCGTGGTCACTGACATTCATTCGCGGTAAAATACCCATTAACATTCCCCTGTCTGTCTTCAGTTTTAGATCATCCGCAAGAGACATGATCTCGGTGATGATCCCTTCAGTAAGACCTACCCCACCGCCTTTGAGGAACAGGTCATTGCCACCAGCGTGGACAACGATCGCGAGAGAGAGGAAAAAAAACTAGTGTTTGTCATTTACCATTACTTATTCGGACTATAGTGGATTTAATTTTCCCAGAAGTTCCTTGTTCCATGCACGTTGTGTGTATATATATATTATATATATATATATATTATAATATTATATTATATTATATATATATATATATAGAGGAATGAACTCAGAATGGTCCCCTGAGTTTTTTATGATACACACAGACAGTGCATGGAACAAGGAACTCTTCTGGGAAAATTAAATCCACTATAGTCCGAATAAGCTATATTTATGGGACCTCTTTGCGAGTGACCCGTTGCCCACGTCGGGCTAGCATCATGAAAAAGAAAAACTATGGTATTTGTCATTTACCATTACTTATTCAGACTATAGTGGATTTAATTTTCCCAGAAGAGTTCCTTGTTCCATGCACTGTGTGTGTGTGTATCATATATATATAATATATATATATTGTACAGGAGTCTTCCTTTAAACAGTATTAAATATATATTGAAAAATACTAAACTCAAATGGAGTAAATATTGTCCAACGGCCCGTGTATGCTAACATTACACATCCGACATCTCCATCCGAATCCAACGTCCGTCATCAATTTTTGTCACTCACACCGTCCTCTGATACACTTCATTTCACTGACCAATCTCCACACCCACTTCTCTCTAATAAAATTTAATATCAACCAAGTACGCTTTCGTTTATTTCTAAATTCCGAAAACCAAAACTCTCATTTGAAATCGAATTCTTCTTCGTTTACAACCGACCTCTGATGTACCTCTTCGATCCCCTTCATAATTGTTCTTAGCAGGTATACTGCATCGTTCTAATCTGACAACC
>JAJOZX010000657.1:0-180000 GCA_023014485.1 Bathynomus jamesi | reverse complement strand
AAAGAGGATAGTTACAAGTTTGTACAGGATTGTATAGGTTTTGACAATACAAGACAAGATAAGATACAAAACAAAATAAAAGTGTTAGTTAAAAATAACCCTTCAAGATGACTGCATGGACTGTGGAACAGCTGCCTTTCATAACTGAGCATGGAAGAAGTGTAGTTTCAGCTCAAAGATCTTTCAAGACAAATTTTCAGATGTCAAAATCACCTTCTAAGAGCTGAAACTACACTTCTTCCATGCTCATAATATTGCTCAGTTATGAAACGCAGCTGTTCCACAGTCCATGCAGTCATCTTGAAGGGTTAGTTTTAACTAACACTTTTATTTTGTTTTGTATCTTATCTTGTATTGTCAAAACCTATACAATCCTGTACAAACTTGTAACTATCCTCTTTCGAATGATGCGTATGATTTTATAAAAGGACTTATACTTTAAGAGTTACAGGGGTTTCTTTGGGTCCCATTTCTCTGGATCACCCTTTATATATATAATATATATAAATATATATAAATATATATAAATATATATATAAATATATAAATATATATAAATATATAAATATATATATATAAATAAATTTGATGCATATATACAAATTGATGTATTTTTGGAATAGCCCTTCAGCAATTTCCAGTATGCTCAAGAGAGTTTATTTTTATTTTCACTTCTAAAGAAAAGTTGCTTCGCGTATGGAAGCTTCTTATATAACGATCTTCAGAAAAAAGCAAACTGACCTGTATTATGGGGAATGCGTGTACCTGTCGAAATACAAAAATAAATATTCTTTTCTGTAGTTTAAAATATTGAATGTGGTATTGGCAATAACCTAACGAGAGATAAAGTGTGTTCTTAGGCCTCGTTTACTTAAGAAGGGAAAGTAAAAATATATTTTCTCTACATTTGTAAGCCTCAAGGAAAAGTGCAAAAGACACGTGTTTTATCTTTGGGTGACCGTGACATGAAAAGTGCATTTTAAAATGAGGTGCGTGATTTCAATCGGATGGTTTTCATACATTCAAAGATGTATGCGTCGATGAATATAAAATTTCTTTCAGTTTTTAATTAAATATTCAGAGTATCTTATTATTTGTATATAAACATAGTTTTAACAAACGAAAATAAATAAATATAATTTATTAACTGTACAAGATTCACCTCAAATGTAGAGATTTCAACGCTTTCGTTTGTTTCTCTTTTCTGCTTATTTTTCTTGCTATCTAAAAGAATAAATAAGAATAAAATAAGAGACAGACAGATATACTATCTATCTATATATATATATGTCATAATATCTCTGCAACATTCCTGAGATTGTCATTTAGACAATAATTACACGCGATTTTCGTTTTTTTTCTTTGTGGATTTTTTCTTTCTTGTACTACTGTTGGTTTACGTCGTCGTCGTTGGCCTAGGCAAGCTACGGCTTGGGACCGTAGCGCATCTATCCGGTATAGGTTAACCTGGATGATGTAGCCATAAGCACTGCCGCTAGTTAAGTGCCAACCAGTGATTATCTCACTAGCCGTATTGAGTCCGTTAGGCGAAACTGCGACAGTACCAAAGGTGGAAAATATAACCCTTGGTTTTCTATTATTTATTTGTAAAATGGACATGGTATTAGATTAAAATAATTATTTGAATATAAATAATTAACTGACAATTGTGATATATAATTAATTATGTTTACATACAATAAAATAATATAGTATACATAAAATTAGTATTAATGTGGTTCACAATTGAATTATAATGGGGTAACTAATTTAAAATGAATTTATACTATTCCGAAATTCAAGACGGTAAAATTAACATTTATCTTTAAACTAAAATAAGAGTATTCACTACACACTCCCCCACCAGAGAGGAAGTTCAAAGAGTTCCGAACGACACAGATTTCCGCTGAACCTTTTTGGTAGCTACTTGTACCTCACTTAAGGTTGATTCCAAAAACGCAGGCTTAAGACGATCGATAGAAACCTTGTCGACCTTGGAACCGCGCTGGATGAGAAATGATTTGCGCGTACGTCGGAGAACTTCATAGGGTCCGTCATATGGACATTGGAGAGGCCGTTTTGGGACAGGTACACGAACGAAAACGTGGGTGCAAGACTGGAGGGCTGGGGAAACAAAGATGTTCTGTTGGCTAGTCAATCGAGGGGGAACAGGCTGAAGGGACTGCATGTGAGAGGAAAGTGTTTGAGCGAATTCCGTAGGATCACATGACTTATCCCCTGCAGTGAAGTAGCCACCTGGTAGCCGCAGTGTTGTTCCATAGACTAGTTCAGCCGCTGTAGTCTTCAGATCACTCTTAAATGCAGAGCGAATACCAAGTAACACGAGTGGAAGCTTATCCATCCAATGGGAGTCTACGTGACACATAAGGGATGACTTCAGCTGGCGATGGAAGCGTTCGACGAGGCCGTTAGCTTGCGGATGATACGCACAGGTATGCGCATGTACTGTACCCAACAAGCTGGTAAACTTCTTCCAAAGCGAAGACTCAAATTGGCGACCTTGGTCAGTGATGACTTTTGTCGGCAATCCAAATCTTAATACCCATCCATGAAGAAAGGCTCTTGCAACAGTGTCCGCTTGGATATCAGGAAGTGGGATGGCTTCAGGCCATCTGGAAAAGCGGTCGAGACAGGTGAGCAGATAACGTTGGCCTTGAATCACTGGAAGAGGGCCAACAATGTCTACATGAATTACCTCAAATCGCTGGGATGGGGGCGGAAATGCGTCAAAGGGGGACCTGGTGTGCCTTTGGACTTTGGCACGCTGGCAGGCAAGGCACGTTTTGGTCCAATGTTTGACATCCTTCCGCATCGAGGGCCAAACAAAGCGAGAGGTAACCAGGTGTTGCGAAGCACGGATACCAGGATGGGAGGGCTTATGAAGATCCGTGAAGACTGCTTGTCTGTGACATGGAGGGACATAAGGGCGAATAGCAGCTGTTGATACGTCGCAATAGAGGGGCACAGACAATCCTGGCATACTCATTTTCTTGAGGGAAAGTGAGTGAGTGGAGTCTTCTCTGAGCAGGTCTTGTAGTTCCGTATCCTTATCTTGATCCTGTGCAATAGCATTCCACAGTGTAGAGCTGAGGGTAACAGAAGTAATCTCTATTCTTGAAAGTGCATCCGCTGGAGTGTTCAAGACACCTTTGATGTGGCGGATATCTGTGGTAAATTGCGAGATATAATCGAGTTGCCTGATGACTCTGGGAGAGTGTTTACAGCTGTTTTTATTGAAGACAGTGACCAAAGGTTTGTGGTCGGTAAAAACACAAAACTCTCGGCCTTCAAGGAAATGTTGAAAATGCTTCACGTTTAAGTAAATAGCAAGAAGTTCACGTCCGAAAGCACTATAACGCGTTTGGGCTGGCTGCAGCTTTTTCGAGTAAAACGCGATGGGTGCTTGTTGACCGTTAATGGTTTGTTCCAACACTCCACCGATCGCAACATCTGATGCATCGACCGTCAGAGTTAGGGGGGCATCACTGATAGGAAATGACAAAGACAATGCACTATTGATAGCATTTTTGGCATTGTCGAACGCCTGTAAACTATCGCTACACCATACCAATTTCGTTACCTTGCGTTTGTGTGTGATCATAGCGTGTAGAGGAGCAAGAACACTGGCACAGATTTTAATGAACTTGTGGTAATAATTTACCAAACCTAGAAACCGACGTAACTCACGCTGATTATTTGGCATAGGGTAATTTTTTATCACTTCACACTTGTCCTGAAGGGGGGTAATTCCGTGCTGCGAAATCGTGTGACCGAGAAATTCCAAGGTTGGCTGTGCAAACACACACTTAGATGCATTAATAGTAACACCGTATTGTTCTAAGCGTTGAAAGAGGAGTGAAAGATGTTCCTTATGTTCCTCTTCCGTTGAGCTGGCCACAAGCAAATCATCGATGTAGGCATAAACAAAGTCTAAGCCTCTGGTGACCTCATCTATAAACCTCTGAAAGGTTTGCGCAGCATTCCGTAGCCCGAACGGCATCTTCAAAAATTCGAATAACCCAAATGGTGTACAAACTGCAGTCTTGGGAATATCCGAAGGCTCTACGGGAATGTGGTGGAAAGCCTTAACAAGGTCTATTTTACTGAAGATAGATTTGCCGTGGAGAAGAGAAGTAAAGTCTTGGACATTTGGTACCGGATATCGGTCCGGGATGGTTGTCGAATTCAAAAACCGGTAATCCCCACATGGTCTCCAGTCTCCTGACTTCTTCTGGACCAGGTGTAGGGGAGAGGACCAACTGCTTTTGGAAGGTCTTATTATCCCAAGATCCAGCATAAGCTGGAATTCCGATTTGGCAGCTTTCAGTTTGTCCGGGGCAAGACGTCTGGGTTTTGCAAACACAGGGGGACCTTTTGTTGTAATGTGATGGGTAACGGTGTGCTTAATGGTATCACCCATCTGCATCGGTTGAAGAATTCCTGGATATCGCTGGAAAAGGCACTGGTACATGGAATTAGGGGGAACGAGGGAAAGTGCAGAGTTCGAGGCGTCCGGAAGGGCAACCTGTTTGGCAAGAACAGAAAGCAGTGTGGCCTGGTCGCATAAGCGTCGCTTGTTAAGATCCACCAGGAGTTTGAAATGCTGGAGGAAGTCAGCGCCGATTATGGGATGCTGCACTTGAGCACAGATGAAAATCCACTCGAAGGATCGGTGAAGGCCCAAGTTTAGTTCACGCGACTGAGTACCGTACGTGGGTATGCGTGAACCGTTAGCAGCGTATAGAGGCGGAGATTCCGAGTGCGTATGACCAGATTTTTGAGGGAATACACTGACTGACGCTCCGGTATCAACCAAGAAATTGACACCAGAGTTCCTGTCCTTATGAATAACAGGTTGGCAGTGCGAGTACTAGACGCCATTAGGACTCGCTGCTGGGGTTTTCCGACGAAAAATTGCAAGGGGAGATGCACTTCCTAGCCTTCTTTCCAAATTTCGAGTGGTAGAAGCAGATCTTCCCGGAACTCGAACGATGCCTCTTCGTAAATCTTGACCGAGAATGGCTTCTTTGCCGTTGATTTTGTAGCAGAGAACAAACGTGGTTGAGTTGTTGACTTAACTCTTCCACTTTCAACTCCAGTTCCGATTGTGTGTTCACGTTGTTGACCGGAGCTGTGTCAATCTCCACTACTTTGTCGGCAGTTTCTGCTAGTTTATCAACTGGAGTAGCAGGATCCATAGTGGCCAAGACACGCTGAGCTGATGGAGGAAGTTTCTGCAAGAACAGCTGTCTAAAGATGTCCTTATCGAAGGTTTGTGCGCGTTCGCCTAGAGCGCACTGCATAGCCCTCAGCATTTGAGTGGGCTTACGGTCTCCAAGTTCTTCTTTGAGATTAACTGATGTAGTTTCTCACGCTCGGAGACAGTGGTGCGGCACAGGATGGCAGACTTCAGATCGTTGTATGGGTCCTCACTCGTGGAAGTAGACACGATGACGTCACGGACTTCAGAGATGATGCTCGCTGGTAGAGAGGACAAAACATGATCGTATTTCGTCCTGCTAGCGGTGATCCTTCCCAAGTTGAATTGTGATTCCACTTGGTGGAACCAAATAAATGGATCACCCGGCCAGAAGACGGGGAGCTTTACGCTCAAGTGGGAGATGGCACCAGCGTCGTCAGGCATCTTCTCCTATGCTTGCTGACGTACAAGCAAGACGACAAGTGACCAACGAAGGAGTGGAGGTTGAGACGAGCGCAGGCACAGAGCGCACGGGCAGGGGTGAGGGGCAGAGGGCACGAGCGACATTACAGTCTGATCCTAGTCGCTCGGGTGAAGGGGGTGATGGGCACGAACGACGTTACAGTCTGGTCCTAGTCGCTCGGGTGAAGGGGGTGATGGGCACGAACGACATTACAGTCTAGTCCTAGTCGTTCGGGTAAAAGGGGTAATCCAGCTCCGGGGTCACCAATTGTTGGTTTACGTCGTCGTCGTTGGCCTAGGCAAGCTACGGCTTGGGACCGTAGCGCATCTATCCGGTATAGGTTAACCTGGATGATGTAGCCATAAGCACTGCCGCTAGTTAAGTGCCAACCAGTGATTATCTCACTAGCCGTATTGAGTCCGTTAGGCGAAACTGCGACAGTACCAAAGGTGGAAAATATAACCCTTGGTTTTCTATTATTTATTTGTAAAATGGACATGGTATTAGATTAAAATAATTATTTGAATATAAATAATTAACTGACAATTGTGATATATAATTAATTATGTTTACATACAATAAAATAATATAGTATACATAAAATTAGTATTAATGTGGTTCACAATTGAATTATAATGGGGTAACTAATTTAAAATGAATTTATACTATTCCGAAATTCAAGACGGTAAAATTAACATTTATCTTTAAACTAAAATAAGAGTATTCACTACACTACTAATTAAATAACTGTTTTTAAAATGTTCTTGTAACAATGTGAAAAGAAGTGTTATTAAATTTAAGAGAGTATTATTCATATCTTTCATTAAAATTGAAAAACTTGTGTAGAAGTAAAACGTCTCGCATAATTACCTGCTTGACTTCGTGCTTCTGTATTTTATGAGCTTGTTTTGTGGTTGTAACTGGATTAAATTATTTCTGCTCTTTATTGAAGTTTTTTATTTCTTAACAAAACAGGTTCGACAACGTTGATAGAGGTAGATTTTTCCATCGTTCAGTAACAGGGCGAATACCCGCCCAACTCGGGGTCCATCAGGCTGGAACGAACCATAGCCTCGTCACCAGACACTACTATGGTTTAGGTAACGAGTCTCTTCCTCTCTTAGGGTAAGGTATTCTTTGGGGGAGGTCTTCCTCCCTTCTCTCCCCTCACCTCTGCCTGGGGTTCATTCAGAATTTTATTTTTGTGAACGAATTCTTTAACGGTATATAATCTATATATATATATATATATATATATATATATATATATATATATATATATTATATATATAAATATGTGTGTGTGTGTGAGATTCTCTCTCTCGCTAGCCTTTAGTATAAATAAAGTTTTTTAAGTTGAGTAGTAATAAGCATAATATTTTGAACATTTGGACTCAAGCGAGGTTTTGTCGAGTTGAATGGAAGGAATTAGGCCAAAATGAAAGTTAGTGGTCATTTTCGTGGTTAGCGTAAGGCGCAACTGCTCAGAATTTTTTTTTTCTCCAGAGAAGCTGAAAGTAAATGAGATTAGTGAAATGAAGTGAAATGACATGAAAATGAAAAGTTTTAATATAGAGGAGTAACAAAAAGTAAATAGACCCTTTGGTGTGAAAATTAAAAATCTGAAATTGATTCTCTCTCTCTCTCTCTCTATATATATATATATATATATATATGATACACACAAACCGTGCATGGAACAAGGAACTCTTCTGGGATAATTAAATCCACTATAGTCCGAATAAGTAATGGTAAATGACAAATACCGTAGTTTTTCTTTTTCATGATGCAAGCCCGACGTGGGCAACGGGTCTCTCGCAGAGGTTTCCCATAAATATAGCTTACCTCACCAGCTATCTGCAAAGCAGACAGGTTCCAGCTTTGGGACATGGATCTAGGGTTTAAAGCAGCCTAGCCCCACTACATTTAGAACCTCAATATAAGTAAAAGACTCGTTGCATTCACGTCGGATTGAATAAATCAAAGAAAAAGGGGTAACTATTATATTTAGCCAAAACCAAAACTTAAACCCCAACTGGCAGAATTGAGCGTTTCTTGTTCCATGCACGGTTTGTGTGTATCATAAAAAACTCAGGGAACCATTCTGAGTTCATTCCCATATATATATACAGTGGTGGGCACCGTTAACCAAAAAGTTAACTTCGTTAACCGCTAATCCGTTAACCAAAAAGTTAACTTCGTTAACCGTTAATCCGTTAATTCGTTAAACATGTAACGGAAGTTACCGATAAACCGTTAACGTTAACTTTTATTATAAAAAAAATGAAAAACACAATATATATATAATTTAATTTTCCCTCTTCTTCTCGTTCTCCATTTTGTCCATGAGATGCATGTTGCCCTTCATGAAAATTAGCATATCAAAGTTTTCATCAGACAGGGATGATCTCTTGGCCCTCAGGATGTCATTGCCCATAGAGAACAAACGCTCCACTGCAGCACTGGAGGGGATGGCAGAGATACTAAAGAGTAAACAGCCTCTGGCGCCACACGCTCACATTTACTTCTCAACGCCATCTATTATCTCATAAAGAAACTAATTCACATTGGGACTTCAAAGTACCGGCAGGATCAACCGGGTAGAAAAATAATTATGGAGATTTTAAAGATGTGGTACCTAGAAGTACCGCCAGGACATAAAGGGTTAAGGTGAAAACGCCCCCATTGTAAGACATCAATTGACTTAATTTATGTCATCAAAGTGACATGAGAATTGAAATCTTACCTGATCAGTTTTATGGTTCTTGAAATGTATCAAGGAGACTACTAATAAGGTACTCACAGACATATTATAAATATGCATGACTTACTTGACAACGATTATTTTTAAATATTCACTAGCACAAACATGTTGCGCAAGAGACAGACTGCAAATGAAACGAATGTAGTTATTTGTTGTAATTGTTACATATATATTATTGAAAGTGCCTTAAAATGCTCGTGATATTTCTTGAAAGAAGTTGAAACATTCAACTCAAATGGCAAATCTTTCCGCCTGATTTTACAGTCGACCATGTTTTGCTCAAACCAATGCCATAAATAACTACCATATTTGGTAAGACACAAATTGTGGCGACGGAAACAAATATATCGCCTGATTTTGCACTGCGGAAATGGAAATTCGTTCATCACTATTAACAGTGGCGGATTAATTGCGCACCTGCTCAGCACTGAAAATAATAGAAACTTTTAAACGTTTATTTATGAATTTTTGGGTTAACGGACTTGAGTTAACGGAAGTTAAATGTAACGGAAGTTAATTAGTCCGATAATGATTTTCAAAGTTAACTTAAAAGTTAAATCGTTAACGAAAAAGTTAACTTCGTTAATTAACGATTAACGGATTAACGGTTTGTGCCCAGCTTTATTATTATATATATATATTTAATATATATATAATCAATATGAATATAAAACGGGATACGACTCTCAACATTTATCGGCCAAACGTTTCGGTCCACTCAGGGGCCATCTTCAGTGACTAAATAGAAGCATCTAAAACAATAATCATAAAACTAAAGTAAATACAAATGTCAAACTGTACAATAAAAAATCTAATACAAAAAAAGTTAAAAAGTTGTTAAAAAAAAAAACGATTATAAAACAAAAAAAGTAAAAAAAAAAAAAAAAAGGACTGACCTGGATGGTAAAAGTTACAAATGACAAGTGGAGAGAAAGGAAAAAACAACTTAAGTTAGTGCGGTAGTTGCGTTAAAAAGGTGTTGGTTGGTTAGGAAGTATGTAATTTTATCGAGGAAAGGCTATCGTTTAGTTCTGGATTTAATTTCTTAATAAAAACGGATTCTAAAATTTTAAGATCAAGTGAATTAGAAGCAGACGACAAAATGGCAAAGGAGTCCTGGGGCACGGGTGGTCATGGGTCTCTGAAATAATTCAGAGCTGGGCACTTGCGGTTTTTTTTTGCGGTACTGCGGTACTACCGTGTTTGTCGGTACCGCGGAAAGTACCGCGGGAAATTTGAATGCGGTAGCGGTACTGCTGTACTTTCAGCGATCCTTTGCGGTACTGCGTTATGCGGTACCGGTTTGGTAGTGCGGTAGTAGTACCGCAGTACCGCAGTACCGCAAAAAAACGCGCAAAAAACCGCAAGTGCCCAGCTCTGCACGGTCTGAATGATGCCGAATAGCAGAGGATTCAGGAGTGGAAAGAGGACGAGAAGTTCGATAAGAAAAACCCAAATGCTTCGAAATCCTAAGTTTTAACTGTAGGGCAGTCTGCCCCACATAACGACTTTGGCAGGTCGCACATGTATATAAATAAATAACAAAGGATCTCAAAAGCACGGGGAGGTGATCTTTATGGCGAAAAAAGGATTGCAAAGAATTAGAATTAATGACTATAAAGTCGCATTGAGGGAAATGTCTGTCCAAAATAAAGTGGACATCTTTATTTAGTTGAAAAGTTAGTTGGTCTAAAAAGTCGTTATGCCAAAGTCGTTATGTGGGGCAGACTGCCCTACAGTTAAAACTTAGGATTTCGAAGCATTTGGGTTTTTCTTATCAAACTTCTCGCCCTCTTTCCACTCCTGAATCCTCTGCTATTCGGCATCATTCAGAGACCCATGACCACCCGTGCCCCCAGGACTCCTCTGCCATTTTGTCGTCTGCTTCTAATTCACTTGATCTTAAAATTTTAGAATCCCTTTTTATTAAGAAATTAAATCCAGAACTAAACGATAGCCTTTCCTCGATAAAATTACATACTTCCTAACCAACCAACACCTTTTTAACGCAACTACCGCACTAACTTAAGTTGTTTTTTCCTTTCTCTCCACTTGTCATTTGTAACTTTTACCATCCAGGTCAGTCATTTTTTTTAAATATAATTTTTTTTTTTTTTAATTTTTTTAATTTTAAACTTAACATTTTTAAACTTTTAATTTTTGAAATTTTAGTTAGTTTTATTTTTACTTTTTTGTTTTATAATCGTTTTTTTTTTTTTTTTTTTAACAACTTTTTAACTTTTTTTGTATTAGATTTTATTATTGTACAGTTTGACATTTGTATTTACTTTAGTTTTATTATTATTGTTTTAGATGCTTCTATTTAGTCACTGAAGATGGCCCCTGAGTGGACCGAAACGTTTGGCCGATAAATGTTGAGAGTCGTATCCCTTGTTTTCATATTCATATTGAGGATAAGGTTCCCGAAGAACAGTTCTATCGTAACTATATATATATATTATATATATATATATATATATATATATATATATATATATATATATATATAAAATATATATATATATATATAAAAATATATATATATATTATATAAAATATATATATATATATATATAAAATATATATATATATATATATAAAATATTATATATATATATATATAAAATATATATATTATATATATAAAATATTATATATATATATATATATATATAAAATATATATATATATATGGAGAACGTGAAAAGTGTGTAATGATATTTTTTCTGTTTTTGAAACGCAAGAAAGGTTTGCCAAAAGAAAATAGACACAGTTAATGTGTTTATTTCTTTTGCTGTTTATTATTAAATATATATGTGTGTGTGTAGATTTGAGAATATGTTAATGGAACGAATTCTTTTGCTAAGCCAATTGTTCAGTGAATTTTTTAATGTTAATATTGTTTTAATTCACTTTAAGGTGAAAATACGTTATAATATATATATATATATATATAAGGAATGACAAAATTAAATAGTTAATGATATATATATAATATATATATATATATATATAAGGTAAGGAGAAAGTTGTTCAATTTTGTGTGTGTGTTTCGTCTGAACTATTATTTTGACGATTGTACGTATTATATTTTTGTGCAGTAGAAGGCAAATTCTATTTATTTAATTAAACATTTTCTTATTGTCAACTTCGATTTTCAAGAGAAAGTCTGTATGCTTTGGTAACGAATTAAAATAAATGGTGGTATCTAGCAACTCACCCTAATAATGTATACCTGTACAATTAAAATAAAAAAATGGTATCTGGCAACAACCATCATCTATATAAGACCCGCTTGGCTTCGGAGCTGGTTGTTTGATGATGACAGCTGTTGAATAAAGATCTCTCTCCTTCCCTTCTTAGGTTGACTTAGCTTAGTTTCCCTTTGGGGTGTTAGGACATCCCACTTTGCCCCCCCAAAGTAATCCTCCGTCTATCCTTTCTCTCTTAGACTAAGGCAACCCCTTTGGGGGGAGGTCATCCTCCCTTCTCCCCCCTTCAGGTGTACCCCTCCCCCCCTCTTTGTTCCTTCTAAGCCAACTGGCTGATTAGGGGTCTATAAGAGGACGGCGGGTCAGCTGAAGCGTTATTATGCACTTGGCAGGAGCCAGGTGAACACCTCTCTTCCTTTCTCTCCTCTCTTTCTCTTGGGGGATAACGCCGCCTCCAAGTTTCATGACCCCTTCTTGCACCTGCAGCATCCCCCACCCCCTTTGCAACATTGAGTTGTTACATACCCCCACCCCCCTTTGCAACATTGGCCATTATATCTTGCACCATTCCTGCACTCTACCTTTTTGCGGCTATACTACTACTGCCCTCCCAGCACAATCTGCACACACCCGAACCTATCACCCGGAGTAAGCCGACGAGGCGGAGACGTCGGAGTGAGTCGCCAGACCCTCCGGACTTTCAATTTCTCTCTCCCTCTTCCCCTAGTGCTAAGAAGACGGATCGGACTTTCACACCGCCCACTTCGTCTATGAGGACCAAACCACCCCACCGCAGAAGTCCCATCACTCTACCCCCACAGACTCGGACGGACAATAGTTGCCGAAGTACATGACCCACCCAAAACGACGAGATCCAGTCTGGACAACATCCTCTCCCCCGAGGATCCAGTGGATGCGGCTCTGGCGCAGCTACACGGTGAGGGGAACTCGGCTGCGCCCGTGAGTCTCATGGACCTGCTCTTGCCTCCTGGTGCCATTTTTTCTACCCCTCCACCAGAACACTGGTTCATCTCCTCCCACCCCCACTGTACCTGCTCCCCTAAAATCCCAGGCCCACACCCTGTCAGCCACTCTGAGCATGTCCTCCCTCCCACCTGCCGGGTCGTTCTGGCACCCCCTATCGCCACCTGGGGTCCGTCGTGAGACCCCAGACTGGCGGTGGAGGTGCCAATTTGGGAAATAAAACGCCCCCATGGCCCGAACACAAAAGCTCATCAAGAAATTTCGCACCATCGAAGCCCACGATAATCTCCAAGCTGCCGTGATCCACGCCTCCGGGCTCGCTCGGTCGACTCGACCCCGCGGAGATCGACTGGCCGACCGATTCCTTCTCTGGTGAACGGCAGATAGCCAGCCATACTCCTGACCCATCCTTCGCCTTCGCGAACCTCAAATCTACCTTCACACTCCAACCTCTTCGCACCTATACCTTTACCCATCCCCGATCATCAAATAATGGATAGCCCAAAAACCAATAGTACACTGGAACTGCAGAGGAATATTCGCGAATAACGAAGGCCTTAATTCCTTGATTGTCACTTCCCGTCCGGTGTCTGTCTGTCTCCAGGAACTCATCCTGGGGATCAGACCCACGCCCTGCCCGACTGGATATTCTTTCATCGAAAGGGGGCTGCCATTTTCATCCACCACGCAGTCCCCTTCTACAATCCCCCTATCCGGTTCCCGTTACAGGCGATTGCTACCCAGCTTTCCCTGGATAGACAGTACACCGTCTGTTCAATACACTTCCCTCCACACACTCAAGTCTCCCGCGATGACCTGGTGGAGGTGGTACAACTACTCCCCAGGCCCTTTCTATTACTGGGTGATTTCAACAGTCGCCACCCCATGTCGGGAGACACACTCCACCTATATGGCCCCGACCCCGATCAACATCATGACCGAGCTCTCATTTGAGTGCCTCAATGATGGCTCTCCTACATTCTACCATGCGACCACCTGCACTCCATCCTGTATAGACCGTTCGGGTAGTGGAAAAATGGATTACTGCAAAAGCTAATTGGTCCCGCTTCCACGACGATACATATCCAACCCGAACGACTGCCAACTTCCCACCCTCCGACAAGTGTATCGCATACTTTGAATCAAACGTGGTAGCAGCTGCGTGTTCTAGCATCCCGCGATCCTCCACCTATCCCCGCGCCCGCCGGGTACCTTGGTGGACCTCAGAGTGCACGGAGGCCGTATGCGCAAAGACGGCGGCTACTCGACGGTTCTACCGTACGCGACTTCCCATCCATCGCACGGAGATGCAGCGGGCCAGGGCCATCGCCCGCCGCACAATGAAGACAGCGCGCCGAGCTTCTTGGCGTGCCTTTGTATCCGGCGTCACCACCACCACCACACCTTCGGCTACCATCTGGAAGAAGGTACGGGGCGTCGAGAGGCGACATGTCCCTTCCCGACCCCCGGTACTCCGGACTAACGACGGACTCCTATACGAGCCAAAATCAGTGGCAAACCATCTAGCTTCTAATTTCGCCGCCGTTTTTTCCTCTGCAGTTAGCTCCCTCGTACCCGCCCCTAAAAATAGCTCCTCTTCACCGTCCATAGACAGCTCCTACAACCGACTGTTCACCATGCGTGAACTACAGGCGGCACTGGCCTCGACGATCCCCTTGTCCCGGCTCGGAGGGTATCCCCTGCAGCATGATCCAGCACATCCACCCTACCTTACAAAATTTCCTAGTAGACCTATACAACCGCATATGGATAGAGGGCGCCTTTACCTCCCGGTGGCGGGAGGCCTACGTAATCCCTATCCCCAAACCCGGCAAAGATTCCCTCGATCCCACAAACTACAGACCAATCGCCCTAATGTGTTGTGCCTGCAAAATTTTCGGAAAAAAAAAAATGATCGCGAAGCGACTATCGTTCTTCCTGGAAAATAGTAATTCCTTCCTGGCTACCCAGTCCGGCTTCAGACAATTTCGATCCACCACTGATCCCCTCCTGCTTCTCAGCAGTGATATACAGAATGCATTCGACAGTGGACAATTCGTCCTATCAATATTTTTTGACATCCAGAAGGCCTACGACACCACTCATCGGACAATAATCCTTAGTCAGCTCCAAAGTCAAGGGCTCGTAGGAGCCATGCCGACCTTCATCAGGGGCTTACTATCCTCCCGAACCTTTAAAGTTCGGGTGGGCTCAGTCCTCTCGGACACTTTCGTACAGATGGAGGGGGTCCCACAGGGAAGCATCCTGTGTTTTATGCTTTTCCATCGTCATGAACACAGTCTCAAAATGCCTTCCACCCAACAAGCCAACATCTGTTCTTCCATCTACGCGGATGACCTTGCGATCTACTTTGCAGGGCGGGAGCAGTCCGTAGTTCAATGGCAAATTCAACTTGCCATCTACCGGGTGGAAAGATGGGCGACGTCGGTGGGCCGCTTCTCCACCCCGAAGTCCAAGTGTATGCTCTTCAGCAGAAGATACCCGCAACCCTTCCTGTTCCCTATCACGCTATGCGGCAATCCTCTTGAGGTGGTACCCTCCACGCGATTTTTTGGCGTGATTCTAGACCGACGGCTCAACTGGGTTCCTCATATCAAACAACTGAAGCAGTCCCTCCAGCCTCCCCTTGCTCTACTAGATCACCTCTCCTACACCACATGGGGCGCAGACCGACGCTCTCTCCTTCGTCTTTACACTTCCATGGTTCAGTCGAAGCTGGACTATGGCACTGTAGTATACGGTTCAGCCTCCAACACCTGCCTCCGTATCTTGGACCCGGTCCTCAATAGGGGCCTCCGCCTCGCCACTGGTGATTTCCGCTCTTCCCCAGCCTCCAGCCTTCACGTGGATGCAATTACCTCCCTCTCGCCCTCCGACGGGGTCTGCTTCTCATGAGGACATATCTCCGTGCACATAGACTACCCTCTTCGCTTCTATGCGCAGCGATTTCTGAACTCTCACTCCAGGGACGGAGCTGGCACTTCACTAAAGAGGTCCGCTCTTTCCTCGACCTTTCTAACATGCCCGTCCCCTCAATTACCCCCATTTCATACAACATCTATTCCCTCTGGCTCCTCACCCCTAATCAAGTTTTGCAGGGACCTGTGTCCTCTACCAAAGAATACGAGTGCTACGGTATACAGGTCACTCTTCCGTGAACAATAAACCCAACATCCGGAGACAGTCCCCATTTATACAGATGGTTCCCGTTCGGAGACTGGTGCGGCCGCCTCAGCGGTGATACTGGCCCAACCACTTTCTCGAGGCGTCAGCCTGCCCAGGGAGACCTGCGTTTTCTCGGCAGAACTCTTCGCGATTAAGGAGGCCCTCGACAGAGTGCGCACTCGCTCCTCCAGCTCTTTCGTCATTTGTTCAGATTCCCAAAGCGCACTTCTCTCCCTAGAGATATTTAACCCCCCTCATCCGCTCGTCTGTACCATCCAGCAAATCTTCCACTTTTAACAGCCTTCCGAAACAAGACAATCCCCTTCTGCTGCGTCCCGCCGGCACATGTCGGTATCCAGGGTAACGAGGAGGCGGACCGCACGGCAAAGTCGGCCTGCTTACTGCCGGCCTCCTCCCGGCCCCTCCCTTTCACCGACTTCTTCCCGACTCTCCGCTCCCGTTCCATCTGGGAACGGGACCAGGCCACACAAAACAAACTTCACAAGATCAAACCGCAAATAGGATACTGGGCCTCCTTCCACCGGTCCAGACATAAAGAAGTGATTATAGCCCGTCTCCACATAGGACACACACGCATTACTCATGGTCACCTTATGGCTAAATCGCCAGCCCCGCTCTGCCCTACCTGCCATACTCCCATCACTGTCGTGCATCTCCTGGTCCAATGTCCAAACTTGTCCGCTCTTCGTTGTAGATGTTTCCCTCACTTGGCCGAAATTCCCATACCCGAGCGTCTACAATTCATGCTCGCTGAGGGGCCCCCATTTTTCGGGTGAAGCTATTTCCCGTTTCCTCACTTATTCCCACCTGCTTCAACGGGTCTGAGACCAGGCACCCCATACCCACTACCCAGTAACTGAAGATTACATCCCCCCCCCCTGGTCTATCATCCCCAACTCAGTAACACCACATACCCCCTGCCTCGCTGAGATACGTACCACACTAGGTACGAATCGGCAGTAAAATAAAGAAAGGAAAAAATATATATCTACAGTGTATATACAGGGTGTCCTAGGAGGAAATGTCAAGAATGCACCATTTGACTCTTTGGGTATTTCTAAGTAGAAAGTATTATATCGATATGGGTCTGATTCCCAACCGTTACCGAGATACAGGCCTCTACATTTGGGTAATTAAAACATAATAAAAAGGCGATCTTAGATACTATTTAATGACACTTGTGATTTACGAAAAGTACAAACATACAATACACTATTGCACTTATTGAAGAATGGTTTCAAAGTGATCCCCTCCTTCTTCAATGCGCGCGGCGAGCCTCCGATCCATCGAGTCTTGCCAAGGAAAACGCGGAAGTTCATTTCTGAGGTTTATGAACGCATCCTGTATACGTGCAACCAACTGCTCCCTAGTTTCGGGCTTACCCGCTGATAAACGTTACTCTTCAAGAACCCCCAGACAAAAAAATAATGTAAATAAATAATGTGAGGATCTGCACAGTTGCCAATGTATCATTAAATGTCATTGAATATTATCTAAGATCGGCTTTTTATTATGTTTTAGTTACCCAAATGTAGAGGCCTGTATCTCGGTAACGGTTGGGAATCAGGCACATGTCGATATAATACTTTCTACTTAGAAATGCCCAAAGAGTCAAATGGCGTATTCTTGACATTTCCTCCTGGGACACCCTGTATATATATATATATTTTTTTTTCCTTTATTTTACCGCCGATTCGTACCTTGTGTGGTACATATCTCAGCGAGGCAGTGGGTGAGTGGTGTTACTGAGTTGGGGATGACAGACCAAGGGGGGGGGGATGTAATGTTGTTACTGGGTAGTGGGTATGGGGGGGGCTTGGTCTCAGACCCGTTGAAGCAGGTGGGAATAAGTGAGGAAACGGGAAATCGCTTCACCTGAAAAATGGGGGCCTTCAGCGAGCATGAATTGTAGACGTTCGGGTATGGGAATTTCGGCCAAGTGAGGGAAACATCTACAACGAAGAGCGGACATTTTGGACATTCGACCAGTGATGCACGACAGTGATGGGAGTAGGACAGGTAGGGCAGAGCGGGGCTGGCGATTTAGCCATCAGGTGACCAATATATATATATATATATATATACAGGGTGTCCCAGAATTAACTATTTCAATGAAATCGGACAAATTTTTTAAAAACACTTTTATTTATGTTTATCATGTTTAATATGTGTTAAAAATGTATACATTTCTAAATTTTTTTCATAATTTTATTTTCATAATTTTTTCATTATCTGGTCCAATGAAAGACCGTCTGAAGTCATAGAATGGCAGAGAGAGACTCCAAAAGTTAACGTGTGGCTTGGAATGACCAAATCCAAAATTTATGGCCCATTCTTTTGCGGAAGCAACTGTAACAGGTACCGTCTACCTTGATATGCTTCAGCAGCTTCTTGATGATGGCATTCTTGATAATGTTGTGTTTCAACAAGAAGCATTGATCTTTTGGCGATAAACCTTTGTTTTTATGAAACCCCATGCAAAGAAATCCAGGGGTGTCAAATCCGGAGAACGCGGAGGCCAAGGTCGAGGTCCTCCACGTCCAATCCACCGATTCGGAAGGCGTCTGTTGAGGTATTCTCGAACAATTAGAGCATAATGACATGGTGCTCCATCTTGTTGAAACACAACATTATCAAGAATGCCATCATCAAGAAGCTGTGGTTCGAGAAACTGCTGAAGCATATCAAGGTAGACGGTACCTGTTACAGTTGCTTCCGCAAAGAAGAATGGGCCATAAATTTTGGATTTGGTCATTCCAAGCCACACGTTAACTTTTGGAGAGTCTCTTTGCCATTCTATGACTTCAGACGGTCTTTCATTGGACCAGATAATGAAAAAATTATGAAAATAAAATTATGAAAAAAATTTAGAAATTTATACATTTTAACACATATTAAACATGATAAACAAATAAAAGTGTGTTTTTTAAAAAATTTTCCGATTTCATTGAAATAGAGTTAATTCTGGGACACCCTGTATATATACACACACAACCTTTGGTTAGCTTCCGCCAGAATTGTTCATTCTGACGAAGGTCAAGCTTTTCACTCCACCTTAGACCTACAGTTCAACGTGGAATCCGAACCACGCCCCATCAGCAGCCCAACGTCTTAACCACTAGGCCACTTAGGGTACCCATTTATCTACCAACCACTTTCTTTGTGTGGAAGGATGAATAGCTGGGTTTTGCTACGCGCCGGCTGCCGTCGGGTCTCGAACCGGGGCCCATGGATTCGTAGTCAGCGACGTTAACCACTACACCACGGAGGCGCGCTATATATATATATATATATATATATATATATATATATATATATATATATATATTTATTTATTTATTATTATTATTATAATATATATATACACATGGTGGGCCGAAAGTCTGGATCCATAGGAAATATTTATTTTAATACATAAATTACAACAAATGGTAAATACTTAAAATGAATATCAACTTTAACTCGTAAATGCGTATCCGTGATACTGTACAGTAGTTCGTACTCCAGTATAAATACTCAAATACTTTTTTATTTCAGCCCAGAAATAGCTTCGAATCTAACAACAGAAGACCGGGTAGAACTTGTGCTCATGTACGCAAGACAGGGCGCTACACACACAGAAGTTGCTACCGAATTCAATAGAAATCATCCTGATAAGCATCCAGTAACACATGCGACTGTTGGCAAGTTGTTTAAACGTTTCAAAGAAACAGGAAGTGTACATGATCGACGGCGTTCTGGTCGTCCAAAAACTGCAACTGATGAAAATACCTCTGCAATGGTATGTGAAACTTTAACGAATAGTCCAGTAAAATCAACAAGAAGATTATCAAATGAAACACGCATCTTGAGAACGTCAATTCGAAGAATTATTAAAAATCATAAATTCCATTCCTAAGTGTGTCGATGTCAGAGGCCGCCAATTTGAGCATTTGTTATTTGTTGTTTATACTGGAGTACGAACCACTGTACAGTATCACAGATACGCATTTACGAGTTAAAGTTGATATTCATTTTAAGTATTTACCATTTGTTGTAATTTATGTATTAAAATAAATATTTTCCTATGGATCCAGACTTTCGGCCCACCCTGTATATATATATATATATATATATATATATTATATATATATATATATATAATAAACGGAGATAATATAAGTATAAAGTACCTTAAATATAAAACAAACCAATAACAACCTGAACCTGAACCTGAAAAAGAGGTTATATAATGCCGGCTTTACCAATCCAGGCACAAATCTCTTAAAGTAAAAGTTTAACACCAAACACCTGAAAAGAACACAAACACAAATAGGCCGTAAACACAGCTTAAGGCTGTTGACAAACTGTTGCGCTTGTCAACGAATTAGTTTTTTAGGTCTTTGACTAATCCTAATTAGTTGTAATTTTAGCTTTGAAAATACTGAAACTTTGGATAATAACTTGAAAACAATTTGATAACTTGAAAGAGAACTTGACAACGCGAGTGTCAAAATACGAATGAGCCGAAAACTCTGGTTTCGGCGGTGGGTTCAAAAAATGACGTCACGCGTTGCCATTAATAAATTACGCGCTGCCATTTTAGTGATACCTAATCTAGTGACTTTGCGCTTTAAAAATGTAAATATAAGAATGTAAATATAAAATCTTAACACATTCCCGGGGGACAACAGCAGTTATCCCTTTAATGGGACTCCTGCTGCTAGTTGATTTAATCTGAATTCTTAGAAAGCTTCATAATTTGATTCTGGCATCTTAAGGCAGCCTGTCGTCTAGGTCTCTGGACATTTGGAACGTTGCTTAAGATGTTAGGGTGAGAGGGTTGTGTGAAACTCTGAATAGTGCTCCGCTGGGAATCCGGTATTTTGTCCGAATCCCGAGCAGGCCCTTTTGAGCTGTTGGAGGAATCGTCTGAACTTTGAGATCCTGAATGGGTGATGGAAATTTCCAGAGGTATAAATGACAAATGGGATAATTTACCACCTGCCCGTCTCCTCTTTTGAGCATTACGCTTCTAACTTTGTTGTCCTGACCAAAGAAAAGATTTAAAATTCTTCCCATTTGCCAGAACGGTCTAATCTTAGCAGGATTTTTTACTAAAACGACATCTCCAACTTTGATACGGTTAATCTAACTCGACTGTGTTCACGGAGGCTCACCAAATAGGATTCATACCAAAGTGTCCTGAAATGCTCGAACTTTTTCTGCAAATTTTGAAATGATTCATTTAATTGTTGATGTGAAGGTTGATCTGGTGTCCACAAGGGATCATCAGAACAGTCATCAAGGACTTTGAGAGCCAAACTAGTATTAGTGTGCATCTTTAGAAAGGAATTAGGGGTTAGCGGGCAAAGATCCTTGTCAGAGGCCATATAAGTTAGTGGTCTTGAATTGATTGCATTTTGAATGCTCGAAAGTAAAGTAAGCAAATCAAAATAGCTTAATTTAGACCTACCTATAGTTTTATACAGGCAGCTCTTTTTGACTGATAAGTCTCTCCCACGCGGATCCCATCCATGCGGAATACACAGGCAATTTGACATGGCTGATATTATTGCTACGCATATGCTCTTGAAACCAGGGTTGTGGAGTCGGTCCAAAATTTTCCGACTCCGACTCCACACATTGTAAAAAATCTAAAAATCCGACTCCGACTCCTCACATTTTAAATATACGACTCCGACTCCTCTAGTGTTTCACTCTATAATTATCATAATAATAAGACATTTCATCACCACCACATGAATCGTCAGGTTACTCTCTAGGATAAGGGAACATTCAAATATTAAGAAGGATATTGACTTGTAGATATTATCATATTAAGGGATTTTTATTTTTTCCAATTATAATATATATATATATATAAATGAAAAAGATTCTCTTAAACATAATTAAGGTCTAACCAGTAGTAGTCCTACTTAAAATTGAATAACCCTTAACCTAGTGGCTATAAACCAGGGTTGTGGAGTCGGTCCAAAATTTTCCGACTCCGACTCCACACATTGTAAAAATTCGACTCCGACTCCGACCTGAAACGTGCGACTCCACGACTCCGACTCCACAACCCTGCTTGAAACTCATTAGAGTTCAATGATTCCTGTAAAAACTTACCACCTACTTTAAATGTGGCAGCATTATCGCTGTACAGGACATCGCAAATGCCATACAAATTTGAAAATCTTAAAAATGCCATTAAAAATGAGTGATATCATATCTGGAAGTAGTTCAATATGAACAGCTCTAATGTTCAAGCAAGTGAAAATGAGCATGTACATTTTGGTGGAGGTGTTCGAAGAGTCTTTGACGTAAAAATGACCAGTGGAATCCACGCCTACACGTTTGTAAGGCCGGAAAAAGTTAACTTGAGCCTTAGTGAGGTTTGTGAACTTGGGATATTTGAATGCAAATTGATTGAACTTTTGACAAATTACACATTCTGAAAGTACAGATTTAACCGTCTGTCTGGGACGGGTCGGCCAGTAGCCTTGCATCCTCAACAGATTCAAGGTACTCTGAATGCCAAGATGTTTACAGCGAAGATGGGCGTCTCTAATTAGCAAGGTAGTTAAGTGGTGTTTTTTTCCCAAGAGAATAGGATTAATCACGTTCTCATCATAGTAGTGAGATTTGGCTATTCTTCCTCGACTCCGTATGAGTCCAACGTCGTCGAGGAATAAGTCAAGGTTCTTGACAAGTTCGGGAACCTTAGAACTATTCTTAGCTTTCTGATCGTAGTTTTCGAGAAAGTGATTTTCCCTCTCAAAGGATTGAAGTTGCATTACAGACAGCCAGTACAATTTCGCTGCAAAATCAGCGTCCGCTGTTTTACGTTTGAGCTAAAAATGAATTTCATAACATAACCGGTGACACGATACAATTTATTGAGATCTGAGTAACGTTCGATGTCTAAAATGGGTTCGGGTTTGTTCACTTCCGCTGAAACCGTAACAGATGATATGATGGCAGTTTGAGTTAGTCTTTTGAGTGTCTGAGACACATTTAAGTTCTTTCTTTTCCCACAAAAGAGGGTCTAACTTTAACCAATCTGGGCCATGAAGCCATAGGTTCATTCGACTTTGAAATTCTTTGAAAGATATCTTAGTGTGACTAGATCCGCCGGATTTTCCCGCGTCGCGACGTAATCATACCTAACTGATAAGTTGAATGTCTTTTCAATGTCTTTAGCCATGTCTCGAATGTCTTGCAAACGATTACGGACAAATACAGATTTATTTCGTGTGTCTATTTCACTCGTTAAAATCCATGACAGAACAATCTGAGCGTCAACAAACACTTGAATAGATTTAAAAGTTGATCTGAAACTACTCAAAAATTGGGGTAGACATTTAAAGGCTAGGTAAACTGATAAAAGTTCCAAAGAAGGCAACGTACGTCCCTTAAGCGGAGCAACTTTAGACTTAGCAAATACTAAGTGAGATTCCGAATTGCTGACAGCATAGATAGAAAATCCAAAGCAAGATTTGCTTGCATCGCAAAATATTTTTAGATCGACTGTGCCATCATCTTCAAAAACTGATCTGCGAATTTTAAGATCTTTTAACTCGTAAAGGTCCTTCAGAATTTCGTCCCACTCATTTTTCTCAGACTCCAATTTCCTCGTCCCAACCTATACCCTGAGACCAAAGTTTTTGCATTAAAATTCGGCCTCTGATGGTAACAGGAAGAAACAATGAAAGAGGATCAAAAACCTTTGATATTTGAGAGAGAACCTTACGTTTGGTATTCGCAGTTTCATCCAACGTGAAATCCATTAATTTAATCTCGTCTGTCTCAACCGCATAATGATAACCTAAGACGCGCTCTAACCCACTTCCATGCTCTTCGGCTTTGTTGTCGATTTGCATGTTCTGTTTGAGATCAGAGTGGTTGGTATTCCATGACCTTAATTCGAATCCTCCTTCGAGCATGCGCTCATTAGCTAGGAGGTAAAGTTCTTTTAAAATTTCTGGATCTGAGTGAGTAAAAATAAGATTGTCGACATAAAATGAATCTTTGAGGACTCGAGAATAAAAATCTCGATTGTATTGGTTGAGATGATGTTGAATTATATAGTTCAAGATAAAGGGAGAACTGGTCAAGCCAAACACTATAGTAGTGTATCGATAGGTAACCAGCTGTTTGTTGTGGTACCAGAAAAAACAATCTGTTTCGGTCCGCTTCTGACTTTAATCTAATTTGAAGGAATGCCTGTTTGATGTCGGAAAGCATGACGAACAGATTTGTACGAAATCGGCAAAGTAACTTGAACAACGATCCCATAAGATCAATCCCAGTATAGGCTGCTTCATTTATTGATGGGTTTTCACCTACTTTGAGACTACAATTGAAAACGCCTTATTTTCGTCGTTATCTGAGAAGCTTCTTTAATAATGGGTCTATGAGGTATCCATATATATTGATCATAATTTGAGGGAGTTACGTCTATTCTTTCAATTATTCCTTCATCTAACTGCTTTTGAAATACTTGGTTATAAGATTCAGTCAAGTTCTTCCTATCCAAGAAATGAGTTACTCTATTCAACGTGGCTAAAGCTATTTTGTGATTGGATGGAACTTTTTCAATTCTTTCACGAAACCAGGGGAGCTCGACATAATATCGATTGTCCTCGAGTTCGATAGAATCTTTGAACCGTTCTATCATCACCTCGTCCAAAGTGCCAACCGATTCGCTTGGAATACCAATTGACTCCATACTGTATAGGTACTCCAATCCCAAATCTAAATCCGGTTGTTTTGTGAAAGCTTAATAGGTTCAGATAAGTGGGCAGAGGATGCAAAATAGCGTCAACCGCAGCAGAAACATTACGGGGATTTTCATCCTTTAAACTTAAATTTGATTCTCGAACGTCTACCTCACAACTCGTGTCCGACTCTACCGGCGCGGATGATGGCTCTACCCTGGTCAGATCCTCACAACTTTGTGCTAAATGATCACGGGTAACCTGTTTATGATGCAGAGTGCTAAAAGAAATCGAATTATCATTTGAACATACATTTTGAAATTTGACACTTGAAACATCTGATTCAGTATCCTTGGTTGGGTTACTTTCAAGGTTAAAATCGGGGTTAGTAACGTTAAAATCTAGGGAACGATCAACGACGGTTTCTATCGTGCCGCCCCCCTTTGGGTTAGTACTTTTGAAAGCTGATATACTGCCAAAAGGAATTACTCCCCATGTTGTTTGCATGGCAGATCCACCCGCACAAGGAATTTTGTCCAACTTGCGGATATGCTGTAATACATCGACTCCCAACAGAGCCTTCATTCCAATGACTGAATCAGAGGAGGGATTGGCAAACTCTTTATCCGCCAACTGGTATCCCTCATCTTTGATAGTTTTGTGGGGCCGCGCAGTTAATTTTCCGCATTTATTATTTTTATATTAGTTACCGACAAACCAATTTTGCGCGTACCAAATTGTATATATTTTATCACTGTGTAATTTTAAGAATCATATATAATCTTTATAAATAAGTATTGTACATAAATTTATATATATATTTAATTAATTCAGCTGTATATAAAATAACAAAATCTTCTGTAAAATAACCCCAGCCAACCAAGAACTCAATAAACTCTGAAAACGACCGGCTTTTCCTTCAAGATGCTAACCTCCCAAACGACAGGGAGAGAAGAGGACACGAGAGGCCCCTAAAAGCGATAGCCTGCCTCTCGTATCCTTCATTCTTTCCGGCAAATACAAGTAGTACCAAGAAGGAACCAGCTACAGTTTCAATGGCGCGATCCAACCCAGCGACTTTATAGTCCAAGTCAAGGTTGTCATCAACCAGAAACTTCATAGTTTGAAAATTTGAAGAAACTTTGACGTTCAATTCGATTTCTTTAAAGTGGATTGTTTGTGTGCATACATAGGTTTTATGTTACACGTGTAATAAGGAAGCTGGTTTAGATCATATCCCAGGTTTCGCACAGTCTCGGAAGCAATGTACGACCTTTGGGAACAAGGGTCCAATAGGCAGCGCACAGAGCTAACTTTTCCACGCAAGGCGAAGTCAAGAGTTAGAGAAGGGAGCAAAAGGTCGAGAACATTGTTGTTTTGAGTTGAATTAAGTTGTTCAGCTGCGAACACACTAGAGTGCACGATCAGGCCACAATTCTGGCCTAGTCAGAAGTCCCTATTGTGGAACTGAGGACATAAGCTGAAATGTGTGTCCGTAGTTTACAAAATATACACTCAAATGTTAGTGAATATTTGGAAGCCGGACAATTGTCTTCCGTATGTTGGAACCAGAGCAAAACTTACACAGGTTCAAATCTGAGCAGCGAACCATGCGTTTATCGTAAGTATCAAACGATCGGCACCTTAGCATTGAGTGATTACCTGAACAGAACTTGCATATTTTGTGAAAGGTTTTATCAACTTCAGCCATTTTGGTTTGGCTGTTTTTGGAATTTATTGAGGAACTCTCTTGTTTAGGGTTGACTGAATCTAGTAACACAGGGGCAATGTCTGTTTTAAAGTTTTGGAGGGTGGATTTGGGTACTTCTTTAATATTAACTTTAGGTTTAATTTTTATTGATTTAGCAGGTTGAGTTCTACTGGAAACAGACTTAGGTTTCAATCTCTCGAGACCTCTGATAACTGAAGTATAATTATCTAAAATATGATTTAAGGAAGGGTAATTGCTATTGACAAGGTGGTTCAATTCTCTTTAAAGGACAAGGGCAAGTCACGATAAATTATATGAGCCAGCAGTCTATTTCCACTAGACTCTTCAAAAAGATCAACTTTAAGACCCTTCAAATCAAATAAGATCGATCTTATGTTATTTAAATGTTTTGAAAGATTGTCGTAATCGTATTCGTCAATACGTTTCGCGGCAATTAACTTAGAGAAATAAGAATCTATGACGTGTGGAATGTCCAAGAACTCTTCGTTTAGGAGCTTCAGAGCAACTGGGTAGTTTGCGTCAGTATTTGACAAATGTTTAATTATCGTGAAAGCGTAGTCCCGAAGGTAACTCTTCAAATACGAGAGCTTTGCGGAATCTGAAAGATCTTCGCGAGACCCGATCAAGTTTTTTTCAAATTGAGACTTAAAATGTTGGTAATTGTCTTTATCATTTACTCCACTAAAGGTGTCGCACTTTAAGTCGGGTGGCTGCGCCTCTCTTTTAAGTACAGCTTTTAACCCAGTTAACAAATTTTCGACTGATGCGGCTTCTGAATTTAGAGAGCGATTCGCGTCATGTTGATTAGCATCAACGTTAGAATTCGCGTTTGAGGTCTTAATCCCGCGCTTCAACTTAGTTAATAGGTTATTCACACTAAAGTGGTAGTCTGCTTGCAACTCCAACTCGCGATCAAAAAGGGAAGCATCGTTTGAATAATTTAAAAGTTTGATATTTATGTATGATTTGGTCATTGTAACTCTTAATCTGTTCTAAAGAAACCTGAACAGGGTGAAGTTGAGTAGTTAAGGTATCTAAATCAAGTTCATTTTGCTCTTCTATTGCAGTTAACCTTTTAATTATTATTGTGATGCGACGCTTGAGCACAGCGCGCGCCCTAACTAACTCTCCGACAGCGGCCTTACACGACTTAATAATGCCTGCGGCCGCGGACTCTTCTTCATCAGTAGGGGTGACATAACCTACTACTGTGTCCTCAAAATCTGAATCTGACATTCTCTATAAAGTCCTAATATCCTAAACTTGAATTAATCTAGCCTAATCTAACTAATTAATCAAAAACAATCAACTAACTTGACTTAAATAACACAGAACCTTAAACTAAAGTACAGTACCATCTAACTAAGCTTAAATGAAATGAATAAATGCCTTAAAATTAGTGAATAAATATTTGTACCGTTATAGGTAAACAACAACAGAAACTTTCAAAATCTTAAGTTAAATCAGTTAAATAAACAAGGCGAAACAAATGGAAGTTAACACGTTAATAGTAGACTATAATTAGACTTTATTGAAAGTTGAAATCTGTGAGCTTAAGTATATAATTACCTTCAAAATCAAATTTTAAGTGGGAAGATATTTAAAGTTTAAATAGGGGAAATATTCAAATTTAATGCAGATGACTAATAATTACAGCGACAGTTTGTCAAGTATATAGTATATATAAAGTACCTAAAATATAAAACAAACCAATAACAACCTGAACCTGAAAAAGAGGTTATATAATGCCGGCTTTACCAATCCAGGCACAAATCTCTTAAAGTAAAAGTTTAACACCAAACACCTGAAAAGAACACAAACACGAATAGGCCGTAAACACAGCTTAAGGCTGTTGACAAACTGTTGCGCTTGTCAACGAATTAGTTTTTTAGGTCTTTGACTAATCCTAATTAGTTGTAATTTTAGCTTTGAAAATACTGAAACTTTGGATAATAACTTGATAACTTGAAAGAGAACTCGACAACGAGTGTCAAAATACTAATTAGCCGAAAACTCTGGTTTCGGCGGTGGGTTCAAAAAATGACGTCACGCGTTGCCATTAATAAATTACGCGCTGCCATTTTAGTGATACCTAATCTAGTGACTTTGCGCTTTAAAAATGTAAATATAAAATCCTAACAATAAAAATAAAAATTAAACATTAAAAAAAAATTATACTGGAAATCTGCCCGTTTTAGCACTCTGCCCTCTTGTTTAAGTTCAATATATATATATATTAGGGTGGCCCTTATTTTTCAACTTTTGAAATTACTTGCTCCCAACCCCTAATCATCTTCCAATATATAAAAAAGTGCTCTGTGCAAATTTCAGCTCAATTGGGCTATATTAAGGTGGCCCCCAAAGGCCCTAAAGTTTCAAAATTCACCGATAATTGGTATTTCTAATATAAAACCTTTATAATTCATTTGCAAACTTTGTTTGGGAAAATAATCACAAAGCATAATCGAAAGTTAATTTATTTACAACAAATAATTACGCCGCTTATATAGGCCGCAGGCGCGCAGAACTTTCTAGAACCTTCCAGAAGCGGTTTTTTTACGCACTTATGATACTTTTCAATTTCCGTGAATATCTCGTCCAATTTTGGTTTAAGTAAATAATGGTTATAACTAAATTTATGTAAATTGAATTCTCTTTCGATCATATTCTATATTTCTTTCGAATAAAACTGTAAAGAAGATAAAAACGGTTTTATATGAAAAAATATCAATATTGTTAAAATCTGAAACTTTAGGGCCTTTGGGGGCCATCTTAATATTGTCTGATTGAGCTGAAATTTTACACAGAGCATTTTCACATGGATTAGAACAACTTTGGAGGTTGGGAGATGAAAAATATTTCATTTCAGAAAATCACATACAACTAAGGGCCACCCTAATATATATATATATACATTCAACTGCAAAGAACACGCAGTATAAATAACGTAAAGAACGACGCTTGTATAGGAGATATTCCGCGCAAGACGAGAAAGAGAAAACAACAAATGAAAAAATGAAGTACCACCTGGGAATCGAACCCGGGATCTTCCGATTGCCGGTCAGACGCGATACCACTACACCATGGTCTTCACTCTTCCAAATGCCGTAATTCCTCTACATACTCGCAGAAACCAATGCCCCAAGGGGGCACCTCCCGCATGCCGTAACATTATATACATTCAACTGCAAAGAACACGCAGTATAAAAACGTAAAGAACGACGCTTGTATAGGAGATATTCCGCGCAAGACGAGAAAGAGAAAACAACAAATGAAAAAATGAAGTACCACCTGGGAATCGAACCCGGGATCTTCCGATTGCCGGTCAGACGCGATACCACTACACCATGGTCTTCACTCTTCCAAATGCCGTAATTCCTCTACATACTCGCAGAAACCAATGCCCCAAGGGGGCACCTCCCGCATGCCGTAACATTATATACATTCAACTGCTTCAAATGTTACGGCATGCGGGAGGTGCCCCCTTGGGGCATTGGTTTCTGCGAGTATGTAGAGGAATTACGGCATTTGGAAGAGTGAAGACCATGGTGTAGTGGTATCGCGTCTGACCGGCAATCGGAAGATCCCGGGTTCGATTCCCAGGTGGTACTTCATTTTTTCATTTGTTGTTTTCTCTTTCTCGTCTTGCGCGGAATATCTCCTATACAAGCGTCGTTCTTTACGTTATTTATACTGCGTGTTCTTTGCAGTTGAATGTATATAATGTTACGGCATGCGGGAGGTGCCCCCTTGGGGCATTGGTTTCTGCGAGTATGTAGAGGAATTACGGCATTTGGAAGAGTGAAGACCATGGTGTAGTGGTATCGCGTCTGACCGGCAATCGGAAGATCCCGGGTTCGATTCCCAGGTGGTACTTCATTTTTTCATTTGTTGTTTTCTCTTTCTCGTCTTGCGCGGAATATCTCCTATACAAGCGTCGTTCTTTACGTTATATATATATATATAAATAAATTCAAAAATAAAAGTTATTAGAGTAGCATACAAGTTTACCAAAGATTTAGCGTTCTACCCTTCTTATCTAAATCTGTTCTGAAGGAATTCAAAACAACATGATTGAGTTGAAAAAGACCTTTGCTTATGTTGAAGTTATTTGTAAGTTGGATAATGGCAGACTCAAGAATATTTCTATTAACAATGTTGCTAGAGTGAAATAAAACAAGCATTATTCCACTCAATACAGTGGGATAACTCTGACAAATGGACAAAAAGGGCACTGGACGACTGTCCTGTTCTAACGGAATATTGATGCTGTTTTATACGTGTGTGCAAATCCTTTTCCCTCTGACCTATGTAAAAGGAATCACATTGTTTACAACCAATTTTATAGATAATGCCTGAATTATTGGTAGGGCTATTTTTCACTACGATATTTTCACAATATTGTTATGAAAATACTACATTAATATCCAAAAGTTTAAGTACATTAGCAATGCCTAAAAAGCCCGGGAAAAATGGAAGTACTAAAATATTCTTTGACAAAGTACGTGTGTTATTATTCACACGATAGAAAGTTCGTTTTGCCTTGAGACAAGATTCCATAAACGCAGATGGATAACACAGATCACTTCCAATACCGTTGATTTTTTCCAATTCGGCATCGATGTATTCAGGACTGGCGATTCTAAGGGCGCGGAGAAACATTGAATGAAGAAAAAATGGCCGCCTTAGTGGGGGTGTCATGTCCCGAGTAAAAGTGTACGTAGGACAAATTTTTTTTTCCCCGATAGATACTAAACTTAAAACCTGGGCTTTCCCTATGTACACGCACATCCAAAAACGGGATTGAGTTGTCTTGTTCCACTTAAGTGGACTTAATGGAAGGGACTTGATCATTTAACTGAAGGTTTTATTCACCATAAATATTTTTCACGTGTTTCGTGTGTGTGTATACAAGGTGTCCGAGAATTATCTGTACAAGTTTTGGCTGTTATTAAAAGTCAACCGTGAAGTGTAGAAATTCCAGTGTTGTCCCATTTTACAGAGAATCTCATTAAGTTTTTTCTGATACCAAGTTTTGACAAGTTTTTTAGAAATTCCAGTGTGTCCGAAAATTATCTGTACAATTTCATCTTTTAATAAAATTCTTGATAACACACGTAAAATTCTTAAGATTATTTAGAATCTGTATTTTCAAAAGTTTCTTTTATTAAAGTAACGTTGTTACAAACATTCGATATGTGCACCATCAGTGATTCGCAAAACATCCAATCGATAATCCAAATGTTGCCATGTACGCTGCAGCATATCCACATCAATTCGCTCAATAGCAGCTGTGATTCTTGCTTTTAAATCAATGTCTGTCACCCGGGTACAAAAAAGAAAAAACTTGTCAAAACTTGTTATCAGAAAAAACTTAATGAGTTTCTCTGTAAAATGGGACAACACTGGAATTTCTACACTTCATGGTTGACTTTTAATAACAGCCAAAAATTGTACAGATAATTCTCGGACACCCGGTATATATACATATATACACTATATATATATAATTTAGGCCGGGTCGAAAAGGGGTCAAGGTCAAGATTTTCCTTAGGTACATATTGTGAGGTTGATCATTTTGTAATAGTAGTATCCACACCAAAAATCAAGGCTGTGGGACCTTCGCTACCCCCCGCTACCGATACTCACTTTTTCCATATGAATTTGTATGGGAAATAGGCCAAAAATCCAAAATCGTAAAAATCGACCCTAAATATTAATTTTTTTTTTTGCTTTCTGATGGCCAAAATCGGGTTCCCCGGCACGAATTACATCAGAATAGACCATTCACCAACTTTTTTTTTAGATCGGGGGGTAGGGTCTTAAATCCGGTGCTGACTCATAGCACCGGACATAAGACCTCAGAATTCAAAAATATTTTACCAGGGTTACTATGATTGATTGAACCACCTACCTCACACTATGTACGTAAGAAATACAAAATTTCGACCCGGCCTAATATATTATATATATATATATATATTATATATATATATATATATAATATATAAAACACCTTACCTTACAAAGGTTCCGCGCGATGATCTCTCATTTCGCGAAGGTCAAGCTTGTCGCCCCCTCTCTCGAGTTGGCCTGGTGAAGTAGTGAGTTGGATTCTTGCGCTCTCCACCTCACATAGCCAGGTACGCCCGGCTCATCGGGGATTGTTCTGAGCCAGGCGTCTAGTCTTCTTTTGAAGATTTCCACTGCAACTCCCTTCGTGTTTCTTAGGTCTTTGGGCAACTGATTAAACAGTTTTGGTCCTCTCACTACAAAACTATTTTCTTTCAGGGTTAAGGATGTTCCCTGTCTCGCCTTCAATTTGGGAATACGACACAATCTACCGCTTCTACTTTCCACCGTTGTTTGGGGAGTTATGGGATTCAGAGTAAGATTAGGGACTAGTTTCTCCATTATTTTCCAAGTGTAAATAATGGTCTCTCTCTCTTCTCCTTTCCAGTGAATATAGGCCTAGTTCTCGTAACCTTTCCCAGTAATTTAGTTCTTTGCACCCATTGATCTTGGCTGTGAAGCTGCTTTGGATCCCCTCCAGCTGTCTAATGTGGTCTTTTTTATATGGGGATGTTAGGACAGCAGTATTCCAATTTGGGTATTATCAGGGTTTTCCTATCCCTTCGTTTAAAGGCAATATCTGACCCGTTATTCTCTTTGCTCTGTTTACTGCTAATCTTATTTTGTGATTCAAATTTCGCATCATCTGTCATTACAACCCCTAAATCTTTTGCCCTGGAATTTTCTGAATTTCCTGTCCATTTTGGGTATAATAATCCATGGACTTTAGGTCTTCTCTTTTTCCGTACCGTAACAGCTGAAATTTCTGGATTAAACTTCATATTATTGTCTTCCGTCCACTTGTAGATTCTGTTCATGTCTGTTTGTAGAGATCCTATGTCTTCTGGGTTTATTTTTCTACTGATCTTTGTGTCATCCGCAAAGGATGTTACTGTGCTGTCTCTGGTAACGTCCTCATCTATGTCAGTTAGCATGATTATGAAGAGTAGTGGAGCTAATACTGTTCCTTGTGGTACCGAGCTGAGGACCTCTGATTCTGATGAAGATACTCCTTGTACTGTGACGACTTGCCGCCGTCAATAAGGAAATTATATATCCATTTCCCTACTTTTCCTGTTATTCCCATATATTTCAGTTTATGTATTATGATTCCGTGGTCACACTTGTCGAACGCTTTAGCAAAGTCTGTGTATAATACATCATAGTTTTCATTACTTTCAAGTGAATCAATAATAATGTTGTAGTGTTCCATTAGTTGTGATAGGCATGATCTGCCTGACCGAAACCCGTGTTGGTTATCATTTAATTTTTTCCGAGTTTCCAAAAAAGTCATAGATTTTCTGTCTAACTATTCTTTCAAATATTTTAGTGAGATGAGATGTAAGCGATACTGGCCTATAGTTTTTGGCCTCTGATCCATCTCCTTTATATATTGGGACTACGTTCGCGCTCTTCAGGATGCCTGGTATTTCTCCCGTGTCTAATGATCGTCTCCATATCCAATATAGGGGCTCAGCGATTGCTTCTTGCAGTTTTTGATCAGTGTGGCATTCCATTTATCCGGTCCTGCCGCTGTGTGTGTTTTTAGTTTCCCTATGGCTTGTGTAATATCATCCGTCGTAAAGTCGAAATCCGTTATACAAAATGTCCATAAATGTTTACCCTGAAAACAGTATGCTCTCATGTTTTAATGACGAATCTTACATCCGTTTTCTTTTTACAGGTGATCTCGTACACGCATAGAGTTTCTGTGCTGGTGTGTTTCGTCTACCGCATTCGCCGCGAGGAGCGCTGTAGTAGCTGTTCAGTTTAGATGGCGTCTGTGACAGAGAAGGCACAATGTGTTGTGTGGCTTGCAGAAACAAAATCTCCTGTCAGTGTTCAGCGAAGGTTCAGAACAAAGTATGGAAAGAATCCACCTGATGTGAAGTTAATTAAGTCGTGGATGAAAAAATTCTTGGAAACTGGAAACGTGGATAATTGGTCCTGTCTTCTTCGCTGAGAACACTGTTTCCGCAACTGTGTACCTGGATATGCTCACCAATTACGCCATCCCCCAGCTGCAGGACAGGCAGCCAAGTGTCATCTTCCAACAAGATGGGGCACCCCATCATTGGGCGCATGTTGTTCGTGAAACTCTCGACGCAACATTTCCAAATCGATGGATTGGCAGGGACGGGCCAATCCCATGGCCCCCAAGATCACCAGACATTACCCCGCTGGATTTCTTTCTCTGGGGTCATGTTAAAGATTTGGTTTATGCAACAGTTGTTCCAGATATCAGGACATTGCGAGAACGCATTACGGATGCAATTGCAACAGTTAACCCACTGTGAAAAATGCTCTGTATGAATTGGTCCACAATTAACCCACCCCTTATTTCTCCAGTCTAACTATAGAGTAGATCAAGTCTAGCCTAGAGGGGTCAGCCTAGAGATTCCGGAAATGGTCCAGAGCGGGCAGATAAATTGAGGTCCACAGTAGGATTCCTCACCAAACTAGGTTAGGGCAATCTACCTTTACCTTTGTTAAGCTATGAGTTGATGCTGGGTCTTAGGCCACAATGTAGGCCTAAGTTGTCTGACCCAGCTTAATTTAGAGTTTAACTTGCTGGGTTAAAAACACAATTAGTCACTTACTGCTAGTTATTAGAGTCTCTTTTCTCCTTCCTGTATAATTGTCGAGAGCGTACTTGCTGGTGGGGATCTTTTTCGTTGTCTGTTCTTGTCCCTTCTCCAGTTACGTCCTCTCGCCCCGTTCCTCGTTTTCGTTCTCCTTTTTTCTCCTTTTAGCGGGGCTTTTTCCACCAGCGTCCTCTTGGTTTAATTGTTCGGTTGGTTTATCGGTAATGTATATCTATTACCGAGCACGCTCTTGTCACACAGTATATAAATACTAGTGTGGAGAATAACTCTGGTGAGCAACCAATTGGTTTCATCCACCCAGTTATTGACATAAAAGGAATTTAATAATTGTTAGATTAACTACCTACCTACTCAGTGAACCATTTTCGTTACCTCCCAACTACCCACTCATCAGTTTTCCATACCACAAATGTTGGAAAATGTGTGGCGTGAGTGTGAATACCGTTTAAACATTTTACGTGCACTAGGGGTGCACATGTGGAAGCTTATTAAGTTCATTAACTATGTATTAAAACTTTGTATGTTTATCTACTTATGATTAAAACTGTGTTTGAATACGAGTGTTTATTTAAAAGTTATAGCATGCTTTAATCAGGGTAATCATTTATGGACACCCTATACTTTCCCCTTTAGTGGAAGAATTTTAGGATAAATATATTCAATCGACCTATCAAATTAGCAGGAAGTCGAAACTTGGTACACTTGTAAACTGAATCCTACTGATGAATATATTAAAAGTCCCAACAAATCCAAGTTGTGCTCCAGCAGCCATCTTGGAAAATGGCGGCCGAATTTCGGTTTTTTGGAAATAACTTCAGACCCGTAAAAGATACGAAAATTTACCAAGAGAGCAAAATCATTCTACATAAAAAGGCAAACATTTTCTGTTCCCAACTTTGTTTTGTACGATGAAAAATAAAAAGGTTACGCAAAATACAAAATTCCTTTATTCTATGAATCAGTGCAGACATGACGTTCAAACTTGGTTAATGGGTAGAAATTCGAATATTTTGTTGCAATTTATTATTTCAGAACCATGACAGTTTGTTTTTTATAGGTAGTTTGGTAAAAAAGTAAAGCACAACAGAAAGAGCTAGAGAAAAATACTGTAATGTAATTTTTTTGATGACGGGTAGGAGCTAAGTTATCGGTTTGGAGTAACATTATTTAAAACAGTTATTTTATTCTTTCATTAGACATCTAAGTATTGAAAATGGAAATAATTATGAATGCTATTCTCAATACATACATTAATATATTTTATGTAAAATATAACATGCATTTTTCCTTATCTTGTATACTGAAGAAAAATGTAGCATAGGAAGAATTTTCATGTATTGATGATGACCAAGATGTTCAGACAGGTTTTATGGATTGAACATAAAATAACATCTTATTGAATGGTCACAGTAATCCTTACACACTTGGGAACATCACTATAGCTAACTATAATCGTCTGTTGTTACCTAAAATCAAAGCTGGGCACAAACCGTTAATCCGTTAATCGTTAATTAACGAAGTTAACTTTTCGTTAACGATTTAACTTTTAAATTAACTTTGAAAATCATTATCGGACTAATTAACTTCCGTTACATTTAACTTCCGTTAAAATCAAGTCCGTTAACCCCAAAAATTCATAAATAAACGTTTAAAAGTTTCTATTATTTTCAGTGCTGAGCAGGTGCGCAATTAATCCGCCACTGTTAATAGTGATGAACGAATTTCCATTTCCGCAGTGCAAAATCAGGCGATATATTTGTTTCCGTCGCCACAATTTGTGTCTTACCAAATATGGTAGTTATTTATGGCATTGGTTTGAGCAAAACATGGTCGACTGTAAAATCAGGCGGAAAGATTTGCCATTTGAGTTGAATGTTTCAACTTCTTTCAAGAAATATCACGAGCATTTTAAGGCACTTTCAATAATATATATGTAACAATTGCAACAAATAACTACATTCGTTTCATTTGCAGTCTGTCTCTTGCGCAACATGTTTGTGCTAGTGAATATTTAAAAATAATCGTTGTCAAGTAAGTCATGTATATTTATAATATGTCTGTGAGTACCTTATTAGTAGTCTCCTTGATACATTTCAAGAACCATAAAACTGATCAGGTAAGATTTCAATTCTCATGTCACTTTGATGACATAAATTAAGTCAATTGATGTCTTACAATGGGAGCGTTTTTACCTTAACCCTTTATGTCCTGGCGGTACTTCTAGGTACCACATCTTTAAAATCTCCATAATTATTTTTCTACCGGGTTGATCATGCCGGTACTTTCTTGGGTGAGCAAGTGTTGGTGGACTTGTTCATCAAGTTCAACACAGCCATCCCCTGCAGTGCTGCAGTGGAGCGTTTGTTCTCTATGGGCAAGGACATCCTGAGGGTCAAGAGATCATCCCTGTCTGATGAAAACTTTGATATGCTAATTTTCATGAAGGGCAACATGCATCTCATGGACAAAATGGAGAACGAGAAGAAGAGGGAAAATTAAATTATATATATATTGTGTTTTTCATTTTTTTTATAATAAAAGTTAACGTTAACGGTTTATCGGTAACTCCCGTTACATGTTTAACGAATTAACGGATTAGCGGTTAACGAAGTTAACTTTTTGGTTAACGGTGCCCACCACTGCCTAAAATGAAAATGTAGTAATCTAAGTCTTGGAGTGCAACGCAGTAATACAGTATATAGCTTTAACACTAAGGCACTGTGTGACATCTCTAATGTTGAATAAAGTCATCTAACATGAGCTAGGAAATAAAATGTAATTGTGTCTCCCTGTTTTAAGTATAATTTTCTAATTACTACGCAAAAATAAGCTAGATTGTACATTTATTGCATTATGTGTAGTGTCATATTGCAACACACTCCGTTATCAGTTGTCTAGTAGCGTTTCAACATAAGAGTTCTCGCAGGTAGTTCCTTCACATCCTCCACACATCGCTGAGCACAGCAAACCAAACTGTATGCACTTGCATCTCTTGGTGCATCCTAGCTTGCAGTTACATGAAATGAGGTTAAGAAGTTGTGATGGAGCGGCTTCCTTGGTAGTAGGGACAGGCCTCAGTGATTTCCCTGTCATGGACCATCCTCACTCTGTTGGCTCCAGGCAGTTTCCTAACCATTCTTGGACCTGCAAGTACACTCTGTATGAGTGTTGCTCTGCTGCTGCACTGGTCGGAGGTAGGGATGCTAGTTGAAAAGATGTATCTAACTTCTTTTTTGCTACTATGCGATTATACATGAAGTATCTTAGCTCATCCAAGGACTTTGATTTTGATCCGTACATTTTTAAGAGTAACTTTTCCCCAGCAGCTTTGATATCTTCTTTTTGTGCACCAGAAACTTCCATCATAATATCTTTCAGCTCACTCAAACTGTACTGACACTCATCATTACTTTCAATGTATTCCAAAAGTTTTTTGAAAGCAGACGAAGCTACTGATTCTTCTGGACGTCCTGCTGAATCTCTCTGTGCAATGCGCTTGAATGTGCTGTAACATACAAAGTGATAACGACCTCCTCTGCTACTAAATCAATGGAATTTGCAATACGTGAATATACTTCCTGCCCCCAACTATCACTGCGCTGTTCACAAATTGAAATAATTTTTGCTCGAAATTCAAGAGTAGCTGCATTATATACAGTGAGGCGTCTATTTTTTGAATGTTTTGTGTCAGGTAAACTTGCTTTCTCTCCACAAAATATACAGTCACTTAGAAAGTTAAATGTCTTTATTTCTGAACGAAGAACTCTGTTGGCTTGTGAAGTTGATTGTTCTGAAGGTTCCTTATTGACAGCAGCTATAACTGCTTTCTTGTGTAGTTTCTCCGACAGATTTTGTGTACTGGTACACTCTTCAGTTCCTGAAATGTCTTGTATTTATCATCTCCTCTATCTTTGCTTGCTTGAATCAGAGTCTTGATCCCTCTTTCCACAAATACCCCGCTTCCCACATCGATCTCTTCTGCACATATCAAGCACTTCATCTTGACTCATCAATAGCGTCCATTACCTGAAAAGAAAAGAAAAATATTAGTTCGTCTGTCATTCACTTTGAACTATTACTTCGGTATATTAACTCATAACCTCCGATTGAGTGAATAAATGTTACAGATGAATCCGTAGATATAATCATAATTAAGAGTATTTATTAGAAGTAGAATATAGGAAATTAGGGACAGAGTTGCCCATATCTGCTAGAAACAAGAAAATGTATTGGTATAAATATTTAGAAAACCAGGTACTGTCACAATTTATATTTCTACTAGCTCGTTCCTGTGAAATATTTTTTCACAAAATCACCCATACAAAGTAAGAGGGGTTTCTGAAAATAGGCAGTCATAACAAAACATTCGCTTTTTTTACCTACAAACCCAGTTTGAACGTCGTTTCCGCATTGATTCATAGAATGAAAAATCTTTGGTTTTGCATAACTTTTTTATTTTTCATCGTACAAAACAAAGTTAGGAACAGAAAATGTTTGTCTTTTTATGTAGAATGATATTGCTCTCTTGGTAAATTTTCGTATCTTTTACTGTTCTAAAGTTATTTCCAAAAAACCGAAATTCGGCCGCCATTTTCCAAGATGGCGGCTGGAGCACAACTTGGATTTGTTGGGACTTTTAATATATTCATCAGTAGGGTTCAGTTTACAAGTGTACCAAGTTTCGACTTCCTGCTAATTTGTTAGGTCGATTTTCCTAAAATTCCTCTACTACTTGTGGTCCTTCTTCAAAGAAGCGTTTCTATCGCATATCTGTCAGTTTTTGGGATACTGAAAGATGATTCGTACTGAGCTCTTAAAATTTTAGATACTTCTGTTAGATCATCAGATAAGTCACTGTTCTCATTTTTTAAATGTCCGATAGTCGCATGGTTTTTCGACTTTCTTTTTGCGAAATTATAGAATTACTTTGAGTTAGCCTTTATCGCTTCTATAGCATCATCATCATCATCTTCTGTATGCTTCTCGATTAGTTCCTGAATGACGACATCGATACTTTGTAGTTTATCATTTAATATTTTTCTGTTATCATCTTTACAATTATTTAATTTTGCAGTCACTTTCTCTTTCGGAACAATGCCCTTTTTTGTCTTTCGAACCTGCTTCTTTTTCCTCTTTGTTGTATCTTTGGGACATGTTTTCCCACAATTTCTAACGTCATTAGCATCTCCGTTGTCTTGGCCTCGAAAATGGTTTTCCAATCTATTACTTCCATGCTGGATGTCACATCTTCCCAGTTTATAGCTTTGGAGTGAAAATGAAAAATTTCGGATTTGCTTCTTTCTGTTGTTGTGTGTTCTTTCCTTTCCTGTTGCCTTTATATTAGTTGTTATTTCAATGATGTTGTGGTCTGATATCATAGTTGGGGATATTTCTACATTATCAATTAGATTACTGTTGTTTGTGAATACCAAATCTAGGCAGTTGTTATTTCTTGCGTTAACAAATTCATCAGCTAAAGCTAGTAGCATTTTCACCTGCTCCTGGTCTTCTCGTGTGCCCCCTTGTCCGAGTATACATATATTTTTTCCTATCCTTTTATATTTCATGAATGGGAAATTAAAATCACCACAGAGAAAAATATTTGGGGTTGGGGAGAGTAGATCTTTTACCAAGTTTCTTACCTCTGTAATGGAATCTGAAAATTTTGAGGTTGGCGTGTTTGGGGGTCTGTACATTACAATTAGTACCATATTTAATTTTTCAATTTTTGCTGCTACACATTCTACGTAGTTGTTTGAGGTACTTGGAGCCATTTCTGCTGTGCGCCTTTCGCTTGTGTAAATAAAAAAAATTATATTTATATATATATATATATATATATATATATATATATATTAGGGTTTCTCATTTCCCGGCCTTTTGCTTATCCCGGGATTCCGGGATAAAAATGATTCCCTTCCCGGGATCCCGGGATATAATTAATTATATTTAAAATATATTATAAAATAAATTAACCTAAAAAAGAGGGGTTATAATTATTTTTTATTTTTTTTTATAGTCATTTAATAAGTTCTGCAATCTCCATGATGGGCAAAATAAAATAATATGGCTGTGAAAAATATGTATTAAAAAAAATACTTTTGAATTACAGAAAATTTTCACAAATAAAAAAATTGCTCCGTTTCATTGAAAACTTAATGAATACAACGAAAAAAAAATTGCCTTTGAATTGCTTAGAAAATTTAAAGAAAAAATAAAAATTACCTTCAAATTGCAAAGAACTTCAATGAATTCAACCAAAAAAATTATCACTGTGAATTTTTATAGTACGATTTCAAAAAACAAAGATGGTCAATACTTCGATCACTCAATCTTGTTCTCATTTTAGTCACGAAAAGTCCTGCTGCTGAGAATGCCCTTTCCGATTCTATTGACGTGGGTGGAATCGTCTTTAATGCATTCAAGAGAAGAGAGATGTTCTGCGTTTTTTCGCCCGTAGCCTCGAAGATCTCTAGTTCCTTTTTAAGGTGCTTTGCAGCGCTTGCTTTGCTGTCTAGTGTTCTTGATTTCTCTACCTCGGCTGCTTTAATAGCTGCATCAAGCCTTTCAGCTAGAGTCATCGAAGATGACTGAGGGACAGCTGATTCTTGCACATCATTATCTTCATCTGTCTCACTAGAGGTAGAATCAGCAGGTACTCCAAAAAGGCGATCTAACATCTGCTTTGCTGATGAAATTAACATAGACTTGGTTGGTAAGGCTGGCAAACTTCTGTCACTTGCGAAAGTTGCGACCTTTTTATAATTCTTTCCACTATTGAGGTATTGTATGAGGCCAGTCAAGTTCTCATTTCTTCTCTCTGTTATGCGTCGAATGAACGACTCCTTTAGTTTTTTTGAAAAAGGTGTGTTTAGTTGATTTAGTTCGTTCAAAATGAAAGAAAAAAACACCTTCTGATGAAAGTAAAGTCGATTCTCTGTTGCCCAGCTTTTCTGCTCCAACTTTTAATGGCTCCAGCGATGCCACAATGTCACGAATTACAGCAACTTCTTGTTTGTCAAGGTCAAAATTGTCCATATCTTTATTGCAGTCGATGAGAGCTTTCGATACGGATGACCTTATTTTGATAAATCGCTCCAGCATGGCTAAAAGACTATTCCATCTGGTTTTGGAATCCAGCAATAGATGCAAACTTTTTCCTTGTTCCTGTTGAACATATCCTTGTAAAATGTTATTCTTTAAAGGTGATTTGCGAAATTTTTTTGCTATTTTTCTGACTTTATTGATGATTTGAGACACGTTGATTTCTTTACCTACAGTGTCGTGCGATCCAAATGAAATATCTATCTCGAACGGATCCTCATCAAAGCGCTCACACAAAACACTTTCAATCACTATGATTGAAATCTTCTCCATCTTCATCTATGTTGTCATTATGTTCGTCATCTTCAGTTTGAATTTCTTCAGAAAGAGTGATTGCAATATCCTGGGATTTCCCGGGAAATTTAAATTAGCTAAAAATCTACCGGGATCCCGGATCCCGGTAAAGAAACCCTAATTATATATATACAGGGTGGGCCAAAAGTCTGGATCCATAGGAAAATATTTATTTTAATACATAAATTACAACAAATGGTAAATACTTAAAATGAATATCAACTTTAACTCGTAAATGCGTATCCGTGATACTGTACAGTGGTTTGTACTCTAGTATAAACAACAAATTATAACAAATGCTCAAATTGGCGACCTCTGACATCGAGACACTTAGGGATGGAATTTATGATTTTTAATAATTCTTCGAATTGAAGTTCTCGAGATGCGTGTTTCATTTGATAATCTTCTTGTTGACTTTACTGGACTATTCGTTAAAGTTTCACATACCATTGCAGAGGTATTTTCATCAGTTGCAGTTTTTGGACGACCAGAACGCCGTCGATCATGTACACTTCCTGTTTCTTTGAAACGTTTAAACAACTTGCCAACAGTCGCATGTGTTACTGGATGCTTATCAGGATGATTTCTATTGAATTCGGTCGCAACTTCTCTGTGTGTAGCGCCCTGTCTTGCGTACATGAGCACAAGTTCTACCCGGTCTTCTTCTGTTAGATTCGAAGCCATTTCTGGGCTGAAATAAAAAAGTATTTGAGTATTTATACTGGAGTACGAACTACTGTACAGTATCACGGATACGCATTTACGAGTTAAAGTTGATATTCATTTTAAGTATTTACCATTTGTTGTAATTTATGTATTAAAATAAATATTTTCCTATGGATCCAGACTTTTGGATGTTACGGCATGCGGGAGGTGCCCCTTTGGGGCATTGGTTTCTGCGCGTATGTAGAGGAATTACGACATTTGTTTGGGTGAGGCCTGTGGTGTAGTGGTTATCATATCTGACCGGCAATCGGAAGATCCCGGGTTCGATTCCCGGGTGGGTACCTCATTTTTCATTTGTTTCGTTCTTTCGCTCATCTTGCGCGGATAATTCTCCTATACAAAGCGTCGTTCTTTACGTTAATTATACTGCGTGTTTGCAGATATATATATATATATATATATATATATATATATATATTATACAGGGCGTCCCAAAAAAATGTACACACACTTTAACAGCTGATAGCTCAATTGATGTTTCTTTCTTTCCAAGTTAAACCCATTAGAATTAATAATGGCAGTCAGACTAAGCTTTGAACAAAGGAAATTCATTCTAAAATGCTACTGGAAGTGTGAAAACGCAGTTGAAGTGCAAAGACAGTTTAGGAGGAAGTTTCAAACAGATCCACCAACGCGACTTACCATCACTCGAATTAGAGATAAGTTTGAAGCCGATGGAACTGTTCAGAATGTCCACAAGAAGCGTTCCGAAAGACCACGGACATCGACAAGCCCCACAAGCAAGAAAGAGTACTGGAAACGTATCACCAAAGTCCAAGAAAATCTGTGCGGCAAGCGAGTCGTGAGGTAGGAATTTCAGAATCGTCTGTCCAACGCATTTTGAAGCGCTGTCAATGGAAAAGTTACATTCCAAGATTAGTCCATGCTATTAATGAAGATGATCCGGACCGAAGAGTGGAGTATTGCGAGTGGTACTTGGCACGATGTGGATGTGGATTGGACGAAGGGGTTTCGTAGAATACCTCCGCGTTCACCAGACCTCACACCACTAGACTTTTTTTTTATGGGGATACTTAAAAGACAAAGTCTACGCTAAAAACCTGCAAGTCGCTGAATTGAGAGCAGCCATTGAACGAGAATGCACACAAATACCAAACGAAATGTTTCGTGATGTTTGCGATTCCATTGCTTCGCGTTATCAGCAGTGCCTGGACCAGAACGGACGTCAGTTTGAAAACAGGCGTTGACAAAACAATTAAATAATGTCTGTAGATTCTATTACATTTTGAAAATGAAATGTATTTTAATAAACACTGCCTTTATAAGTATTTAAAGTGTGTATACATTTTTTTGGGACGCCCTGTATATATCATGAGGAGAATCGATAAGAGAATAACAAGCCTCGTTATGCAGTGCGCGTTCCTTAAAAATGCACTGAAGAACGCGACTTCAGCGTATGAACATTCTTATCCTTTCTGATCAGCGACCATACGTAGTCTCCAATCATGGAAGCATCCCAATGGCCCTGGTACCTTTTCTCCATCGTTTGAATATCTTTATGGAATCTTTCGCCATGTTCTTCACTCACATCGCCCAGGTTATCACGAAAAAAGTCTAGATGTGAATGCAGATAGTGTAATTTTAAAGACATATGGCACACCATTTTGCCATAGCACTTAATCAAGTTTGACATTAACTCCTTATAGTTTGGTGCTTTATGGTTGCCTAAAAACCCACGAGCCACATCACGGAAAGCACACCAAGCCTCTTTTTCGATCGGAGTCATCTTGGCTTCAAGGTTCTTTGAATTCAACAGCGCCTTGACTTGTGGTCCTACAAAGATGCCAGCCTTGATTTTGGCCTCAGAGTTTAGGGAACATGACCCGAATCTGTTGGAAAACTTCCCCTCCAAAATCTAACGCAGTTACAAACTGCTTAATTAGACCCAACTTAATATGGAGAGGTGGTAGCAGAACTATGTCAGGCTTCACAAGAGGTTCCCTGAGTACAGTGTACTTTCCTGGTTGCAGTCCTTCACGTGGAGGCCACTGAACTGTTTTATAGTGCTCAGTTGAAGCCCTGCTATCCCACAGGCAAAGAAAACATGAATATTTAGTAAACCCTCCTTGTAAACCTAACAGGAAACCAATCATTTTGAAATCACCACACACGTCCCAGTTATATTGTTCATACCTGATTTGAGTGAGCAGTTGTTTGACATTTTCATAGTCCTCTTTCATTTGAACAGAATGTGCAACTGATATAGATGGATATTTTTTCCCATTGTGGAGTAGAACAGCTTTTAAACTCAGAGTTGACTGTCAATAAACAGGCGCCACTCTGAGGGTATATTTGTTAACCCAATAGCTGTGAATAGACCATTAACCTCGCTGCAATAACAGAGAGCGCCATTGACATCGTAGAACCTTGCAAACTCTTCATGCCGCTTTCGGTATACAGTGCTCTTGCAGTCTTCTCCAAGCAAATTCCACTCTGAGTCTGGAGGTCAGAAGCTCAGACCCTGATTTCGTCAGACCCAAATCTCTAATTAAGTCGTCCAATTCCCTCTGATTTGGAAAGTGAGAGTTTGTACTGAAAGTTACTGTATATTCTTCATCATGACTGTCCTCACCAGCCGACATCTCAGATGAGCTAGCTGCATCCTCATTTTCGACCTGCAAAGCAAACAAACAAAATATAGGCATAACTATATATGTAGAAGAGCATCAGCACTAAGAAAAACCGACACATAATGACCCACAGTCTGTAAATACAGAAGGTAAAGTAATGGATAGATACCTGTTCTGGTGGACGTAGTATTGGAAGACCTTCGCCATGTGGTACAGGAGCTATGGACGACGCTATGCTTGGATACTGAAGAGTCTGCCTTTCTTTAACTTTCCTGTACTAGAAACATCTACCATGCAGTAGTAGCAATCGTCGTGGTGGCTCTTTGGTTCTCTCCATATTCTGGGTACCGCAAAGGGCATTGCCTTGCGTACTACCCGCAGCCACCCTTCAAGTGTGAAGCGGCAGCTTCCACAGATCACATGGGGTGCCCAGGGCTTATCTTGGTCACCCATAGGCATACCAAAATATAGCCGATACGCGATCCAGAACTTGGTACCTTTCACAATCTTGTGCGATACTTGCTTGGGGCCTATGTAATACCCACAAACGTAGCAGAATATATCCGGCGAGTGTTTACAAGCTCTAGTTGCCACTCTCTTTGCCAAACTGTACTACATTAATCATAACCTGCAGATATAGAGAGAAGAGTTATTAAATCTGCAACAGATTCCAGATTCCAGAAAAAAAGATGTATTCACAACACTGAAATAATGTTCGCAATAAAAAAGGATCGATAACACTCAAATCGTCAGCACAGAGAAGCACAGAAACACAGTACCTCAGTGCTGGTAACCATCAGACAAACAACCTGCTTTCTTTGTGTGCTCACACTTACTGACTTCTCAGACTCTGCGCTCTTCTTTATATAGCACAGTGGAAGTTTCGGGCAATTTCTAGAGCAAGAAACTGTCAACGAACATCCGGATTGTTCTCAACAATTCTTGATTAATCTGATATTGCTGCGCCCATAACATTATACTGGTAAAACATGAAAAATGGATTATCTCTGAAGCTATTGATGATACACACAAACCAAGGCCAGATTTGGACTCAGCGCCCACAAATGCATATAAAAACAAAATTCTATATAAACAGAATCAGTGTTACACTGTAATCTTTCAGACTGAAGTCTTCATTTCTGAACTTCTCAAACCATCCCCTACACATCCATTCGATCACATCATTTCCATAAACTCTGAATGTTTTTTTACGGATTCACTAGTGTTAGAGCCTTTATGGAACTCATACAGCATCACACGTCGAATATGCTCTTTCGTGGGCTCCATGTTTTTTCAATTACTATAATATTGTAGGGGTGGCATTGTAACTATGAAAAACACCAGAGAAAATATTCATTAGTCTAATCCTAAACTAGCCTAAGTCATTCTGTATCGTGATAAAACCTGTGCAAATCTGTCGCCGCGTGTACTTTGCAACATTTCTAAAACTATTTCACATTATCTTGAGGTTATTCTATCATCTATCGTCCGTTTTCTAATCGAGCAGAATTTATGTTACAACCTGATATAATCTCGCACTTCTGCAGTCAATACAGCAGTCGCTCTTTGTGGCACTGATTCAGCCTATTTATATTTTCTTGAGTGATGTCCCAGCTTTATTGAATCACTTCCAGCAGATCAGTCAAGTTGTTTGGATTAGCCTTTCCTTTTCAGATGTAAACACTGTCCATAAATGATTAACTGGTTTAACTGGTAATTTGAACTTGTGTTCTGGGTCATTATCTTGTCGGAAAACGAAGTTTTGATCCACTCGGCGATGGCCACTTCTTGTGGTATGCTGAATTAAGATAGAAAGAATACCACCATTCTTTTTTTTTAGTAATCACAACACTGAACACACAGGAATGAATGCACTTCCTCTATTTTTCCACCGTTCACAACAACTAGTCTAATTGACATTTTGTGCTTCACAGTTTTAACTTTGTGGTGCTAAATTCTTCCCAAGAAGATTTCTGTATTGAATTTTAGACATATTTCTAGTGAAAATAAAAGAAAGAGAAGAAACAGAGTCCATATTAGAGCAATTTAGCAGAGAGGAGGGCAATTCATTTTCAGAACTCCAACAAAGAGAGCAAGACAAAATTGCATATTTGTTTATAAAGATTTGTTTATAAAAAACGTCTGAACAGGTACAGTAGTTAGAACAACGTGAAAAAAGTGTTAGCAGCTGACGAGGAAGCTTCTAAACAGTGGCTGCATCCTCCAGCGCAGGACACGTCAACGCGAAGAAGCGACGTCAAACCAAAACATCAACGCGCTGGTGGCCAAACTTCCTCAAATCTCCGTGCAGCGGGCTGTCTACGGTTGGCTAGACTGGCAGTCGACGGCCTGTTGCGTGGCACGGTCAGAGTGCCGATCGGCTCCCGGGGCCGGACCTATTCTCAGCGTGCTATTTTTTCAATTACAGGGAACAATTGCGTGCTCCCCGAACTACTCTTACTCTCTGGCGACATTAAGACTAATCCAGGCCCCACTACAACTTACACATGTCACCATACACAAAGACATAGACACAATAGCACCATGAGACACATACAGAAGTATAATATTAACATATTACAGTACAACGTAGATGGCCTCACAAACAAAATCATGCAGCTTAGGGAATTCGTACACAAACAAAACATTCACATAGCACTTATACAAGAAACAAAACTAAAACGCACACACAAAACACCCACCATCCCTGACTTCACGGCGATCCGTCAAGATCGTACTGGGGGTAACGGGGGTGGACTCATCACTTACATACGTAAAAGCATTAGCTACACTGATGCTACCCAAAACATTACAAACACAATCCAAGCAGATAACACGATAGAAATACAGGCAGTTAACATTAAAACACGCGCAAAACACACACCACACTAATCAACATTTACATCCCACCAGATAGTTCACCTCAGGTGCCAGCCAATTACAATCCACAGTTACACAATCTTGCCTCTCTCACTAATGTCATCTTAGGAGGAGACTTCAACGCCAAAGACACTAGTTGGTACCTGCACAACCAAAACAACACCAGAGGCGCCAACATAGCCACACAACTAAACAGCCTCTTCATTCTTAACAATACAGAAGAACATACACACATACCACATCAAGCAGGATACTCAAACTCCTCCCCAGACATAACGTTCTGTTCCCCCTCACTAGCAACACATACACAATGGAGAACAGAAAAACAACTGTCATCAGACCACCTGCCCATCATCATTACAACACATTCTACACTCTGCCCCAACAGCCTTAGGCACACTTACAGAAATTACAAGAAAGCTGATTGGGAACAGTTCAAAATACAGACTGAGGAACAATTCACCACATTAAACAGCACACCCATCATAAACATCGATACAACACTCAAGACATTTAATCAGATTATCAATAATGCAAACAAATACATACCCAAGGGCAACATTAGGAAATACAACCCAAATTACACTAGAGAAATAGCCCACCTCATAAGGCAACGTAACAACCTCAAATATAACACACAAACACCACACACAGAAGCCATAAAACAGCAGATACAACAGCTCAACACAGAAATAAACAACAAACTCAAAGAAAAACAAACAGAAACATTCAGGGAATTCATAACAACACTAAACCACTCCACAGATACATACAGGCTATACAAGACTATAAACAGCATTACCCACTCTAACAGCGGCATTCACACCTCACACGCGGCTATCTGTCGCAGCCAAAATAATATCCCAACATACACACAACAAGCTAACATTCTAGTTAATCACTACGCAAAGATAAGTCACTTAAACAGAGACAACAACCAGAAACATGCAGACAGACAAACAGCCAGACACAAGAAAACCTACAGACTCGACATGACCATTACACCCTTCAATACAGACCAGACCACCAAGATCATCAAAAACATTAAGAATTCGAAGGCTACTGGACCAGACAACATATCTAACATACACCTTAAACACTTGGGCCCACAAGGAATATTAGCTCTCACAAATATCAGCACATATTCATACCAACACTGTATTATTCCTGACATATGGAAACAAGGTAAAATTATTACACTACTCAAACCAAACAAAAATCCAACAGAACCAGCTTCCTATAGACCCATTACTTTACTATGCACACCTTCCAAAGTAACAGAAAGACTAATCTTACAAATCACCAACCCACACATACCACTATCGCCTACTCAACATGGATTCAGACCTCACCACTCAACCACGACATTACTCACTAACCTCACGCAGCACATCATGGATGGCATCAACTCCAGAAGACCAGCTCAACGTACACTATTAGCAACAATAGACATTAGTAAAGCATTTGATGCTATCCCACGCTTCCCTCTCATAAACAAAATACTCAACACAAACATGCACAATAACACCAAAAGGTGGCTGAGCAACTATCTCTCAGGAAGATACTCACATGTCACATTTAATGGCAAGTCATCCAAAAACAAGCTTTTTCCGAACGGGGTCCCTCAAGGCTCTGTTCTCTCACCAACACTCTTCAACTTATACATGCATGACATTCCAACACCCATAGATAACAAGCTTACCTTATCATCATATGCAGATGATATCACTCTAACATCCACCCACAACAACATCGACACCGCTACAAATAACCTACAAACATACATAAACAGTATACAAGACTGGCTCACACACAATAGACTCAAAGTAGCGCCCACAAAATCAACCATCACCTTGCTTACAAGCAACACAAAAGAACACCAGGTAATTCCACAGCTTACACTAAACAACATCAACATTCCACACACTCACAGAACCAAAATACTTGGTGTCACATACAACACATCATTATCTTTTGCAAACCACATTCAGGACATTAAAACCAAATGTACGTCAAGACTTAACACGCTTAGGGTACTAACAGGCACAAACTTTGGACACCAGCAGGAAACAACATCACTCATATACAAACAATATATTCGCTCAGTTATGGACTATGCTAGCCCATGCTGGGCACCCATTATCTCAAACACACACATAAACACCTTACAAACAATACAAAACAACGCACTTCGTATCATTACAGGATGCACTCAAACAACACCAATAGAACACCTGCACACAGAAACAAAAATACTAAAAGTTAGGGAACATTTAGACATGAGGGAACACAATTCATGGCAGCAGCGACAACTAACCCACAACACCCTTGCCACTACATGTACAATCATGCACCAACACCTCGCACCATTAAGGTAACACCAGAGAGATATTATAACGAAATACTCCATTCCATACCACGCCCCACAGACATCACACAGTACAGAAAACACATACACACACATCTAACCCACAAAGCACTGACACGACTCGGTCCGAATGCGGTCCTAGGTGCGAAGCCGCCACCCATTAACAGGTCAGAGATCAGCCTGAGCAGATCGGATCGAGTTAACTTAGCACGATTCCGATGTGGACATCACCCAAACTTACGGACATATAAACACAGACTAGACAACTCCATAGACGACACCTGCCACCTGTGCCGAGACACACCACAAACAATTGAACACATTATGACGGACTGTAACGCTCTAGCACAACAACGAACACAACACAACATCACTAGTGCGCTGAACCTCTGGTCCACTCCGGAGAGGGCGATCGGTTACCTGCGTGCCGCCGGCTTGCTCGATCAGGGTGGGCTGATCGGCTAAACAACAACAACAACAACTACTACTCGTACTATGCACACGAATCTCTGAAATTGTATTGGCAATACTGTTAACAATTCAAAAACTAGTTTCTTTCCTTTATAAATTTACAACTGTTTATAATTTAACGAAATACACCAGCTTAAATTGTCGATTGCGGTAACGGACACGCGACACCTTTTCTGGTTAATGAGGTTCAGTCCAGGAACAATGGTTGTGGCATCGCAGATAATGCCCCACTGCCAGAAAGAAGTTTCGAATTATTTGCACGAACTGGGAAACAAAGGGGTGTGTAGTTCGGTGAATTCCTAGTGTGTACAGACACTAAATAAAGCAAATAGTAGCATCGACCAAAATATATGTACAGTTATATGGCATTCTGGAGATCTAATCTATTGTTGAAAAGACCAAGTCTAATTAGTTTGCCAGATGAATGCACACAGGTGTGGAGAGTGGCTAATCCAACATTTAGGAATCCTGTTTACAGGCCACAGTTCAGCACGGGGGTTGCAGTTTGGTGACAACCACCAAATGCACTACTATTCGCAAATCAATTTAATCTGAAGTCTGGGCCCAGACTCGAACCTAGGACCTGCAAATTAAGTGTACTTTACCATTAGACTACTATGACCAGTCTAACCAGTGACTATATATAGTCTAGGCCGGGTCGAAAAGGGGTCAAGGTCAAGATTTTCCTTAGGTACATATTGTGAGGTTGATCATTTCGTAATAGTATCCACACCAAAAATCAAGGCTGTGGGACCTTCGCTACCCGGCCCTACCGATACTCACTTTTTTCCATATGAATTTTTGTATGGGAAATAGGCCAAAAATCGAAAATCGTAAAAATCGATCCTAAATATTAATGTTTCTGCTTTTGGATGGCCAAAATCGGGTTCCTCGGCACGAATTACATCAAAATAGACCATTCACCAACTTTTTTTGAGATCGGAGGGGTAGGGGGTAGGGTCTTAAACCCGGTGCTGACTCATAGCACCGGATATAAGACCTAATATTACATTATTTTTGTTTTTTTCTTCCAGATTCCTATTTAGGTACCTAGAATGTTAAAAGTTTGTATTAAAATAAGTTATTTAATTTTAAAATATCAGTAATAAATAAAATAGTTAAAATCTTAAATTAAATTATGGCTACTAGAAAAAGAAGCCACAATGCAGCCTTCGGATATCCAGCAAAATTTTCATCTGCCATGACGCCATCAAAAGCTGATTGTTGTAAGGCACTTCCAATTTATTGTTAAGGAGGAAGAATCTAAAGCACAGGGTAAAATAAGTAAAAATGATTGCTATAACGTAGTTGTTCAAGATATAAAAGAAATTTGGCAAAAACTTTCCTTCCCAACAATTGATACAAAGGGAATTTATGTTAGAGTTACTAGACTTCTAGAAGATGCTGATAAGTTAACTAAATGTCCTATGATAAAAAAAATGAAAAATATGAAAAATTAAAAAAATATGACGAGATATTTGACATATCTCCATGCCAGTGTTATGATGAAGGCATAAGGGATAGAAAACTTTGTAGGTGTGAACATAAAATACCTATTTAGAATGGGCTTTTAGTGGTCGAAAAGAAAGAACTGCCTACTTTTGAGTGGAAAGGTCAATGGAAGGAATAAAAAAAAAACATTAGTTTTAGGTCAAAAATTTGATTGAATTTCCGTCTCTTAATTTCTACCAATAATAGCTAAAAATTTATGTATTAAATTTTTTTTTCATCAATTTTTGTATTTTTAAAATTTCTTTTAATTAAAAAATAAATATAACTTTTATAAGCGAACTTTTGTAATAAAAAAATTTCGAAGTAAATCGCAAATTACACCGGTCTGCATGAAAATCGATTTCTTTATTTTGAGTTGTGATTCTGAAGCAGTTCGCTGCGCTGAATTAAAAAATGCTACCAGTTTTTTTCTATCACCCACAGTTTTAAAGTTATTAGCAAAACAATTTTGGGGCGTTTTGTAATTTTTTTATCTTTTTTATCTTTAATTAATTTCGTTTTTCCATATTTTTCAGATAGATAATTCTAACATTACGTCTTTAAAATTTTAATAATGGCTTCTAGAGGATGTACCCATAGTCCAGACATATTTTGTTATATTTGTGGTCGGTATGTTGTTGTAAAACAAAGGACAAATGTAACGACCTTCATTAAGAGAGCTCATCATGCTTATTTTGGAATTAAATTAGGAGATCAAGACAAAAGTCGGGCTCCACACAAGGTTTGTCTTACGTGTGTTGCGGCACTAAGGAATTGGAGCAAAGGTAAAAAGAAAAGTTTGCCATTTGGGATCCCTATGGTATGGCGCGAGCCTAGAAACCATACCGACGACTGCTACTTCTGTTCTTGCAATGTTAAAGGTTATAATGCAAAGAATAGAGAGAGCCTTCAATACCAAAGTCTTCCATCTGCAGTAAGGCCGGTACCCCATGGTCCAGAAGTTCCTATTCCCCGCCCACCCGAGAGTCTGGATCAATACAATTCAGATTCTGATTCAGCTCCAAATCCAGACAATGATGTTTATGAACAGCCAACAGCTGACCGAGATCCTCCTAAACCATTAACCCAAGCCGAACTAAATAACTTAGTCAGGGATTTGAATCTGCCTAAGGACTCTGCAGAACTTTTGGGGTCTAGATTGCAGGAGAACAATTTATTGGCATCTGACACATACTTCGCTTGGTACAGAAATCGTGAGAAAGACTTCGTGCCTTTTTTCGAAGATGGCCCCTTGGTATTTTGCAAGGACATCACAGGATTAGTGTGCAAGCTAGGCATCGAATACCAAACCAGTGACTGGAGGTTGTTTATAGATTCATCTAAAAACCAGTCTAAAAGGAGTGTTACTGCACAACGGTAACAAATATGCATCAATCCCAGTGGCCCATTCTACTCATTTAAGAGAGACCTATGATAACATGAAACTGCTTCTAGAAAAAATTCAGTATCAAAATCACAGATGGATATTGTGTGGGGATCTCAAAGTCCTTTGCATGTTACTTGGGCAGCAATCAGGATACACTAAGATGCCATGTTTCATCTGCGAATGGGATAGTCGAGCACGTGACCAGCACTGGAAGAGGAAAACTTGGCCTCCTAGAGAGAATCTTACCCCATGATCAAAGAACATTTTACATGAACATTAGTTGAACCAAATAAAATCCTCCTACCACTCTTGCACATTAAGTTAGGCTTGATGAAGCAGTATGTCAAAGCATTGAATAGAGGTGTGTGTTTCAAGTACATTTGTTCAAAATATCCAAAGATTAGCTACGAGAAAATAAAGGAAGGTGTTTTTATAGGTCCTCAGATTAGAAAGTTATTGACAGACGATCATTTCCTGAACACAATGACCAATAAAGAAAGAAGCATGGCTTGGTTTCAAAGATGTTGTTGAAAACTTCTTGGGAAACTACAAAAGCCAAAATTATGAGACTGGTGGAAAATATGCTTAAAAAGTTTTGCGCCTTTGGCTTCAATATGAGCCTGAAAGTTCACTTCTTATTTTCGCATCTTGACCGTTTTCCCGAAAATCTCGATGTCAGTGAGGAGCAAGGGGAACGATTTCACCAGGACATCAAAACCATGGAAAGAAGATATCAAGGAAGATGGCATACAAATATGATGGCGGATTACTGCTGGTGTCTGCAACGAGATCAGCCTAACGCACAGCATAAGAAAACATCAAAGAAGCACCGGTTTAGTCGTCATTAGTCAGATCTACCTTCGTAGTATTAAGTCTTTGGAATAAGTCCTGAAATGTTTGCAAGTAAAGAAGGTAAATATATTTTGTTTCTTTCAGTTATTTTTTTATTCTTTCATAAACAAGCAATATGCTTGTCCAAGAGCTAGGAGCTATTTAATTCTGCTTTAATTAGGTTTTACTCTATCACCTAAAGATTTCGTGCTACAAGGGGTGTTGTAATACCTCATCTGTCCCCAAATGTTAACCACCCATTGATGGGAGGGGAGAGAGTATTTTGCTGGGAACGGGACTGGTTGTTATATATATTTACCCTACATTATTATGTAAGCGTTACTGTAGTCTATAACAACAAAATTTATGGTTTAGCATGTGCAATCCAATGTTGGTCTCGATAAGATGGTTCACAGTTGGGGATAAATGGGGGATTTATGACACACCCTGTAGTAAGAAAACCATACGTGATGGGAAAAACTAACTATTTTTGAGATCAGCGCACTCAAATTATATATAATCACCAACTAGTTTGTAAAAATCGATCGACAAGTTTTCAAATGTGTACTGGTGTTATCTCGAATTTTACGAATTTTCTGAAAAAATTGAAACCGGTAGGGGTCCTCAGAATTCAAAAATATTTTACCAGGGTGTTACTATGATTGATTGAACCACCTCACACTATGTACGTAAGAAATAAAAAAATTCGACCCGGCCTACTATATACAGTAAAACCTCTCTTTACCGAACACCCTGAGCATTTCGAAAAACCTCTATCGAAAACGTTTCGTTATAAGGTGGTGTTTTCGCTAACTCTGCCTGCGCTGCACGTGCTCATCTCTACCGCCATTTGCCAATCAAGAAAATAAGCAGTATGCTGATTGGCTGATGCCTAATTGGCTAGAATGCTTCTCCCTCACGAAGTACTACTATATATAAAGTGTGTAAATAACTAAAGTGTCTAAATAGGTCATTAAAAATATACACTATAATATCGGCAAAAGAAAACCTCTTTATAACGAACCTACTATCTACGTTAGACATATTATATATTTCGTTATAGAGGCTTTACTGCAATATTAGGGGGGCAATGAGTATCGGAACATTATAAACTATAAATTCACAAGTGAATTTAATATATCCAGGTTAAGTCAATCTTTGAAATTATATGACAGCAAGGATCCAGTCACTCAAGTTTTTATTCTAGAATTTTTCATTCGATGAAATAGTAAGGTGACTATTATACTCCTATTATTTATAGAAATAAGCGTGTGGAAATACCAAGTGAAGTAAGTAAAATTGTGGATATGAAATGCAAATCTGAAATTTAAAAACTGTTTAATGCGTCAAAAATGTTTCACAAGAACGCTCCACACTCTTTCTCTTCGTTTCTGTAATAAAAATACTTTGAACAAATACTAATGAGTGAAAGAGTGCAGGTTTTTAAAAAACAAATGAACTAACAATAAGTGGCAAGTTATTTGGATAAAAATTATTTAAATTCTATCAGTTATACAAAAATTTAAAAAATTTTCACAGCAGTTTAGTTAATTTAACTGCGATAAAATAACAACAGACGTACGAATATAAAAAAATAACATTCAATCTAACAGTTATTTCTAAGTCACTTTACAAACATAACCAAACCCTTAAAACTAATTTGCATTGTAGTAGCAAAAAGCACCTTCTGCAATTCACTTTACACTCCATCATCATATACATTATAAAACTATTCAACTCGTCAAAATAAAACCATATATATACCTATTCTTTCATGACGCAAATCAAAGTTTGGATTTTAGAGTGCCCATCAGTTTTTCCAACTTCATCGCCTTGCCCATATCTCCGGATATCTTCAATTTGCCAGTCATAAAAGCCGTTGTGGGCTTCAGGGAACCTTGGAACATCTTAACGAGGTTATCAGATGTCATTGTAAGAGTGACATCAGGCTCTGTGGGAGAATTTCCCCTCCCACAACTACCTCCTCCCTCCTTCAAATCCAAATACCAACTGCCAGTTTCATCTCCAGTCACCTCGAAAGCGTAGATTGACTTGGTCTTCTCTATAATCTCTGGATTGATCATGGTTTCAATGTTGGCGAAGATCTGAAAGATGATTGTTTATATATTGTTTCCTGAGCTTTTATATTTTCATGTTAAGTTTTTTTTATTCATATATATATATTTACCTGGTCCAATGCACCACCGCCGCCAGCACTTTCTTGGCTTTTCAGTTTCTTTTCCAGGAATTTTGATTGTATAGCAGCATCAAATTCATCAAGAAAAAAGTCTGGTAGAAGGTCACTACCTACATGGTATAAACAATACACTATTAGGTAACTTAGGAGTTTATTGAAAAATTAAACCATTCAACAAATAGGCAGCCTGTCACTGCATTAAAAGAAACGTACCCGGATCAACGGCATAACCATCGAAGCTGCTTATTCCTTCCGCTTTCAAAATATCGTCGTCAATAGCAAAGTTTCCCGTAAAAACTCTTGGAATCCTTGCAGAGGATTGCGTAGGCAGCATCAGCCACTATTTCGGGCTTCCGACACTGTGATGCAACATCTTTGCCACCTAACATTTCCATTGCAGCAGTCGAGATTGCTTCCGGAAAGAATAAAAAATAAATATTCTTGTAGCCCTACATACTGAAATGGTATGAATTTAATGAAAGATATAAAATAAAAAATATAATTCAATCAAAATAAACAAGTTTAAATTCAGAAGCCACAAATACGAGACGGAGCTTAAATGGCAAACACACGTCACCTACAAACTCCACAAAAGATTTGAACACAGTTACACACTAATCATACTTTCATGAGGAAAAACTAGAATATCTTAAAATTTCTGTACTGTACCGGTTTTTGGGGGGGGGGGGGGGGGGGGGGGGGGGGGCAATTTTTTTAAAAATAATTTGCATCGTAGCTAAGCACGGCATAATCTTTCAGAAAAAGGCAAAATTAAAACAAGATGCGAAATATTTAAGCTGTACTCGATACAGGGGCGTACCCAGGATTTGGTGAGGGGGGAGGGGGTAACTCACACGGTGTGAGTAACTAAAACAAAGGTGTATATACCATACGAGTATGTGTATACATAAACATTTACTAGAGCCAATATTCATGTATTAACAAACCCTTATTTACAGCAAGTGTAAACTAAATTAGATCAATGACTAGATTTACCCCGACATTTTCATGCGAAAAATACAGTAGTTACATTACTATGGGTTGTACAGACAGGATTTAACAGAATACCGAAACATTTTTGAGCTTCCATTGTGCACAAGAAAGTACAACCGAGAGAAAAGCAACAAGTTGGGGAAACAGACATGGTCTATCTACATGATGATTATTCCAGTAACAGATTAAGTGCGCGGTTTACTCGCCAAATTGAGCGGGTTTTAAGTAGGGGTGCACCGGATATAGGCCAAGACATTAGAAAATTAACACCTGTATGAAAATCTGCCATAATATGATATTACAAATAATATTTTATATACAAAAAAAATGGAAAGCCCTCAGGGCCCACCCCTAAACCAGTCCAGCAACACTTTTTATATTAAATCAACACAATATTGATGACAAGAATAAATAAAACATTTGTCCATCCTTAACGATTACAGTTCTATTAATATAATCAGAGCTTTTTAGAAAAACGTCTAAGCGTGAAATTTTTTAAAAAGAGTAAAACATTGCTAGACCCCTGCACTTGCTTTCCATTCTTTTTTCTCCTTTTTTCCTTTATTTTCAAAACAATACAAAACATTACAAGCTTGACAAATGTAAAACAATACATTGAATACAATATAAAATGCCTGGAATGAAATCAATGAATGGAGGGCAGTATTGTGTAGGTCAGATGCCGCCATTCAGCCTGGAGGTCTTCAAAATAAAAAAAAACTCCAACAGTCATTTAGAACTTTTTTCCGTTGTGGTGCAGAAACAAGAGCATTTCTCCTCTTTTAGGCAATATTCGGGATCGCCTTGCTCCATAGATGTTTCCATATTCAGAAAACATTCTCTCTGAAAATACAGAGGATGCGGGTGTGCAGAGAAGCTTTGAAACAATAGTTTTAAGGAGAGGAAATCGGCCCTCCTGCTTCCAAATTTGAACTGGACAGCGTTTCCTACCTACAAGAGGTTCAGATGCATATCGGTCTAACTCCCCTGCAATCAGTAGAACAGGAGCAGTCTTTTTTTTCCAACCTTTCTTCTCTTGTAACTTCCCCAGATTGCTCTCCTTTTGTGATCTCCATAAAACACGCTTCAAGAATGTTCTCTTCGTCTTTCCTCTTTCGCATAGGAGAACTGGAATTTGAGCTTCTTTCGCTTCCACTTTCATTAGAATCATTACCACCTTCGTCATTTTCAATACCTATGACTTCTTCAATCAGCCAGGATTTAGCCTGCTCTTTTTGATCTTGTTGAAAGAAAGATAACTTATACCGCGGATCTATTGCAGTCGCAGTCACATAAGCCCTGTTTTTCATTATGTTCAAAGACTTCCCATCATTACTCTCCGACAAGAAACGCGCTCGAAGAGAAGTCAGGAGTTCTCTCTTTGTCGTTTGAACACCTTGGTCATCATGGCCAATCTTTGAAAAAAATTTGTAAAATACAAATGCCTGGGATTACAAAAGACAAAGTTGATTTTTCCGAACTCATTTCCTGAGTTAGTTGGAAGAATGGTTTTAATATTTTAAGATTTCGTATCAGTGTCCACTCGAAGGATGTGATGGTAGGTAATTCACTACAATCAGCCAAATACAGTTGCACTGGAATTTTTTTTATATAATCTTTCTAGCATCAAATATACACTGTTCCAACGTGTTGGGACATCTTGAACCAATAGGAGAGGCTCAAGATTTTGCTGCACTTGAATGTGTTTGAAATTGTTACAGGCCAAAGGAGAATGATTAGAGTGAGTTGCAAGGCGGCGACTTTTTGCAAGGATATCAATTACACTCCTCTGAACCATAATTGAGTCACTAATAACCAGTTGAAATAAATGAATGCTGCAGTGTATTGAAGGTATTTCAGGCAGGTCACTACCAAGAGCCATATTACTAGCTCCATCCCTCACCAATAAATTCCTCTTATTTGCATCAAGATCCCAACTATCCTACATAGAGCGAAACTTTTCAGATATATTCTTGCCAGTATGCGACCCTGAGAAATGAGAGGCATGTAGCACAGCATCGTATCTTTCAAAATTTTTACCTATCCAGTGACCCGATAATGATATAAAACTTTGAGAGGTTGTGCATGTCCATATATCTGAAGAAAAGCTGACATGCTTTACTTCTTCCAGCTTCTGAGCAATTTTAGACGAACTCATTATAAAGACGAGGAATTATAGTATCAGAGAAGTACCTTCTGCTCGGTAAGAGATATCTGGGTTGGAGGTAGGCCATTAGATCAATAAAACAACCATATTCAACTAAAGTAAATGGCTGGTTGTCCAAAGCCATCATGCCAATTTTACGGTGAATTATGACAGACCTGGAGTCATTGATGTCCCATATTTTTTTAGATGAAAAGCTTTCCTCTATTGAGACCTGCTTACTCATTTGGTCCATTTTTTTTCTTTCAGAGTACTACCAGTAGAAGTTGATGGTCTAGCCCGTATTCTATCTATGCCTATTTCCTTTGATTCAGTCGCAGCTATTCTTTTTTGTCATTTTCGTTTTTGGCTTCAGCATACTCTTTTGGGTGATTAATCTTCAAATGATTATGAAGAGGTGTTGTGCCAAAAGACTTTTGGCCACCTTTCTCCATCCCACGTTTGATAATCTTTTGGCAAATATTACACTTTGCAGTGATATCGCTAGGATCATTTATTGTATACAGTGACAGCACAAAACTTGTCATGATTAATACTTAATAGTTTAATACAACAAAAGAACCTGAAAGAGAACAAAACAATTAAACATCTGAATATGTATACTTAAATTATTATTTATCTTATATTTGGGGGGGCGCTTGCCCCCAACGCAAAACAAAACATCGCAATATGAGTAAAAATAATACGGTACCTAATAATATATATTTGGCATATCCGGTCGGATATGAAAAATTCACATCGGTGCACCCCTAGTTTTAAGACTAATTGGCGGGTAAAATTCTACAGTCGCGAGTTGGCGAATTTTTTACTGGTTTTAAATTCAGATAACGTCTTTTTGACTAATAGCGGAAAGTTTGAATATTCAACAAACAAATACTGTAAACTAAAAAATTTGCATGTTTCGGTCACCGACACAGGCAAATGTTTTAGCGTGTAACTAAAACAAAAGGTATAATATATACACCAAGCAGGTTTAATACTATCATATATATATATATATATATATATATATATATATATATATATATATATATATATATATATATATATATATATATATATATATATATATATATATATATATATCCGGTCATCCCATAAGTAATGTTTTTTAGATCGGAATTTGAAGGACAAAAAAAAAACTCGAGTGAAACTTTTTAATCTAGTATATATTTTTCATCGGAATCAATGACACACTGCCAACGTCCTACAAGCTTTTCAATGGCATGTTTATAAAATTCAGGCGGTTTTGAGGCAAAAAACGTACAAAGACTGGTGTGCAGGTCATCTAAACTCTAAAGAAGTATACTGTTTCTCGTCAAGATAGTTTTGCAGACTCCTGAAGAGATGATAATCTGAAGGAGCAAGGTCTGGAGAATATGGAGGATGTGGAAGTTTTTCCCACCCAAGCTCCTCAATTTTTGCAGAAGTGATCCGAGTGGTATGAGGACGTGCGTTGTCGTGGCGGAACACGATTCCTTTCCGATTAACCAAAGGTGGTCTCTTTTCGTTTAGTGCAGTGTTCAATCGATCCAGTTGTTGAGAGTATACTTGAGCGGTGATTGTTCGGTTGTGTGGTAAGGTTTCAAAGTGTATTACACCACCTTTATCCCACCAAACACTAAGCAACACCTTCCGAGGGTGAAGATTTGGTTTCGGCTGTGGTGTCGCTGGTTCTCCGGCACCAGTGTTGGGCACTAAAGCGTTAATCCGATAACAGTTAATTAACGAAGTTAACTTTTTTTAACGGACTATTAACGGAAGTTAATTTCCATTTATCGTTATCGGACCAGTTAACTTCCGATAACTCGATATTTAGTCCGTTAAAGTACGTTAACACGTTAACTGCGAGGAGTCATTCACGGAAGATCACGGCTCCGCGAATGAATTCAAACCGCCATAACTTCAGTCTGCCAATTCCGTCCTCTGCCGCAGTGGAACGGCTCCTCTCTCTCGGCAAGGACATCCTGAGGCCCAAGAGGTCAAGACTGGCAGTTGGGGCCTAACTTTGAGAAGTTGGTCTTTCTGAAGGGCAACCAGCACATTGTGTCATAGTCTTTAATAAATGTGCCTAAAATTTAATTTTACCTTTCAGTTCCCACCATAATAATTCTTTGGTAAATTAAAATTTAGTTAATGGTTAGTGGTTACAAGGGTTTCAAAACATGTAATCAGTATTTTTTATTAAAAATAAAAAAAAGTTAAGCAAAAAAGTTGCAAAACTTGATAAAAATAGTTAAATACCTATTTATTGTTGGATTTTCCATAAATAAACATTTTCTATGGGTTTTAAAGCTTTTTTCCTTGATTTTTTTTAAATGTTAGTAAAGAAATAGTTATCGTTAACGGATTATCGTTAACTTCCGTTAACTTTGTAGTAAAATTATCGGATTATCGTTATCGGAGTTAAAAATTGGGGTTAACGGATTATCGTTATCGAAGTTAACTTTTTGGTTAACGGTGCCCACCATTGTCCAGCACAAACCGACTGTCAACGGCGCTTAACATTCTGGTATAGTATCTACTTTTCATCACCAGTCACTAAACAGTGCAAAAACGGATCTTGGAGTTCACAGGAATGAAGAGCTGTGCTAATGTTTACCCGCACCCTCAGATTGTCGACCGACAATTCATGTGGCACCCATTTTCCTAACTTAGGAACTTTCCCGAGTTGTTGCAAATGTCGATGGATGGTGGACGGGGATGAATTGAGTTTCTGGGCCAATTCTTCGACAGTTGTCGAACAGTCTTCAAGTGCTGCTAACAGCAGATCATCATCAAACTCAGCAGGGCATCCAGAGCGTGCTGCATCTGTCAAACAGCAGTCGCCATTCCTAAACTTTTGAAACCATCTTTGACATTTCCTCACATGCAGAATATCGTTACCATAAACGTCCTGAATGTTTCGCGTTGCTTCAGTAGCACTATTCCCTTTTTTGAACTCGTAAAGCATTATATGCCTGATATGCTCTTCTGATACCGCCATGTTTATGAGGGGTTCACAAAGCAAAACACACGTCTTCACTGGTCAAGGTTTGTAAAGTATGTAGCGAAACACGATAGCTCTCCTCTTAGATATAACCTTAGGAAAATTTATGCTTAAACCGAGTATGACTAGTTCAAACTTAATCTATCGTAAAAAACGACATTACTTACGGGATGACCTGAGATATATAGATAGATATATATATATATATATATATAGTGGACCGGATGTCAGTTTTTCAACATCTGCAGATTTTTAATTTCAATATCCGCGGATGTGGATATTTAGTTAGTTAATCTATCAATATAATAAAGAATTATGAATATATGACAATTTTTCAAATTTCGTGATATTACTATTATGGCAGGCAATGCATAAGAATTAAAATTAATATTTTCATTTTGATAAAAACTTTCTCAAGAGTTTCAGCCACAGAAAATTCAATTAAACAAGTTTCATTCAATTTTCTGTGTTACCAGGTATTTATACGTTCAGGTTTATATATTTGTTCATTAATAATACTTTACACGAAATTGCAGTCAGAAATGCGGATATCCGGTCCACCACACACACGGTGTTTCATAACACGTGACGCACTTTCAAAATGGATTCAGGACCTGAAAACAATTAAAAAAGTTCATATAAACATATGCCCGAAATCGTTTTTTTTTTTTTTTTTTGTGTGCGTGTTTTGTTTTCGAGTTACAGCCCGTTGTGTGTTCCAGCAATTCTTTCCGCAAACTGTTTACAAACATTGCCTGCCGACAATGTTTGTGTGTGTACAAGACTTATTTCATGTATGGCCTTGCCGATTGTAATGAATAAGTGCAGTCCAGTGATTAAACAAAAAACCCTTAAAAGTTTTTGTGCTATTCAGTAATAGTGTGCATTTTAAGTGAGAATGGAGGCTTATTCAAACAGAGAAATGGCAGACATGCATCTCGTGTATGGACTTGCCGAGGGTAATGCGGCCGCAGCAAGACGTCTGTATGCGGAAAGGTTTCCGAATCGCCGTCTGCCAGATAAGACCTTTCAGAAAATAAACGTGTGTCTTGGTGATACAGGATCATTCAACAAGCGAGTTTCAGATGGTGGTAGACCAATCAGCGCCAGAACTGTTGAGTTGGAGGAACATCCTGGTGTCAGCACCCGAAGGATAGCAGCAGCAGAGGGTGTAAGATACACAACTATGTGGAGAATTTTAAGGGAACAGCAGCTTTACCCATATCATATTCAGAGAATACAAGGCCTTACTGAAGCCGATTTCTCACCACGAGAGGCTTTTTGTACTTGGTTCCTTCAACAATGTGCTCACAATCCTCTTTTCCTATCGTCCATGTTGTTTTCTGATGAGACTGCCTTCACAAGAAATGGCATGACCAATTTTCACAACGCTCATCACTGGGCCGAAGAGAATCCGCATGCCATCATCCAGTCAAGGCACCAACAACAATTTAGCATCAATGTATGGGCAGGACTTATTGCCGACAACTTAATCGGTCCTTTAGTTTTGCCTGGAAGATTAACAGGAGAATCCTATTCCAATTTTTTAAGGAATGATTTAAGCGATTTACTAGATGAAGTTCCTCTTGGTGTCCGACGTCGTACGTAGTTTACGCATGACGGCGCTCCACCTCATTTTAGTCGAGTAGCTAGAGACTATTTGGACTGATAAATGGATAGGCCGTGGAGGACCCATCGCGTGGCCTGCTCGCTCCCCGGACCTGAAATCCACTCGATTTTTACCTGTGGGGGTCATCTGAAATCCATCGTTTACGTGACACCCATTGACAACGTTGAAATGCTTCGCCAACGTGTAGAACAAGGATGCCAGAAAATCCGAGGAATACCTGGAATGTTTGAACGCGTCAGGCAGTCTATGATGAGGCGTGTTTTCAAGCGCAAGGCGGTCATTTTGAGCACTTCCTTTAAAGGTAAGGCGGATACTTGCTGGAAAACAAACAGGCTGTAACTCGGAAACAAAGCAATTTTGGGCATATGTTTATACGAGGGTACTTCAATAAGTATCTGCACTTTTTATTTTAGTGATAATATCGTATATTATATATTATATACTCGTAATAACGAACCAAACAGACCTATAGGCTTATTTAGGCTACTCGTAGCTGTCACATATAGTACGAGTAGTAGCAAGGCTGCGCCGCTTTCAATTTGTACTCTGGAAGAAGAGAGATCCGTGGTTCATTTTTTGTGGGCAGAAGGTGTGAAAGGAGTTGAAATTCACACGCGTTTATGTACTCAGTATGGGAATAATGCATTACCACGGCGAAGTGTGTACGAGTGGATTCAAATGTTCAAGGAAGGTCGGACATGTGTGACAGATGCTCAGCGGTCAGGACGACCGTCAACATCAACCAGTCGTGACAAGCAGGAAGAAGCCAGAGCCATGATTTTCGATGACAAAAGATTAACAATAAAAGAAATTGCATCTTCATTAGACATCGGTCAAGGGTCAGCCTATTCGATAGTTCACGACATTCTTTGCTTTCACAAAGTTTATGCAAGATGGGTGCCCAAACAGTTGACAGAAAAACAAGCGTAATCGTATAGACGTCTGCTCTCGTCTTTTGGCGCGGTATCATAATGGTGAAAACTTTTTGGAGCGCATTATCACGAGATGAAACCTGGAACCATCACTATGAACCAGAAAGCAAACGACAGAGCGTGCAATGGAAGCATCTAACATCTCCCGTTACAAGGAAGTTCAAAGCGCAGCCATCAGCAGGTACAGTTATGCTAACACTGTTTTGGGATACACGAGGCCCTATCCTTGAACATTTTCTAGAGCGTGGAACTACAGTAACAAGTGCATCGTATTCTGACACGCTTCGGAATGAGCAAGCAATTTGCACAAAACGGAGGAGAAGATTGTCAGAAGGTGTTTTTCTGTTACACAACAATGCGCGCCCTCATACCGCTGCAGACTAGAAAATGCCTTCAAGAACTTAAATTTGAAGTTCTCGACCATCCAGCCTACAGTCCAGACCTGGCACCTTCGGATTTTACCTGTTTGGACCACTAAAAGACACTGAGAGGTCAGTGATTCCAAGGCGATGATGACCTAAGGCGGTGCATGACTGGCTACGCGCACAGCCAAAAAACATTCTTTTGTGATGGAATTAGGAAGCTTGTAGATCACTGGACTAAGTGTATTGAGAAACAGGGAGACTGAAAATAAAAAGTGTGGATACTTATTGAATTACCCTCAAACTTTTCTCATTGTTTTCAGGTCCTGAATCCATCCTGAAAGTGCGTCCCACATGCTATGAAACAACCTGTGTATATATATGTATATATATATATATATATATATATATACCGGGTGTCCGAGAATTATCTGTACAATTTTTGGCTGTTATTAAAAGTCAACCATGAAGTGTAGAAATTCCAGTGTTGTCCCATTTTACAGAGAATCTCTAAGTTTTTTCTGATACCACGTTTTGACAAATTTTTTAGAAATGTACGCGGGTGACAGACATTGATGATTTAAAAGCAAGAATCACAGCTGCTATTGAGCGAATTGATGTGGATATGCTGCAGCGTACATGGCAACATTTGGAGTATCGATTGGATATTTTGCGAATCACTAATGGTGCACATATCGAGTGTTTGTAACAACGTTACTTTAATAAAAGAAACTTTTGAAAATACAGATTCTAAATAATCTTGTTTAAGAATTTTACGTGTGTTATCAAGAATTTTATTAAAAGATGAAATTGTACAGATAATGTTCAGACACACTGGAATTTCTAAAAAACTTGTCAAAACTTGGTATCAGAAAAAACTTAACGAGATTCTCTGTAAAATGGGACAACACTGGAATTTCTACACTTCATGGTTGACTTTTAATAACAGCCAAAAATTGTACAGATAATTCTCGGACACCCTGTATATATATATACACAGGGTGTCCCAGAATTAACTATCTATTTCAATGAAATCGGACAAATTTTTTTAACAACACACTTTTATTTATGTTTATCATGTTTAATAAATATGTGTTAAAAATGTATAAATTTCTAAATTTTTTTCATAATTTTATTTTCAGAATTTTTTCATTATCTGGTCCAATGAAAGACCGTCTGAAGTCATAGAATGGCAGAGAGACTCTCCAAAAGTTAACGTGTGGCTTGGAATGACCAAATCCAAAATTTATGGTGCTCCATCTTGTTGAAACACAACATTATCAAGAATGCCATCATCAAGAAGCTGTGGTTCGAGAAACTGCTGAAGCATATCAAGGTAGACGGTACCTGTTACAGTTGCTTCCGCAAAGAAGAATGGGCCATAAATTTTGGATTTGGTCATTCCAAGCCACACGTTAACTTTTGGAGAGTCTCTTTGCCATTCTATGACTTCAGACGGTCTTTCATTGGACCAGATAATGAAAAAATTATGAAAATAAAATTATGAAAATAAAATTATGAAAAAATTTAGAAATTTATACATTTTTAACACATATTAAACATGATAAACATAAATAAAAGTGTTTTTAAAAAATTTGTCCGATTTCATTGAAATAGATAGTTAATTCTGGGACACCCTGTATATATATTATATATATAATTTTTTTTTTTTTTTTTTTTTGTTTCAAAGAATGACCGCTCATGGCCACCAAAAGAAAGGTGGATAGCAGAGCGAACACAGAACGAAGAGTATGGAACAACTAATGGAAATGAACAATAGACGGGGGGAGGAGGAGGAGGTGGGGGAAAAGCAAAAAGATCATAGTGGGGTCACAGCCGGTAAAGAAGTCGGGAGCGAAAGAGGAAGGAGAACAACCCGGTTATCGAAAAGTAGGGACCTTCAGACAGAAGAGCGCCAAGCCTATCACAAAGCCCGACGCTCTCAAAAAGGGAAAATACTCTGCGCGCAGCGCAGAGTAAAGCGGACACTCCACCAGAGAGGTGGGCAACTGTAAGTAGGACGTCACAATTGGGACATCGGGGCACCCGATCCCCGGCCATCAAATAGCCATGGGTCAGGTGGGTGTGGCCAATACGGAGGCGGGCCAGAGCCACCTCCTTATGGCGCGACCGATGGAAGGAAGAGGCCCAACATCCCAACTTGGGTTTAATCTTGCAAAGTTTGTTATCCGTAGCGCCATCCCAGCGACTCTGCCACCGGGAGCGCAAAAACCTACGGAAGCCAGGGATATAATCAGAAAAAGGGAGGGACACAGGTGAAACCTGCAGTCGGCACGCGGAACGGGCAGCTCGATCGGCAGCCTCATTTCCAGCCACGTTAACATGTGCTGGGACCCAGCAAAATACCACCTCCTTGCCACCGAAAGCGACAAGAGTATGGTACAGTAGCTGGATTCGTCGGACCAGCGGGTGGACAGAGTCAAAACACTCCAGGCCATCCAGGGCACTGCGGGAATCCGAATGGATGACGAACGACCCATCCGGATGCTCCCGCACCACCTCCAGAGCGCTCAGAATGGCATAGAGCTCCGCCGTAAAAACGGAAGCCTCATCAGGGAGACGGGTACATCGGGGAGCAAGGACAGACGACTGGGGAACAGCCGCGGATCCAACGCCCCCCGACGACCTCGAGCCATCCGTGAAGATCGCAACACATGCAGAGTGACACGCCGCATGCTGAAGGAACAGAGACCGAAGCAAGGCAGAGTCCGACTCGGTCCTGCGAACGGGGCGCAACGCCCTACAGCACGCAACAGGGGTGCTCTCCCAAGGTGCAACACCACTGAAAGAGACCGGTATAACGGATGGAGGGGGAGTGCCCATACCATCGAGGAGGGAGGTCACCGTGTCGGTGAAATACCAACCCCCATCCCGGCAGAACGCCCTCTCAACCACCTGGAACAGAGGAGAGGTGGGAAGACGGAGGATCCGGAGATAGTGTTTAGCAATGAGGAACGACCTCCGATCCTCCAAGGGAGGGATGTCGCACTCAACCTGCAGACTATCAACCGGAGAGGAGCGGAAGGCGCCAGATGACATGCGCAGTCCTCTAGAGAGGACCGGATCCAGTATCCGAAGGGCCGTGCGGGAGGCGGAGCCATACACCACACTCCCATAGTCTAATTTGGACTGTACCAGGGACACGTACAAACGGAGGAGCGTCCGCCTATCCGCGCCCCATGTAGTATGCGACAGATGCCCCAGCAAATCCAGGGTACGTCTCGCGGACTCGCGCAGCCGGCGAAGGTGGGGAACCCAGCTCAAACGGCTGTCGAAAACCATACCCAAGAAGAGTACTGATGGAACGAGGGCCAGAGGCTGACCCCCGAGTGTAAGGTTAAAGGCCGGGATGGCGCCGGATCCCCGTCTCCTCGACGGAAGGAAGGCCACACACGAAGTCTTCGGGGAAGACAACGTAAGGCCCACCGACGACGCCCAGCGTTCAACCCGATTGACCGCGAGTTGGACTTGCCTCTCCACGAGGGGGGGACTCGTCCCCGCGGCATAGACAGCCAGATCATCTGCGTAGATGGAACAGCGCACCGAGGGCGGAAGAGCTCCCGGTAGCGCAGACATAACTAGGTTGAAGCAGGAGACGCTTAACACACACCCCTGGGGCACCCCCTCCTCCTGAACATACAGGGCAGATAGGGCCGCCCCATTACGGACGCGGAAAGTGCGACGGCAGAGGAAGTTGCGAAGAAACGTGGGCAAAAAGCCCACAAAACCAAGAGACTTCAAACGGTCCATGACAACTCCCCGACGGGTCGTGTCATAGGCCTTTTGGACGTCAAAAAAGACGGCCAGAACAAGATTCCGGCGGGAAAATGCCTCCCGTACATCATGGCCAAGGAGGAGAAGGGGGTCCAGAGTACCCCGAAATCGACGAAAACCATACTGGGTCGGGGGGCATAACCCAAGCGACTCCAGTGTAAAGGAAAGTCGGACGGCCACCATCTTTTCGAGGAGCTTGCATAAGCAGCTCGTCAAAGCAATAGGCCGATAGCTCGCCACCTCCGCCGGATCCTTCCCCGGCTTAGGTATCGGGACCACAATCGCCTCCCTCCAACGGGAAGGGAACGACCCCTCAACCCACATCCGGTTGAAAAGATCCAGCAAGAAGTGCAGGGCCATCGGGTGCAGATTCCAAAGAAAGTCATACGGAATGTCATCAGGGCCAGGAGCGGAAGAACGACGGGTTGCCAAGGCAGCCCGAAGTTCCCGCATCGGAAAGAGATGGTTATAGGGCTCGTTCCCAGGGGGCGGGAACGTGACCTCCGATAAAGGGCGATCCGCAGCTGAAGGCGAACGGGAAACCGCAGCAAAAGCACCGGCCAGCCGATCAGCCACAGCAGCAGGATCCGAAAGGAAGCCGTCCCCGTCCCGAAGGACAGGGCGACTAGCAGGGACTGGCCTCCCCTCGATACTACGTACCTTCCGCCACACAGCAGCAGAAGGGGTAGATGAGGAGATGCCGGACACAAAAGCACGCCAAGAGGCCCGACGGGCCAACTTGAGAGTCCGGCGGGCGAAAGCCTTCGCCCGCCGCATCTCAATCAAGTGGCCCGCGCGCCGGGTGCGGTGGAAGCGGCGCGTTGCCCTCTTCCTCTCGCACACCGCCTGGTGACATGCTGGAGTCCACCACGGGACGCTACGAGTCCGCGGGTTACCGGAAGATCGAGGAATACAGTCCTCCGCGACGCCCATCACCACCCGCTCGAAGAACTCCAAGCTCTCATCCACAGAGCCAAAGCTCAATACCGAACGGACAATGACGGAACGAGCTCTGAAAGATGGCCAGTCAGCCCGCGCAAGGCACCACCTCGGTCGAGACGAAACGCCCGGCTGCGGACCGACCGGCTCAAGACAGACTGGGTAATGATCACTGCCATAAGAGTCCCCCAACACCTTCCACGAAAAATCGAGTAAGGCATCGAGGGACACCAAGGAGAGATCAATACAGGTAAATGAACCCGTGGGTTCGTGGAAGTAAGTAGGTTCACCGGAATTGAGACACGCAAAGGAAAGTTCCTCCATTAAGGAGAGTAAAATACCAGCAACATTAGTCGACCGAACATCTCCCCAAGCCGGGTCGCGACTGTTAAAGTCCCCGAGGAGGAGAAACGGTCGGGGTAGTTGCAGCACCAACTCGCGAACCGCGTCGCGAGAAGGAGGGTCATGAGGAGGAATATAAACCGAGCAGGCAGTGTACTGGCGATCTAAAAAGAGCCGCACAGCCACAGCCTGCAAGGAAGTGCGAAGAGGCACACCACGCGATGGTAACGAATGATGCACGTAAATCGCCGCACCCCGCCGGCGTGTGCGCTCATCCGGGGTGCAAGGGAAACCAACATAGCCAGAGAGACGAGGGAGTCCCCGCGCAGCCAGGATAGTCTCCTGGAGACAAACACAGGAAGGCCGCTCGCTCTCCAGCAGGGAGGCAAGGTTCTCCCAGTTAGCTAAAAGCCCCCTACAGTTCCAATGCAAGATGGAACTGTAAGGGGAAGCGGCATTATAAGAGGCAGAGAAAACAGCGAAATAGCCACGGACCAAGCTGAGCAGCAAACTCAACGGTCCGTAACCAGGGACGGAATCGGTTTCCCCGACTCACCCAGAAGGGGGGGTAGGGGCCACCGACTCCGCATCTGCTGCACCCGTAGTAGGACGAGAAGTGGAGAGTACCGTTTTTGTCTCAAGGAAATATGGTCAGCCTAGTCATAACTCATCAGTCATCACTCACTGACTCATTGCCGTATATGGCAATGACGAGCAACACACCATACCAGGCTGTGGGGAAGCTTCTAGAACGATGTGTGAGTACTACATGACGTACAAAGTGAATTTATTAGCGTATAGGCTGAATATGCAAAATACGTGATTTATGCGGGGTTTTCCATATTTTGGAACGTTTGCGGAAGATATTATCGCAGGACAAAGAACAGGGAGGTCAGAGGGGGGCTCTCCCGGCGGGGGAGAGACGACGAGTCGGGCCCAGCCGAAACCCCAACTCCCCACAAGAGGGGGACCGGGGGGAACCAGCTGTTCGAGGACTCGTCAAACCAGACAAGCACTGACGGGGGGGAGAGGAAAGGTCGACCACAAGTGGGAGAGGTAGATCCAGGAGAGAGACCCGACCACTCTCAGCAGGAGCCGGAGAGAGAGAGACTCCATGAAGGAGGGCCAGGCCCCTCTCGACCGGGTCTATCATGGGAACAGAGTCAGTAATCGAGGGTGTCATGGGGCAGTGTACCTCGACCGACACCCGGACACTGGTCGGGGCACCGGGAGGTGACGCCCCACCAGCGCTCCGTATAGGGGGGGGGGGAGAGTCAGTCCCGAGCGGATCAGGAACAGCGCGCCGCTTCCCCTCCGGTGAAGACGGGGAAGAAGGGGAAGCGAGGCGAGCAGCAGTCAGGATCGGGTCGGAAGGACTCCGACTCCGACCACGGCGACGCTTCCTCCTCTCCTTCGGGGCATCCCCCTCCCCACCCGAGAGACGAGTAGGCAAGGATCCAGACCCCAAGGCCGGAGGGGGAGAAGGGGCACTTGTAGGCAGGGAATCAGATGGGATGTCAGAAAGTGAGGCAGAGGAACAAGAAGGACCCGCGGCGCCAGGAGGACCACCAACCCCCGGGACTTCCAGGGGGGGCACCACTCCAGTAGACGCCGGGGTAGCACGGGAGGGGCCCGAGGACCCGCCAGGGCCAAGAGCCGCAGCTCCCGGATCTTATCGCGCGCCTCCCGCGCACTAAGGAATTCGGTAGTCCTTAAGGACCGCACCTCAAATTCAAACTTGAAAACGGGACAGTCCCGAGAAGAGGAAGGGTGGGCCCCCGAACAGTTCGAGCACCGCGGGGGCTTCGTGCACGGGGTAGGGTGCGCAGGCCCACCGCAGCGGACACATAGCTTACCCTCACGGCGGCACGCAGAGCTAACATGGCCGAACCGGTTGCAGCCAAAGCAGCGAACCGGGTCAGGCACATATGGTCGCACCGAAAACTCACACGACCGGCGATCACCCATGCCCCAGAACACCTGGGCCGGAGGCACAAGGGAGTCAAAGGTCAGGAGCAGACGAGCGGACGGGGTAAGAGCACCATCCCGGCGCGACGAAAAGCGGAAGACCTTCGTTACCCCTGGGGGGCAAGATCCTCCTGCAACTCGCCAACCGGGATTGACAGCAGACGGGAAGCGAAAATGGTGCCTTGACAGCTATTCAATTGCGGATGAGGAGTCACAGAAACTCTGCAACCCAAGACATCCTGCAACTGTAGAAGGGACCCAGTCACCCCCGAAGAACGGGACTTCAAAAGAAGAGACCCATCCCTCAGAGGGCGGATATCATAACGACAGGGAACCCCTATCGTCTTAAGGCGCTGAAACACCCGTTCCGAGTTGCCCGGAAGGGAGCCAGCGGAAGGGCGGAGAACAAGGAACCTGTCCACCGGACAGAAATTGACAGCAGAGACAGGTCCATGTGTAACGGTAACCGAGAGTGGGCTAGAGAACAAGGGCCGCGAAGACCCCGCCCTACGGCCACCACGAGTCCGGCCACGAGAGCCAGACACCGCAGAGGACGAGAGGGGGCCATACGGCTTGAGGGTCAATCCAGCGGAGGCAGAGGCCGCTGAACGACCAGAAGTAGTAGTCTGATCCAAATCCAAGGGCGGGCCAGAGTCGTCAACAAGAGGGGAGTGAAGTTTAGTAATAGAACCCATAAACAGTATTTTTTGTTGTTTCGCGCCCGGGGCCGCGGGGAACCGATTACCCGGGGCCCAAGGGGACCAAGCGCACGCCGGCGGGGGATGGGTGCCTCGTCCCATGCGGGTACCCCCGTTTCAAAAGGGGCCCTTGCAGCATCGAGAGTTCTCCCCCGCCGGCAGCAAAGACCAAGGCCCCCCAGGGTCCCAGGCCCGGGCACCCTACCAGCCAACTTAGTCCGGCCCCGACCATGGGAGCGAGACCCCCAGCAGCCCACGGGGCGCGCGAAGTGAGAAGAGAAAGCAGAAAAAAAAAAACAGAGGGGGCAAGGAAGAGGGGAAAGAGGGGAAGACAGGAAAGAGGGGACTGTAGAATAGCAGGGTATGTTAAAAGTCTACTTCGCAACCGGGCGGGGACCCGGCGGGACCGGCAGGGCCCCCAGCCGCGGCTGACCCCCCTCGCCACATGGAGGCAGGAGCCCGCGGGCGATCCACCCCAGAAAGACCGCCCGCGGGGAGGGGGTATATATACACAGTATATATATATATATATATATATATATACAGGGTGGGCGGAAAGTAGCTCCCTAATTTAAATTACATATAAATTATGTATAAATTGTGATTGTATTGTTATATTGTTATGGTGTGTTCTCTAAAGTAGTACAATTGTAACGGTAATCTTTTTTTCTCTAAAGTGTTCTCTTTGTGTTCTCTAAAGTGGTACAATTGTAACGTTCATTTTTTTTTTTTTTTTCAGATTGAAGGGTAACATGGCTGAGCGTTTAACACTGCAGGAGCGTGCCCAGTTGGCGGCACGGTACGAAGTTTGGCAATCTGTCGTTCGAGTTCAAAGATGGTGGCGGGCCATTCACGGACCACGTGCCCAAGTGGACCCGAAAACAATCAAGAACTGCCACTCGAAGCTCATGACCACGGGGTCTGTGGCAGATGTTCGAAGATGTGGTCGCCCTTCGACATCCAGGGCCCAGGAGACGGTAAAGGCAGTTCAGGAAATGTTCGCACGGAGTCCACGAAAGTCAACTCGCCAGGCAGCTCGGGAAAGTGGACTCTCCCGCTACTCAGTGCGAACTGTGCTGAAGAAGGAGCTGAACTGGCGTGCGTGGAAGCCGCATTACTGCCAATCTCTCTCGGACGAGGACTGCGACATTCGCATGGAGTTCGGGGAAATCATGCTGGCTTGGCATGAAGACTGGCCCCATCTCTTCCGCAACATCCTCTGGAGCGACGAGGCGGTGTTCCACGTCGGAGGCTTTGTCAACCGCCACAATTGCCACTACTGGGCAGGAGAGGATCCCATGGTTACCGCTGAAAAACGGCAGAATCGGTTCAGTGTAACGGTGTGGTGTGGTATGACCTCAGATCAGGTTGTGGGCCCGTTCCTTCTGCGCAACACCATGAATGCTGAGCGGTACCTTGCTATGTTGCGAAACGAGGTCTGGCCGGTTGTCAGCACATGGGAGAACATCGACGATCTGATATTTATGCAAGATGGCGCCCCTCCGCACTTCGCTCTTGTTGTCCGTGAGTGGCTGGATGCCCACTTCCCTGGGCGTTGGATGGGTCGTCGTGGTCCACATCAATGGCCAGCCAGGAGCCCCGACTTGACACCGTGCGACTTCTTTCTTTGGGGGTGGGTAAAGGAAGAAGTCTACCGCACCAAACCGAGGACATTGGAAGAACTGGAGGACCGAATTCGGGAAGTCATGTCCTCCATCCCGCCGGAGTTCCTGCTAAAGTCAGTGGACGCCATTCCTGGGCGGCTCCAGAAGCTGGTGGAAAGAGTTGGAGCCCACATTGAATTTTAGAGAAAACCTACCATGTATGCCTACCTTTTCATATTATTTCTTCTGAAATAAATGGATAATATACGTATTTTTTTACCAATCCAAAATAGGGAGCTACTTTCCGCCCACCCTGTATATATATATATGAGCTTGGTTTAGCTGTGTTCGGGCTGGTTTTTTAAGCATGATTTGGCAGGTTTTCAATTTTTTAACTAGCAACACTGGCTTGGGATAACAGGTTTAGTATTAATTCTTAATTTAAAGTGTATTCTTACTATAAAATATACAAACGAAAACAAAACCTGCTTATTTCTGTAACTACATAGAAACTAGTACATAGTTATAGAAATAAGCATTTCAATAGACACCGGTACAAAGCCCAATGTGGGGGGAGGGGGGGACCGCCTCTGTTGCCCCTCCCCCTTCAGCACGCCCCCGACTCAATATTTATGATGACAACGACGACGTAAAACCTAACATAGTTGGCCTCGACCTTCAACCAGCTTACAATAAAGAATAATTATATAGTAACTGTAATAAGGTACAAATTTCCTATAGTGGCTGAAAATCGTTGTTGTAGTGAATTAAATCCTCTTAATTAGGTAAAAGTAACTGCTGAGCTGTTAAACGTACCTGTCCTTGGCCACAGGGCATTAACTGCAATTCCATTAGGTTTAAGTTCTTCTGCCATTCCTAACACACACATGGACATGCCATATTTTGCCATTGTATACGCAACATGATCTTTAAACCAACGAGGAGACATATTCAGAGGAGGAGATATATTTAATATGTGCGGATTCTTGCTCTTCACGAGATGGGGAACGCACAACTTTGACCTACACAATGCAAAAAGAACAAGATAAGCCGCTGTTTTAAATCTTAAAATGAGTAGACCTATTCATGAGTGTTAATCTAGGATGTAATAAACTTAATTCTCATACGAGTATATTTCAAATAAACTATTAAATATCTGATGTAAAAAATCCGAACTCTATTATGAGTACTCTCACTCGTTTGTTGAGAAAGAAATGGTCTATAATTATGAATCGAGAACAATCCTATAGGATAATTCATTTTTTCCCTTTAAGTATTACATAACCCTGAATGTTTATCATGATCTAAAATCCTTTATGCAGAACAGCAGACAATTCAATTTGGTAAAATCTTGAATTACTCCATTCATGGACCATGGTATACATAGAGACGTGTATAACTAGTACCCTATAACTATAGTACTCTATTACAGATAGAGAAGTAATTTAAAAAACATGTTTCACTACTGGCCCCGAGTATACGGCCAATAAATAATGGGTGCACCAATAATACTATGTAAAAGAAAAGCTCCCTTACAAATACTTATAGTACAGTAGTATCAATTTTATACTGGCCCAGATTATAGCTATAACTAATTTAATGTAAACTATAATATACTCCCAAATGATCGAAACTTCAAAAGTACTTAATTAAACCTTCCTTTGTTTACACTGCTGCTTCAACTTCTTAATACACACTGAGCAGCAGAAAAATCGGCCCACTTGGAATATCGCGAAAACACAAAAAGTGGGCAAGCTTCTGTTTATAAGTTTTAAAATTCGAAAATATAGTCTATGAGGCAACCAAATAACGAGACAAAACAACGTCAGATGCGAACACATTAGCTGTAACGAATTTTCGACTTCTTTTAAGAATTCGACATGCTCACGAGCGAAAGCAAGACGAGCATTGCGGTGGTGTGGGAACAATTACGGGCCCATTGCTGGATGTGTACATGACTCCAGATTTGAAAAAATTTACTGGAGCACAGCTCTGAATTTACTTTTTTTCCCCCTTACACCACAAGATAGGTTAATGATAGTAAACTCTTGAACTGACGACATACCAATTACAAATTGTTTTAGCTAAACATAATAATACAATAATGTACAGTTTATAACTCACCTTAAGTTTATTTATTCATTGCAGCAGCAACAGTGGACGATGTTAGACCTTGCATGTAGGCATTTGTTGTGAATTTACCGCCATGTATGCTTGGCCACTGATCAATGGCTTTCTGTGTGATCATTACAGCAGATCTAGTGCCTGTTGCTTTTTGCTTTATTAGATTTAGATGCAACACTTGAACTTGAAGGCATATTTTGACTCTTCTCTTTATTAACCACAACAGCTTGGTGAGTTTCTTTTGTTAGGCGCAAAATTGCATTCAATGTCTTCTGGATTTGGGAATTTTCAAATTCCTCTAAAGCAGTTTTGTTAGTCTGATGCGCAGATTCCTCACTTACCTTTTGTTTCTTAGGTGGAGGAGAAGCACTTTCTTCAGTCTGTGAAACATCTAGTGAAAAAAGTTTCATTTTCTAGATTAGCAGTTGAAGAAGTTGGTTCATTTTTCTGAGGTCTAGCACTAGCACATTTTGTGAACAAACTAAATGACTGCTTTGCCGTATCTCTTTGCTGCACTTCATCCTGGTATTTCTTTACTGCAATATCTAAGCTGTGGGCCCAAACTCTGGGACCTCTTGTATTGTAACAAATATTTTTTTTTGAATTAAAATGTTCCTCCCAGTTTTGCTTCTTTGAATATTTGTTCTTGCATTGACCACAAAAGTAACCCCTTTTAACACCCTCACTTTTCTCTCCAACTTCATCAATATTAGGATCCATTATTGATTATTGACTACCTGAAAAAATACAAAATAAGTAAGTTAGTAAATATAGTATGGTAAAAGTGAGTAAAAGTAAGTAAATATAGTACAATGAAAGTAAGTGCTTTAAACTTAGTAAAAGTAAGGAAGAGTAAGTAAAAGTAAGGAAGAGTAAGTAAAAGTAAGGAAGAGTAAGTAAAAGTAAGTAAAAGTAAGTTTAAACAACTAAACTTTTCAATTCTAGAGTCATGGTGGATTACTTAAAACCGCACAAGTAATTATCTGGCCAATTTATCAAACCTGGCCGAGATCAATGGAACATAGTCCAATCCTGATAATTTTATATTAAAAAAATATACGTTTTAATAAAATTTTAATTATCAAAACATTGAAGCTTAACAAAAAATAAAAATAATTGTTAAATATGGAATTACCAACTAAATTTAAAATAACTAAATTTGTAATTTAAAAAAATTGGTTTGTACAAGAACGTATACGCAAAAAAATTGCATAACGTCTAGCGGATGAACAAAACCCAAACCCAAATTTACTTTTTCTCATGGTCAAATTTACTGGAGCAATGCTCCCAAGATCCCAGGAATCTGGAGTCATGGACGTGTAGCATGTAAGCCACTTTCCATAAGTTTCCTTCTAACGGTTCGCTTCAATACACTGACGTCTCGAGACCTTTCTAACTTATTGCGGACGTTTGTGGCAGTCAAGCGACGATCTCTCAAAACACTTAAGACGATGAAACGATCGTCACGGACAGATGTGCAGCTCGATCTTCCAGATCCTGGTCTTCAGGTGTACTCTTCCCGTCTCCACAACGTTGATAGACTAGGTCGAACCGTTGTTGTTTGAATTCCTAGCGCATCGGCGACGTAATGCTGGCTCCGACCATCTTCAATTAGAGCGACGACTCTTGCGACGTTCACGATACTCAAATCCATTGTAAATATCCAATTCTGAAACCCAAAAGAATTAGAAGTCTATCTGTTACTAAACGCAAATGCCTACATGCCTACTCCGACTAGTGGAAGAAAAAAGTGGCACTAGCAGTCTAAGAGCAACTGAATGTCAGACTGTCGAATTCTTAAAAGTCGAAAATTCGTTACAGCTAGTGTGTTCGCATATGACGTTGTTTTGTCTCGTTTCGTTATTGGTTGCCTCATAGACTATAGTTTCGAATTTTAAATCTTTTTGGCTTTTTGCAATATTCCAAGTGGGCCGATTTTCTTGCCACTCAGTGTACATATAACTTTTAGGTAATACAGGGTACCCTACTTAAAAAAAGTTACACCACTTATATGGCATTAATATGTAATTGCTTACCACTTAGTTTTTGTTTTTTGTTTATGCAAGTATAATATTTGTGCAATTATTTGATTGTTTTTTAATAATTTTTTTTTCAGGGATTGTGAATTTTTTGAAGCACCCATTTCCAGTGAATGGAGTTCTCATTAATCACTGAAAAACTTATTAAAAAAAAAATGACAAGCAATGATATATTAGTGCCATACAAGTGGTATGAGATTTTAGAAAAACAAAACTAAACCTATAATCAGTTCTGAAAAACCAATAACCTGCCAACATGCTTATAATCATGTATACAGGTTAAGTAATAGTTATCAATAACTAATTCAGGGTGTCTACAAGGTCATAAAAAGTAGTAATAAGCCATAACATTTGTCATAAAATCAAATTTTTACTATTTCACACTGGTATTTGTTAGCAAATATGAAATATTAATAAATAAATATACACAGTGTTTATTATTTGTCCATAAACGTCAATTGTCCATCACTTTTGCATCCATCATATATTATATGTATTTATATACAGGGTGTCCCAGAATTAACTATCTATTTCAATGAAATTGGACAATTTTTTAAAAACATACTTTTATTTATGTTTATCATGTTTAATGTGTTAAAAATGTATAAATTTCTAAATTTTTTTCATAATTTTATTTTCATAATTTTTTCATAGTTTTTCAGTTTTATTTTTAGAATGGCAAAGACTCTCTCCAAAAGTTAACGTGTGGCTTGGAATGACCAAATCCAAAATTTATGGCCCATTCTTCTTTGCGGAAGCAACTGTAACAGGTACCGTCTACCTTGATATGCTTCAGCAGTTTCTCGAACCACAGCTTCTTGATGATGGCATTCTTGATAATGTTGTGTTTCAACAAGATGGAGCACCATGTCATTATGCTCTAATTGTTCGAGAATACCTCAACAGACGCCTTCCGAATCGGTGGATTGGACGTGGAGGACCTCGACCTTGGCCTCCGCGTTCTCCGGATTTGACACCCCTGGATTTCTTTGCATGGGGTTTCATAAAAACAAAGGTTTATCGCCAAAAGATCAATAGTTTAGCTGAACTTAAAGAACGCATCCAGTTGGCAGTGCGGGAGATAACACCTAAAATGCTTCAAAATGTGTTTCGCAGCACTGAGGATAGATTTGAAATTTGCAGAGATACAGACGGTGCACATGTTGAAACTTCTCAATAAAGTTTTGACTTATGATTTATAAATCTATTTGTTTTTGTATCATAATTTAGTAATAAACACAAAATTATGTCAGTTTTTATTAAATTTGTCCAATTTCATTGAAATAGATAGTTAATTCTGGGACACCCTGTATAAGGGATGGGAAAATGAATTAAACTGGAATCGATAAACTAATAAAACCTATATTTTTTTATGAACTGAAACTGAAAAACCTCAAACTGAAAAAAATTCTGACAGTTAAAATCAAAATTTGAACTGGGGGAAAAAAAAAAAAAAAAAAAAAAAAAAATCTGAATAGATTAAAAATAACAGTTTTGCATTTCAGTTTTGAGGAGCATTTGGATTGCAAAAAAAAAGTGAATTATTTTCCTTTTTTTGCGACAACATTTGCATGGATTTAAAATATCATTTATCCTTTAATTCAATGTAGAAAATAATGCAGCTGAAAGTATGAGACACAATGGTTTTAAAAAGAAAAAAAAAATTAGGGAGGAAATTTTTTTATCCCATATCAAAATACTTTAAATAATGACTGTGCTCCTTTCACTGACCTAAGTTTTAATCACTTGGTAAGGATGCTTTGTTTTTTCTGACCATTAAATTCTTCAGTTTGATAATAGCTATACTATCTATATCTACATAAAGTGAGTGAGATAATCCATGGGAATGATCAAACTTCAACTCAAATGTTAATCTAATCTATTATCTATATATTTTATACGTGTGTGTTTTAAAATTTAAAGAGTGTACAAATTAATAAAACATTTCAAATTGAAAGTTTTTGGCTAAATAAAACTTTGTGAAAGAAATGAAGCAAACAAGGAAAAAAAAAAGAAGTGTGTTTTGTGCTGATTCAGTTGGCTATAGATGCTTACACGTTTAATCATTCAAAAGTAAAGATAGTTACTAAAGCAAATTCTCTTTGAAAAACAAATCTAATGCAAATACTGTACAAATATAAAGTTAAATCTGAATTTGTCAATAGGGTACCACCCAAAAAATAATATAAATAGTCTAAATTTAAATTGAACTGAAAACATATTAAACTTGGATCAAAAAATAAACTAAACTCAAATTGAAAAAAATTAAAAGCTTAAATCGAAACTGAAATAAGAAACTGGAAGTCTTGGCCCCTTGACAACTAAGCTATTTTCTTCAGAGTTGAGGAAGTCCCTTGTCAGGCCTTTAATTTGGGAATACTACATATTCTGCCATTCCTATTTTTCAGTGTTGTCTGGATGGTAATTGGGTTTAGTTTGAGGTTTGGTACCAGTTTTTCAATCGTTTTTCATATGTAGATTATGGTATACCTCTTCTTCGCAGAGAGTACAGATTTAGTTTATGTAGACTTTCCCAGTAGTTGAGTTCTTTGCAGCCATCAATCTTGGCTATGAAATGTCTGTTTCTTCTAGTTTATTAATTTCTTCTTTATATGGGGATGTCAAAACTGAGCAGTATTCAAGTTTTGGTATGATCAGTGTTCTTAGCAAGGGAATCATTACTGTCATGTCCCTCCTTTTCAGGATTCTTAGTACCTGTACCATGACTCTTTTTGCTTTATTTATTGCTATCTGATTTTCTCTCTCAAATTTGGCATCATTGGTCATTATTACCCCGAAGTTGACCACTTTCATGCTTCTCTGAATTTCTTGTCTATCTGGAGCATAATATGCAGTATTTTTAAGTTCCTCATTTCTACCATATCTCAAGGGCCAAAATTCTCAGTGTTAAATGTCATATTGTTGTTTTCTGACCATTTGTATATTTCTCTCTCTCTCTCTCTCTGCAAGGCCTCTACTTCATTTGCATCACTGACTTTTCTGCTGATCTTTGTATCATCCACAAATGATGTTACTATACTGTTGCTGTTTACTCCACTGTCTATGTTTGTTAGCATGATAATGAACAGGAGTGTGGCCAGCACTGTACCTTGTGGTACTGAGCTGTGTACTTCTGATTCTGATACACCTTGAATTTTGACCACCTGTAGTCAATTTATGAGGAAGTATATCCATTTTCCCACTTTGCCTGTTATTCCCATATATATATATATATATACATACATACAGGGTGTTTGAAAACTTTCTGTACAAATTGTAATGGGGGATAGGCAACACCAAGACAAACCCTTTTCGTCTATAAGTGTATGTCCGCTGACGTCACCATTCGGTGCGAGACGGCGCCGCTGCAATTGGCTAAAAGGTGAAGTGGGCTAGACTCACGCTTGCCGCGGGCATTCTTAAATCGGACGTAGTACGCGTAACATAGAGCGCTTCACGACTGCTGAGATGGCTGACATGCATATGGTGTATGGGGCTGCCAATGGAAATGGAAGAGCTGCTGTGAGGTTGTACCGACAGTGCTTCCCAAACAGATGTGTGCCAAACCACCAAACGTTTGCGCATTTCCATCGGCGACTGCGAGAAACTGGAACATTCCATGCAAACATGCATGACACTGGTCAGGAGAGAAACGTGCGCACTCCTGACATGGAAGAAGAAATCCTACAGCGATTTGAGGACAATCCAAGCGCAAGCACGCGAGGTGTTGCACGTATGCTCGGTGTGAACCACGACCTGGTCTGGAGTGTGTTGCACAAGCAGCAGTTACATCCGTTTCATCGTCAGAGTGTCCAGGCATTACAACCTCGGGATTACCCTCTTGGTGTGGAATTCGCACGCTGGTTTCTGCAGCAGACAGCAGTGCAGCCTAATTTTCCAGCTTATGTGCTGTTCTCAGATGAGGCCTGTTTCACATGTGAGGGTGTGTTTAACATGCACAATTCTCATGTGTGGGCGCACGCAAATCCACATGCTACACGGGTTTGTAATGCCTGGACACTCTGACGATGAAGCGGATGTAACTGCTGCTCGTGCAACACACTCCAGACCAGGTCGTGGTTCATACCGAGGATACGTGCAACACCTCGCGTGCTTGCGCTTGGATTGTCCTCAAATCGCCGTAGGATCTCTTCTTCCATGTCAGGAGTGCGCACGTTTCTCTCCCGACCAGTGTCATGCATGTTTGCATGGAATGTTCCAGTTTCTCGCAGTCACCGATGCAAATGCGCAAATGTTTGGTGGTTTGGCACACGTCTGTTTGGGAAGTGCTGTTGGTACAACCTCACAGCAGCTCTTCCATTTCCATTGGCAGCCCCATACACCATATGCATGTCAGCCATCTCAGCAGTCGTGAAACGCTCCATGTTACGCGTACTACGTCCGATTTAAGAATGCCCGTGGCAAGCGCGAGTCTAGCCCACTTCACCTTTTAGCCAATTGCAGCAGCGCCCTCTCGCACCGAGTGGTGACGTCAGCAGACACACATAGACAAAAAGGGTTTGTCTTGGTGTTGCCTATCCCCCATTACAATTTGTACAGAAAGTTTTCAACCACCATATATATATATAATATATATATATAGGGTGTCCGAAAATTATCTGTACAATTTTTGCCTGTTATTAGAAGTCAACCATGAAGTGTAGAAATTCCAGTGTTGTCCCATTTCACAGAGAATCTCATTAAGTTTTTTTTGATACCAAGTTTTGACAAGTTTTTTAGAAATTCCAGTGTGTCCGAACATTATCTGTACAATTTCATCTTTTAATAAAATTCTTGATAACACACGTAAAATTCTTAAACAAGATTTAGAATCTGTATTTTCAAAAGTTTCTTTTATTAAAGTAACGTTGTTACAAACATTCAATATGTGCACCATTAGTGATTCGCAAAACATCCAATCGATACTCCAAATGTTGCCATGTACGCTGCAGCATATCCACATCAATTCGCTCAATAGCAGCTGTGATTCTTGCTTTTAAATCATCAATGTCTGTCACCCGCGTACATTTCTAAAAAACTTGTCAAAACATGGTATCAGAAAAAACTTAATGAGATTCTCTGTAAAATGGAACACTGGAATTTCTACACTTCATGGTTGACTTTTAATAACAGCCAAAAATTGTACAGATAATTCTCAGACACCCTGTGTGTGTGTGTGTGTGTGTGTGTGTGTGTGTGTGTGTGTGTGTGTGTGTGTGTGTGTGTGTGTATAAAGCAATAAAAGTGTCAATTTTTTTTTTAGCAAGTTATATAAAGTGATAATTTTTCATACAAGATTTGTAGACACTAATTTACTTTATTTATTTATTTATTTTTTTTTTTTACAAAAATTTAATTTTTGCAGTTGCTCTCTCAGGCCAGCAGGCCACCCCCTTGGCTAGACCACTGATGCAAGCAGTCAAAAAAATCATGTAGCCTGTCATAAAGACAGAACATTTATAAGAAAGGCTACTAACAGCAATGTTTTTTTTTGGATAAATCTGACTAATATTGCCAAATCTGCTTATTTCTCTATCAGCCTGGATTTAAGAATAAGAAAACAAAAAGCAGCCATACATTACGATAGTTAAGCAATCCTTTACAACACTTACGCTAAATATGTGCCCCTGGTATTGATTTGGTGCATTAGATCAAACTTCTTCATTTGAGTTTCCGCTGTGCCAGTGAGAGAAATTGCACTTGCATTATTAACAAGAATATCAATTCCACCAAAGGTCTTCACAGCTTTATCAATAGCTTCCATGACTGAACTTTCATCTCTAACATCTACTATGCATGGCAATGCTTTTCCTCCAATGTTTTCAACTGAAAAGACAAAATTAAGGTTTTACTGAATCAAGACAGCACACTGAAAATGCAAAACAGCTTAATTATTATTTTTGTATTAGAATGAAGTTTACATTTTCATGGCCTTACTTTCTTCTGCAGCTGTGTAGATAGTTCCTGGAAGTTTTGGATGGGATTCAGCTGTTTTCGCTGCAATTGCAATATTGGCCCCATCCTTTGCTGCTTTTAGTGCTATTGCCTTCCCAATACCTCTACTTGCACCAGTTATAAACAATGTGCATCCAGCAAGTTTCCTAAAGAAAAGACATTTTAGAAAATTAATATGGTCTATTCTAACAATACACAGCAGAGGTGGTCAAACTTTTTAGGTCATGACCCTTCTCTCATTCATGCAATTAGTCATGATCCCCTTGCAGTTTTCTGCCTGGATGGTATGAGGTAAAAAATAAGGTATGATTTTACCAACAATTATAAATACATTCATAAATTTATTCTAGAAAAACTTTATTCATTCATTTACTAATATTATTAGGTAGTGGTGGCAATACATGGACAATTGGACATGGCCTATATACTACTACTACTATGGTACTACTGTTCATAAAAGCTCAAAGAAATGGCCTATGGGAATTGCATCTGTATACTTTCTACAGAATGCTCCCCTCTACCATTGCTATGATCACACAAATTATGCCAGATGGGGATATTTGTACTTTGCTGAAATGTACCAGCTCACAGAAGAGGTAAAGGATAAGTTCTACCAAGGCAACTTCATTGTGAAAGGATCAGATCAATGATTCAACCAAGTAGATCCTGATCATAGTCAGGAATGGCAAACAGTACTGGCAAGAGAGGAGGAATTGTAGGCATCACCAAAACCACATCAGCTTTGAACAGATGGGCACCATCATACAACCTCAGGGAATGCATTGCAGGCAAAACCAGGGCCATGTTTATGGTTGAACACAATGACCACATGATTCACAATGAATCCACCTGAGGGAGGATGAAACAAGATTGCGTCAGTTCTGCAGATTCACAGTCTTTGCACCAGAAGGATCTTGTGGTACACTACAGAACATTGCCACAAAGGACTTAGCACAACCAGCGAGATTGAAGAATTTCTTCTGAATGCTGAAACACTGGGTGAGGCAGAGCTTGACAGATTTGTGAAGGAGCAAATTGCTTTTGTGAATGAAGGTGAAGTACAAGTCAAGCTCACGGACCTGCTTCACAAGACTATGGCCCCGCATTCTCCACCCTTTACAATTAAAGGTAGAGAGAACAAGGGCAGAGAAGAAGCAATCAGGCAGATAGGAATATTCTTCAGCACTTTATCACTGCATATCAAGTGCAAGGAAGGTCAATCTTCACAAAGTTCTATAACATGAGCCTGTGTCTGTGACAGTGGCCCTTGCAGGCAGAAATGGTGATATGCAGACAGGCAACAAGACACTTTCAGCTGATGTGTTGACTGTCCAGCAGAGGTTACCATGGATGGAACTTCCTGCCTAGTGATTGATGGACAAGCACTTCTTGTGGCCATGGGGAAGCCTTCACGAGTCACAACATTTGGGGAATTAAGACATTTTTCAAACTTGTGCTTTGTGCTGGATGATCCTTTGACAAGATGACATAACATTTGATCAGTAGCTACCAAAGGCATTCCATAAAGGCTGGAACCAGAGAAAGATGCTCCAAGCATTCATGTTCTATCAGAAGAGTTGAAAAAGGAACTGTTCCCTTACCAAACAACTGGAGACTTTTTGGCCTTTCCAGAAAACAAATCAGACCTAACTAGTTTCCTTTCACATCTAGATAATGCACCTACAAACAAAAGTTGTCACTGGGGGATTCAGGAAAGAAAATGAAGTGTGGACTTCCAGTCCTTCCATTAATGTTCAACATCTTCAGGCACACCATGAAGGAGACACTCGGATTGTTCTGCATTGTAGGCACACAGATGCAGACTTTGCAGTTGTTTCTGCATGTAAACACCAATGTGCTGATCCTGTTGATAGCACATTTTGCTAAAATAGGATGCAACAAGTTAGAGATGAAGGCAGGGATATCTCAGACAAAAATACATCCCTGTACATGATATCTGTTAGAAGCTGTCCTTCATTCAGCCTGTTTTGGAGACACTCCTCCCATTCCATGCATTTACCACTTTGATGGGCACAAGATGACTGCCTGGAAGATATTTAACACTGACTAGCACCTGCTGCAAGACCTTGGTAAAGGTGAGCCAAGTGCACAGATCCTCAAGAACACAGAGAAATTGGTTTGCAAAATGTACAATGTACCAGGAACTGACAGCAGTGACAAGGCATGTGATACTCTTCTGCAAATTCAAGTCACCAGAAGATCTGCCTCCAACCACTGATTCCTTGCACTTTCATATTTAAAAGGCACACTACCAGGCCTTGGTATGGAAGCAGGCCAGCAGCCCAAGACCAACTCTATCAGCACCTGCAACCACTGGATGGACTCTGGCCAAAACTCGTGTCACTTGCCCCAATTCTTGAGAAATGTGGAGAGATAATTTCTTATTCCTGCACAAAAGGACACATTTCAGAGATGTACATGCAGGAAAGGGAAATTATCTGCAAATGAATGTAGATATGGAAGCACCCTCTGCAGAAAAAAGGCAGACCAGAAAGAGTCATGCTCCATAGATAAACATATAACTGTCTAATTGTCTGTAAATGTCCATGTTGTATTATTGTCTGTTTATTTCATGGTTTTGTACAGCATACAAACTTCATTTTAACATTTAAATAATTAGGATAACATGTTTAAGAACTTAATGAAAAAACTTGATATATTAAGTACCACAAATGTCTCTGTCCACATATACCGTATTTTCCAGCATATAAAGACACCCCCCAATTTTGGCAGACATTCTTGAAAAAAATTTAAAAATACAGTACTTGCTAGGCATAGAGAGTTGAAGGTTTTAAAAAAAAACACGAATTTTATATTTCATATTTTATTTTATGAGTATTACAACTCTATTAGTATATTGAACTGCATGTCCATTTATAATACCATAAACACTAACAACACAGAACAAGACGAATGGTTGTAAGATTGTGTAGAGATCAGTGGTTTTAACATCAAAACATTCATCATCATATTTAGTTAGAACATTTAGTACAAACATACTATAACTTAGGGAGTTTTTATTAAATTTGTAAAACATCAGGCAATGGGAAAAGAAAATATTTTTATTCATCATGGCCAATGTCATCCTCATCCATGCATTCCTCAGGGTCATCAATGCTCTCTGAGTCAGAAGTGTCTGTTTCCTCATATAAAAGGTCATTGCTAATGCCACACTTCTTAAAAGACTGTACAACTGTCTCTGTTTTAACTTCATTCCAAGCATTTTTGACCCACTGGCAAACCTGAGCTATTGTAGGCCTCTTGATCCGACCTATTGGTGTTAGCTCATGCTGTGGGAGCATCATCCATTTGTTCCATTCTTCACACATGTACCCCTTAAAAGGTTTGTTTAATCGACACACCTAGGGGTTGCAATTGACCTGTTAATCCCCCAGTATTACAGCTAGTTTTGTTTTTAATCTGTTTACTCTACTCTTAGTGGCCTTGGTTATGCGAGACCAAAACTGGTCCCACAAGAGAAGTGATGGCTTTTTGAGGAGTCCACCATGATGCCGTGACCACACCTTTTCTAGCCACAGCTTTACACCATCCTCATCCATCCACCCCTTAGGGTGAACATGGATAAAAATTCCTGTTGGAATGTTTTCTTTTGGCATGGTTTTCCTCTGAAATATGAGTAAAGGTGGTAATTTGGTACCATCAGCACAAGCCAGTACTGCTGTAAAATGGGATTTCTCATGGCTGGAGGTTTTAACAGTCACAGTTTTGGCACCTTTTAAATCAACGCTCTTATTGGAGGGTACATCAAACGTCATTGGTACTTCATCCATGTTAGCTATTTGTCCCAGTTCAAAATTTGTTTCTTTTCTGGCATTTATAACAAATTGGTGAAACTCAAGAATTTTGTTTTCATACTCCTTGGGCATTTTTTTGTGCTATTTTTGTTCTTGTTCGCATGGCTAATCCATTCCTTTTCATGAATCTATAGCACCAGCTGGAAGCACCAGAAAAATCATCAAGCCCTCTTGCAGCTGCCCTCACTTTAGCTTAAAAAATGATGTTTAGTTGACACTGCAAAACCTTGGGTCCTCTGATCTAAAACAAAAGTCCTAGCTTTTGGCTTGTGAAGGTTGTGCTTTGATTTTCCTGCTTGCTGAAGTTCCTCCTTGTTTTTGCCAGTCATGTACCATTTTCTCTGTAGGGGGTGGCCCAAAATGCCTTGCAGCAGCTTGGTTGCCATTTTCCTTTGCAAATTTTATCACTTGTAATTTATATCCAATTGTGTAGGCATGTCTTCTTTTTGACTCCATTATAATAGGGTATTAGTAATCTGAAAATTGTAAACTTGAATAACTGTTCAACCAACAGTAGAATGTTTGTGTCAGAGGGACAGAAGTACCATAATGGTAAATCAGTAATCATATTTGTCCTTAAACAGATATGAATACTGTGTTGTATGCTACTTCATGCCCCTCTCAATGAAACAAATATTCCACTAAGTTAAACAGTTTTATGGAGAAGATATTTTACTCCAACAAGCTCCAGCTTCAAAATGAAGCCGTTAGTGAGCCAGAGGCTGACTGCTTATGTGCACAGCGCAGCTGAAAGTGGTTGGACCTTGCGCAGCCTAGCCTGTCATCTGCCCCACCAACCACCAAAAAACATGGCTGCCTGTTGTTTACAGTAATAATGTCAATGAGTTGTATAAAATAGACAACATGCACAAATGAGTGGTTTGTTGGACAAGAGCTAATGACCCTGATGGGTCATTCCATGTCAATTCAGCCAAAAAAAGGTGAATTTGAACATGACCATCTCAGATTTTCATGATATTTGGTACATTAGTAGTGTGTGTGAGAAACTGAAATTCCCCAAATTTTAGAGCTGGCTGACCTTTGGTTGCTGAGATACAGAGTCACAAAATTTAGACCTTTGACCTGATTTTTAACTTACTGTCAAATTTCAAATTGTTGTAGCCACATAACTAATAAAGCTAGAGTTCTGATTCTAGTGTCATTTTGAAGCTCTTAAACAGCTTGCCATATTACCTCGTCATAAGCCTCTAAAAATTAAAATTTAAAAAAATATCCTTGACCTTAAATAAAAAAAATATACCATCCCCAATTCTTTCAATTTTTTTTACAAATGTTCACTTACCAATATGGAACATGATCCTAAAAGGTTATAAGTGGCCAGTGATAAGTATGATCAGGAAGTATTTAATTAAAATTAACCTTTAAATAATTCAGGTTTTTTTCATCTTTTCAGAAAATATTTGTTTAATATTCGAAGTGAATTTCTAAATTATGGAATGCCCATTTAAATATAACTTACTAGTTTTAATACACTAATTTTAAAAAAAATGGATAAACTTAAAACAGAAGTGTGCTTATCCCTTTCAATCACACAAAGGACAGCGTTGAACCAAAAGTCTACGAATTGTACCTCAATATTTAATTGATAAAAGGCCTGAAATCAAATTAACAGTTGATTACAGGCTTTGTAAACAGTGTAGGGAAATGCTAGAATCATTGCCTGAAAAAAAAACTTTAGATGAAGATGAAAAAAGCTCTTGCCGTGAAGAAACTAGTAATATTCCTGAAATATTTTCATCTGAAAATGAACTTTAAATCAATGAAGCATCAACAAGCACAGCACTTGAATTTCAATTATCAACTTTAAATACTTCATTAAAATCATTAGGAGAAACTCTCATAAAGACAAGAAAGCTAAGAGAGACAGAGGCTTATGCATCTCATAAAATAAAAGTTACAGGAACAGTCAAGAGAAAATTAGAAGAAATTGCTGGAAGAGATATATTAATACAGGAAAAAGAAAAAACTAGATAGAAAAAGATTATGATGAAATATTAAATCAACTGAAGGAGAAATTCAGCAACTTGCAGACCAAGAGGAGTGAAAGAATACAAATCCTGACTATTACCAAAAAGTTGGAGTGAGAAAAATAGCTACAGAATTCAACACGAGGCATAAAGCATCAGTTGCCAAAAAGCTTACTAATGAAATGAGTATCGTTTCAATTCCAAATCCTCGGTCTGGAAAGAAAATTTAACAAAACATAGAAAAATCAAAGCATTTTATCTTTCAGAAGATATCAGTAGAATAATGCTTGGTAAAAAGGATTATGTTAGCATTATGGACAGCTCAGGAGAGAGGAAACATTTTCAGAAGCATCTACTGCTATGCAATTTAAAAGCTTATCAGCTTTTTAAAGAAACAAATCCTTTGGTAAAAGTGGGCTTCAGCAAATTTGCAGAGGTGCATCCAAAGCAATGTATTATTGCCAGAGCATCAGAAACTCACTCAGTATGTGTATGTACCATTCATCACAATGTTAAACTTATGTTTGTAGGAACTAAATTTGATAAGTTAACTGAAGATAATGAAAATCCTATCAACCATATACAACAGTGTCTTACTTCAATTGAGTGCAATCCACCCTCATTGCAATGCTGCCTTAGGAAATGTAAACAATGTGGAGAGACACAAGCATTGAGAGAGAAACTCCAAAATATTTTTGATAACTGCATTGATTCAGTACAGTTTAAGAAGTGGACCAATACAGACAGGTCCAATCTTGAATCAAATCACACGAGTTCAGATGAATATATTGAACATTTATGTAGCAAACTTCAAGAATACCAAATCCATGATTTCCTGACCAAGATGCAAGCTAATTATTACAACGAAACTAAAATGTTGCTGAAACCAAGTGAAGTCCTAGTAGTGTGCGATTTTGCCAAAAATTACTCTTGTTCTCCAAGATGAGGTGCAGAGTTTTCACTGGAACAATCAGATGGCAATTCTACATCCATTTGTTTTGTATTATAACAAGCAAAATGAGATTGCTCACCTAAGCTTTGTTGTCATATCTGAGTGCAATATTCATAACACAGTTGCAGTACATTTGTTTCAAAAGCATCTCAAACTTCATAAAAGAAAACATCCCATCCATCAACAAAATCATATATACACTTTTCAGATGGCTGTGCTGGACAATATAAAAACTGCAAAAACTTTCTGAATCTTTGATCTTTGCCACCACAAAGATGACTTTGGAATTGATGCAAAGTGGAATTTTTTTTACAACAAGCCATGGGAAGGGACCATGTGATGGTGTAGGAGGCACTGTTAAGAGGTTAGCTGCTAAAGCTAGTCTGCAACAGCCTTATGATAAACAAATCCTTACTGCACAACAGCTGTATATATTTACCAATGATGATGATGATAATAATATTACACCACATTTTTCAACAAATGAAGATTATGAAAATGAAGAATTTCTCCTCCAAACTAGATATTCAAAAGCAAGAACAATTGCTGGTACTCAGAAAATACACCATTTAAAACGGGTTTCATTAACTTCACTAGAGGTTAAGCATTTCTCAGCCTCAGGATATTCATGTATTGAGAAAGTCAGTGAAGAAGAACTTATACCTGAAGAGAAACTACATGGTTTTGTCACTGCTGTATATAACCTTTGGTGGTTAGCATGCATTTTGAACAAAATGACTGAGAAGAGGGAAGTAAAAATATCTTCTTTTCATCCTCATGGTCCCAACACATCATTCTTTTTTCCTCATCAACCAGATATTCTTACGATTACATACTCTGATGTTTTGACAAAGGTAGAGGCATTGACTGCAACTGGAAGACTATACTACATCACCGAGGAGGAAACTGCTAAGGCCTCCAAGGCCCTCATAGAATTACAACAGAGAAAAGTAAGTTACACATTCAAGTTATATATGGTAGATATATACAGTAGGCATATATATATATATATATTTTTTTTTTCACTGGGCATGCCCGTATCAACCCAAGGAAAGATGGGTCATGTTTTTAGTAACCTCCAGGGTCAAAACCAGTGGCAGCTCGTGACTTTCAGTTATGGGGGCGCTGCCTCAGAAATTGCAAACAATTGTGTCAATTATATATATATAATATATATATATATATATATGAGAGAAAGTTAAATAGATAAATAGATAACTACTCACTACTCAGCCAAAAATAAGTAAAATAGTATCATAAAATCAATTATTGGGTACTTACGCTTAACGGGTAATTTTGAATTTGCCAAAAATTTTATTTATAAACAAATTCCATTCTTCTATTTTTATTCTGAGCAAAAAAATATTCTAAGAAATGAAAGCTATATATTATAAATAATCCAATTATTATATAATTAACTTCAATCTCACAACAAAAAATAAATGATAATGAATCATTGATAAATGCAATTTGGAAATTAAATTTTGAATTAGCAAATGATACAGCAACACAACTACCACGTCAAACAAACAAATCGGCACTGCTCTGTCCACAGTGCTTTGGATCCTCTTAAACATGCGATTCTGACTCACTCTTCGTACATCCGCCACTGAGGTTTCAAGCGTTTCTAACAAAATCTGGAACTGTTAAGTAAGCAGTTCCACGGGAAGGCTGAAGCTACTTTTGTGATTCATTCGTTCGGCATTGAAATAGTTTAAGGAAAAAAGGATATAATCTGATTTAAAAACTCAAAGTTCATTGAAAAAAAAATAATCAGAGAGGCTATTTTAAATATTTAAATATAAAGATCATAAGATCATGGGGGTGCTGCAGTTCCACAGTGCCTACCTGCGAGCCACTCCTGGTCAAAACCCTCAGCGCCAAAAAACTGACAGTCACTCAAGCCTCACCCAGAGGTTCCCTAATCCCAGTGTAAAGTGTTTGTCTATGTATGTGGAAGTAATGTGTTTATTCCAAAGGCAGTGTTGAATGAAGTGTGTGCAGGTATATATATATATATATAATCATGCGGGTTGCCTCTAAAAAGCTTCAATTTAATATTTAGGAGAAATCCAATGACAAGGAGGAATGTAAATGCCATGAAAAGTCTTCTTTAATGCGCAATGTTTCGAGCAATATGCTCATCTTCAGGCTAAATAATAACAATATGAAATTAAAAATCAATAAACAAATAAAACAAGACAAAACAGTTTCTATAAAACCAATTCTTAAAAACAAAATTTAAAAAGACTAAAAGAAGAAGGTTAAATTCAAAGTTATTAAAATTTACATATAAAATTACAAGAAATTTAAAAAGCTATTTTTAAATTACATATAGTAAAACTGAAATTGATACAATGGAATAACACTACTAACCCTTCATTGCTGGTTCCGAGGCACAAGTAATTTTAAAACAAAACAAATGGAACATACTATGGGTTGGGTGGTTGGAGAGTTATAAGTTGGGAAGGGAGAATTATAAAAAATTTAAAGGGACAGCTGAGGAATCAACATTTAGAGAAGGGGTCAATGTTTTTTATAAAGATTCCAAAATTCTAAGTGAGTTGGAACAAGAATTATACCCGAGAATTTTAAAATTATCTAAAGTGACATCAGTTTTACATTTAATACTATGTTCCCAGATACTAGAGGCTTCTTTCTCAGCGAAGGATCGAACTCCTGATTCGTTGCGGAGCGGTGTTGTATATTTATTTACTTGCCCAAGGTGTCTCCTTGGTACTTATATTGGCAGCACCGTGCGCTCTCTCAGGGCTAGATTTTATTCGCATATGGGAATAAGTTGCCGAACAGGTAAAATTTTAAATAAAAGAGAAGCCTCTAGTATCCGGGAACATAGTATTAAATGTAAAACTGATGTCACTTTAGATAATTTTAAAATTCTTGGGTATAATTCTTGTTCCAACTCACTTAGAATTTTGGAATCTCTTTATATAAAAACATTGATCCCTTCTCTAAATGTTGATTCCTCAGCTGTCCCTTTAAATTTTTTATAATTCCCCCTTCCCAACTTATAACTCTCCAACCACCCAACCCATAGTATGTTCCATTTGTTTTGTTTTAAAATTACTTGTGCCTCGGAACCAGCAATGAAGGGTTAGTAGTGTTATTCCATTGTATCAATTTCAATTTTACTATATGTAATTTAAAAATAGCTTTTTAAATTTCTTGTAATTTTATATGTAAATTTTAATAACTTTGAATTTAACCTTCTTCTTTTAGTCTTTTTAAATTTTGTTTTTAAGAATTGGTTTTATAGAAACTGTTTTGTCTTGTTTTATTTGTTTATTGATTTTAATTTCATATTATTATTTAGCCTGAAGATGAGCATATTGCTCGAAATGTTGCGCATTAAAGAAGACTTTTCATGGCATTTACATTCCTCCTTGTCATTGGATTTCTCCTAAATATATTATAATATATATATATATATATATATATATATATATATAAGTATAAATTACTTCATGAAAGTAACACGTGAAAAATATTTATGATGAATAAAACCATGAAGGAAAGGAAACAGAATGGTGCTCAAGTGCTTTCGTCCAATGATATCCTCAGGAACACTGAAGTACATAAAGAGTTAGCCTATATGTAGGTTACAGAAAAAAAAAAACTTATATACACACACACACAATAAATGGAGAAATAAAAATTAAACATTAAAGGATTGTGGGAGGAGCATACAAATTTGTAAGGAAAAACTACCAATTTTTAGCACAAGATCAAATGAATTGTTTCCAACCAGGGTTATAGATTAAAAAAAAAAAATAAAAAATAAATTTATACTGGAAATCTGCCTGGGTTTTAGCACTCTGCCCTTCTTGTTTAAGGTTTGATGTATATAAAAAAATAAATTTAAAAAATAAAAGTTATTAGAGTAGCATACAAGTTTACCAAAGATTTAGCGTTCTACCCTTCTTATCTAAATCTGTTCTGAAGGAATTCAAAACAACAGGATTGAGTTGAAAAAGACCTTTGCTTATGTTGAAGTTATTTGTAAGTTGGATAATGGCAGACTCAAGAATATTTCTATTAACAATGTTGCTAGAGTGAAATAAAACAAGCATTATTCCAATCAATACAGTGGGATATAACTGACAAATGGACAAAAAGGGCACTGGATGACTGTCCTGTTCTAACGGAATATTGATGCTGTTTTATACGTGTGTGCAAATCCTTTCCCGTCTGACCTATGAACCTTATGTTGTTTCGTGCGTTGGTCTCTTCACACGGAGGTCAAGCTGGTGGCCCCACCTCTAGGTCTGGTCGAGGAGCAAGTTGCTTTCTTGCGCTCTACACCGTACATAGCCAGGCACACCAGGCTCATCTGGTACTGTCCTGAGCCAGGCATCCAGTCTTTTCTTGAAGACTTCAACTTTGACCCCCGTTACGTTTCTGAGGTCCTTAGGAAGCTGGTTGAAAAGTCTTGGCCCCCTGACAACCAAGCTATTTTCCTTCAGGATTGAGGAGGTCCCTTGTCGTGCCTTTAATTTAATAACACTACACATTCTGCCTTTCCTATTTTCCAGTGTTGTTTGAATGGTAATTGGGTTTAGTTTTAGGTTTGGTACCAGTTTTTCGATCATTTTCCATATGTAGATTATGATGTACCTCTCTTCTTCTTCTTCTTCTTCCCAGTGAGTACAGATTTAGTTTACGTAGTCTTTCCCAGTAGTTGAGTTCTTTGCAGCCATCAATCTTGGCTGTGAAATGCCTTTGCGTTTCTTCTAGTTTATTAGTTTCTTCCTTTTTATATGGGGACATCAAAACTGAGCAGTATTCAAGTTTTGGTATAATCAGTGTTTTTAGCAGGGGAATCATTACTGTCCTGTCCCTTCTCTTGAACATTCTTAGAACCTGTCCGGTGACTCTTTTTGCTTTATTTATCGCTATCTGATTTTGTGTTTTGAATTTTGCATCATCTGTCATTATTATCCCGAGATCAATCGCTTTCATGCTTCTCTGAATTTCCTGTATATCTGGAGCATAATATGCAGTCTGTTTAAGTTTTTCTTTTCTACCATATCTCAAGCTGAAATTTCTCAGCGTTGAATGACATCATGTTGTCTTCTGACCATTTGTATATTTTGTTCGTGTCCCTCTGCAAGGCCTCCACGTCATGTACATCGCTGATTTTTCTGCTGATCTTTGTATCGTCTGCAAAGGATGTTACTACACTATTGCTGTTTACTCCGCTGTCTATGTCTGTTAGCATGATAATGAACAGGAGTGGGGCCAGTACTGTCCCTTGTGGTACTGAGCTGCATACTTCCAATTCCGATGTAAAAGGAATCACATTGTTTACAACCAATTTTATAGATAATGCCTGAATTATTGGTAAGGCTATTTTTTACTATGATATTTTTCACAATATTGTTATAGGAAAATTTTTTTTTTTTCTGAGGATGTCATTAGACAAAAGGGCTTCAGCACCATTCTGTGTTTCCTTTCCTTCGTGGTTTTATTCATCATATACATCATATATATATATATATATATATATATATATTGGAACCATATATTTTCAGGCACAAAACTAATTGATAATCTGCTCAAGAGAAGATTTGTATCAATGAAAAAACTCAAAGATCTGGATTTATTTAAAGGTTAGTTTTAATTAAAAGTACTTCCTGCTCATACTTTTCATTGGCCACTTCTAACCTTTTAGGAACATGTTTCACATTGCTAAGTGAGCATTTGTAAAAAAAAATAGAAAAAAATCAGGGATGGTATATTTTTGAGATATGGGGCAAATACAAACGAATGAAAGAACAGAGAACAGTTTGAAGATGATAAACAAATCCAGTGTCATGTTCAAGGTCATCAGAGAAAAAGGCAAATGATTTTGTCTGAAGCTTACCAGAGGAATCCACAAGATATCACACAATAGGATGGATAGTACATTGTTGCTTAGTCCAGTGCCACCCTTGAACTGCATCCTGAATGGCCATTGAATAATTTTCAGCAAAATCAGCAAGAATGATGCAGGTTGAAGGATTCACAGAAAGTTCTTGTTTTAGTTTGTTGAGGTAATGGGTCATTATTCTCTGTCAGATCAACCAGTGCCTAACACCCTCATCTCTCAGATTTTGCTGAAATTTGGTTTATAGGGAGTTTGTGGGCCCTGAATCCATTTCTGAAATTATAAGGTCAATCCGACCAACGGTTCAAGAGATATGACCTCGGGAAATTTGAGGTCACTTGCGAGGTCACTAACATTTGGCGACCCATAACTTGGGTAATAATGGTCACAATTATATAAAAGTATATATATTTAGAATCAGAAAACGACAAGGAATCCAAATATGCAAGTTTTAGAACTCTAGGTTGAAAAATAAAAAAGTTACACTGTAACCAAAATTTGAGGTCACGATTTGACCTCTGGGGTATCAAATGAGAATTTTTTTTTAAATGTAAAAAATGAAGGCATAGGCATTGGCTATTAGAATCAGCAAAAAAAGTTTGTTTATGTTAGTATTTTTCATGTAACTAACATATAAGTGAACACCATATTCATAAGTTGTGCGTCAATTCTACCTATTTTTTCACACTTAAGCTCATAATTTGACCTATAGAAATTAAAATTACATTTTTTTATAGATATAAAAACAAAGGCAAAAAATGTAAAATTGTATTTCACTGCTAATCTACACTGGCAATAATAGTTATAATAGTGAAAGGGGAAGACCTACTTAGAGGATTCATGTGCTAGCCTAATACAATTTTTGCATGCTCGATGCTCTCATCAATTTCTTTTTGTGGAAAAATGTATTGAATTCTGCTGCCTCCTCTTAGGGTAGGACAACTCATTACAGTTAATATATGATGTCCTGGCACTGCACATGAATCCTTGTTTGATGGATAATAATATGCACTTGATCCTGATGACCCAGAGGGATGTAGAAAGTTCACAGTGAAATCATCAAACTCTTCACAATATTCCTCCACAATTCCATACCAAACTTGCATGTCATAAATGCAGCCAACATACTCTCCTGGTTTGACACATTTTAGGTTACCAAGCATTGCAGGTTCATTAGTAAAATGACTTTTCCTTATTCTTTTCTTTTCTCCAATGCCACTTGAAATGGGATACACCATCAGTTCTTCCTTGTTTAGGGGAACAAATCTATGATATTTCTGAGTTCCAGGAATAGCCCTACTATCCTTGAATCGATGTTCCAACCGTTCTTCTGCATCTTTCAAATCAGCTGTAGTTACAAAGAAAAAATTTATCTTCTTGCTCAAGTTTTCTTCACAAAACTGAAACATGTGTTCTGGTGTAAGAATTTGCCTCTCTGTAGTTCTCTGCAAACTGGCACGAGCAGTAGCTCTTTTCACTGTTCCTCCAATCCCATCACATGCATTTTTGCCATGGGATGTAGCAAAGAAGTGCCATTCACAAGACAGACCAAAATCCTCTTCATGGTAACAGAGATTTGTGAAGTTGTATCTGTTCTTATATTGGCCAGCACATCCATCTGAGAAATAGTGCACCTTCTTCAATTGTGGGCATCTGAATTTAACATATGTCATAAGCTTCAATATGAATGAGTAAACCATTATAGTGTTGTGTTTTAGTGATGCAGATAAGAAACAGACACTAAAATGGCTAAGTTCCTGGTCTGCAGATGATCTATAATAGATGACAAAAGGGTGAACTGTACACTGTGAATTGTCCCAGTGAAACCCTTGGGCAGCATCCTGGACAATGAAAGAATAATTCTCAGAGAAATCACCTACTATAACTACCTCGCTCTGAGGTGGTAGTGTTTCTTTCAACTGCTTGAAGTACTGTGATTGTTGCTGAGCAACAAAGTGATGACGAACCATGCGGGATATTTTCATGCTTAGGGATGATAAGTATTCATGAAGTGGCTCCACCTTATCAACCATTGTACAACGGTCAACAGTCACCCATTGCTTGTAAGATATTTCATTTGGAGCTGATTTCACACTGTCAAGTAACTCAAGAAAATCCAGGACACCCTCTTCTCTTGGGCAATCATTGCAAAGTTGCATCATGCAAGTCTCTCTTTCTGTACTGCAGACACTGTAATCCATAAGATCCTTGTATGAAAGACCTCTTTCTCCCAATGCAGCCAGCTGCAATTTTGGATTTTGATGGTATGTGCAGACACAGACAGAATGAGTCCCACCACTACCGGCAAGCACACAATATGATGGCCGTAATTTTGCAAATGTGGAAAATCCTATTTTGGGATTCTTTCATCATTTTTATATAGTTCAAACATCTCTCTTAAATTCCCGAGGACCAATCGTTTTTGCACCTTCATTGCACCTTCAGCACTGATAACTTTCACGCAATCCTTTTGGCCAGGACACATACGACTAACCTCTTCTGACTCATAGAATCTTCTAACTATATCTTTGTGTTCTTCAGATATCACTTTTCCTTTGCTCATTAGTGGAATCTTCGGAAGGATTCCATGTTTTTTTGGATTCTGATTTAAGTGAACGGCTTCTTTTCACCATGTATGTTGTAGTTTGAAAGAAACTAGCTGTTTTTTCAATTGTGTATGGTGAGAGTGTCAATATTTGTAGTTTGTGATGGTGACATTTGCTCTCCAGGAATGACTGTTTCAATTCATTCATTAATTTGTCTAGATGTTTTTCAGATTTAGTTTCAGGTTTTGAAGTATCACTTACCTCCTCGGTAATTTGAACACCATAACTGAGTTCTAGCCTCTCCTTCAGGTGTTTCTGAGCAGATGATAGCTTACCACGAGCCTTGCGCTTTTTCTGGCTTAATGACAGCCCTTCTGAAAAGAACAGAAAAAAAGGTTTCACACACCTCACACACCTGAATATTAGTAATTAAATATTAATTATAGTACCTTAAATGCTATATAATTGGCTATATAGTAGATCAAACAGACCTTGTAGTAAAGTATAAGTTATTATATTAATTTATTACTTACTTTTTTTAACTGGTGTTTGGTCCAGAAATGCTAGAACTGGTTCAACTGAAGTTGAAGGATTTTCCTTTATCAAGCAATCACTGTCATTGTCCAGATCTTGAATTGAAGAGATGTTACTCAAGCCACTGATAGTAGATGATTCATTTGAATCCTGCTCAGACTCGTTGTTTTCAGTGGTACTAAGTATAGTGGGGTTTTTCATTATCAGTGTCCAGCAGTTCACACACAACAATGAGTCTTTTTTTCACTCTTCCAGCACATTTTTCAACAAGTACATCAGTCACTTTTCTAAGATTGATTGTTATGCGTTTCTTGTGTTTTTGAATAGGGTCCTGGCAGTATTTCAAGTGCCGAACCATTGTATTTTGATCTGTAAAGATATAGGATTTACAATTAGGTAATATATATTTTTTAGAAAATATATAGCTATACACACTTAATATTTTAGGCCTTGATAGTCTCTGAGGCTCATTAAAACACCATACCCACCAGCCACCCACAGTGCTGGCTGGAACTGTACTAACCTATAGACAAGGAATTTTGCAACTATCTGTGTTGATTCTGCACTTAGACAAGTAGCAACATATTTCAACAGGTTTGTTTAGGCTACATGTGAGCTTAGTCTTCCCCTTTCACTATTATAACTATTATTGCCAGTGTAGATTAGCAGTGAAATAATTTTTATTAAATTCTTGGAGCTTGAGGTCAAATTGATAGCTAAGATATAAAAATTCCTTGAAATGACAAGCAATTTATAAATATGGTGTTCACTTATAAGTTAGTTACATGAAAAGTACCAACATAAACAAACTTTTTATGATTGTTTCTATTAGTCAAGAACTCTGACTTTGTTTTTTATATCTATAAAAAATGTAATTTTAATTTCTATAGGTCAAATTATGAGCTTGTGTGAAAAAATAGGTAGAATTGACGCAAAACTTATGAATATGGTGTTCACTTATATGTTAGTTACATGAAAAATACTAACAAACTTTTTTTTGCTGATTCTAATAGCCAATGCCTATGCCTTCATTTTTTACATTTAAAAAAAAAATTCTCATTTGATACCCCAGAGGTCAAATCGTGACCTCAAATTTTGGTTACAGTGTAACTTTTTTATTTTTCAACCTAGAGTTCTAAAACTTGCATATTTGGATTCCCTGTCGTTTTCTGATTCTAAATATATATACTTTTATATAATTATGACAATTATTACCCAAGTTATGGCTCGCCAAATGTTAGTAACCTCGCGAGTGACCTCAAATTGCCCGAGGTCATATCTCTTGAACCGTTGGTCGGATTGACCTTATAATTTCAGAAATGGATTCAGGGCTCACAAACTCCTATAAACCAAATTTCAGCAAAATATGAGAGATGAGGGTGTTAATTTCAATTTTTTTGGTTGATCTGACAGAGAATGACCCTAATGTGCTTGACATTTGTCATGAGATGTCATATTGTCAATTTTAGAAGCCAAAAACTCAGAGAATTCAAAGGGATCCATAACCACTAACACTATCATTTTACAATTGGTAGATTGCCACTGCTGGAATATAATTTGGTCATGTTCATCAAAATCTAGAAAGGATTCTTTAAGAAAGTTGATCAGTCTTTCTTTACCAGGACAATTTGAACAATGACATACCATACATAGCTTGCTTGACAAATCACATACAACCATCTGCATTAAATGTTTGTAATCCAGGTTCAATGCATGGGCAGCAAGGACAGCACTCTGATGTATGGAGCAGAGCCAACAACCTTACACCACTTTGGATGAAGCAAGCAGAATTTTGAAAAACCTATTTTCATGTCTGGATGTCTATCTTTAAACGAACAGTACAGTTCTTTCAGGTTGCAAAGAAGCAGTCTTTTGTGTTTATGGACTTTGTATATGCTAAGCTAATGTAGTCCTTTGCACTAGGCATTTCTCTTGAATACTCATCATCCTGATAAAAGTTAATAACAGTATTGATTGTGGATTCTTCAAGTCCTTTTCTTGCAGCTCTAGTGGGCTTGGCCAAAACACCATATTGTTTTTTTTAAGTTGATGGCTGATTGAATTAAGTATTTGCTGGCACCAAAAAATTCCATTGTTTCAGCTGTGGTCCAAGATTTAGGTTTTAACCTAAGGATTTGAACTTTTTCAACTTTATTTTCTGTTAGACAATATTTGGTTTTTAAATCATCCATTAATTCATTAAGGTCCTCTGCATCTGAATTATGGGAAGTTGAGTTTTGGAGCAAGATGGCAAGTCTAAACCTATGGACGTGAATGCAGTCTCTGTATATTTTGCTGCTTTTCTATCTTTTGTTAGACATGTGAAATTTTTTGTCATTTTGACTTGCCATGTGATTTCAATGGAGATGCTCCACAAGCTGTAAGCGAAGTCTCCAACAATTCAGAGGCAAGTTCAGGAGTTGTAAAATCAGGATCATTTCTTTGAGAATCATCACACACACTTTCGTCAGATGAACTGCTCTGAACAATGGATTTTGCACGTTTCCAACATTCTAAGCAGAGCTTTTGACCAGGGATTACCTGAATAGATGATGCTGAAAGTTGACAGGCCAAGTCAACATTAATCACATGTGAAACATTCTGCATCTTCTGCTTGTGCCTACCTTTGCAACCATACAGAGTAAAAGGGTTACAGCATTTTTTCTGGCAATTTTCATATCATTTGATGTACATGTTATAGTAATGAAAAACTTTACTTTCATCATTCAGAGAGAGTTCCATTTTCTAGTTGTGGCTTTATGCCAGACCACCAAGTAAGCAGTTCAACCTCATTTTCTGCCAGTTCTGCAAGATATCTGTAGCCTGTATTCTTGTTTACCATGTTTTATGACACAAGTCTTCTGAACCTTTAACCATTCCAATTAAACAACGGGAAAATTCTGTTTCCATGTCCATTTCTGAAGTATACTATAGCACTATTAATGAATCAACACAATCACAATCAGTTCACAATCACAATCACAATCAATTCACAAATCAATTTTGAGATTATTTTAGAGCAGTCTATGGTAGTGTGCAGTCAGTCTGAAAAGAAAACACAGGTATATTAGGGACCTATTTAAGATATAGTGTGGTAAAAATATGATAAGATGTTTGATTCAATTAAAAATTACATATAAGCATACATTGCATATAAGCAATACCATCCTTGAAAGCTGCCTATCTTTTGTCTCCAAAATATTATGTATTAATAATTGTATAAAAAATATTATGTAGTGTACTACATACTAAGCTATCAATAAAGTTTTAACGTAGAAAATACAATTTAGGTAAAGTTATTGTGGCTGTTCTTATAATTAAATTAAGGGCCACACAGCTCAGAATTAAGTTGAGGGAATTTTATCAAGAGCATTTAAAATTTTAGTTAAACAATATGAAGACAGAATTGAAATCAGTGATAGAAAGTTACAATGCTACCATTATTAAATTATTAAAATAAATAGTTAATCCCACTTTTGTCCAAGAAGAAATGTGATATGCTCTCATGCCTGTAAAATCATACAGGAAGATAATACATCTGAGATTTTTTAAACATGATTTCTCATATGTCTATCCTAAATAATGCTGCATTTCCCTTGAAAAAAAACCTATGCAGACCCAAGATACAGGCCCTCAAAGCCAACCCATTTTTTTGGTCTGAGAAGATAAAATATGGAAGATATGACTTGGAAGGGTAAATTTTTCCACATTTTGATATAATTTTTGGATTCCTTGCCTTCAAAAATGTAGGATTTGACACTGTTAAAATTGAACATACAACAATGATTTTAAGGAAATTTTAAAAAAATAAAATGGTGCTCTCAGTGCCACCCAGTGGCAAAAGTGTCAAACTTTGAAGTGCTATAACTCGAGAACCATAGGTCCAATTACAAAAATTTAAATTGCTATTTTCATCATTTTTTCGGTAATTTTTTACTATCAGTCCAGCCTCTGGAAACTGAAAATAAAGTTTACCATAAGACTCTCTACATTTTTTAAACAACTTTTATTAAGTACAATATGAAGGCAAATGCCGATTAAAACTATAAAATTAATGTTTAAGATATTATTTTTTTGAGCGATAAAATCGCGGATCATGTTTTTGGGAGTGATAAAATGGCTGATCCCACAAAGGTTAGGAAGGTACCGCTAACAAAATTGGGGGGTTTGACCTGAACTCTCAAGAGTTTAGTGTTACAATGGTGTCGGTTTGCCATGGTTGTAATTATTCAGTATGTTTAACTTCATGCAAATTTTTTGATGAAGAGGCTGCATTTAATTTTTATGTAGAACACGGTGTATCGCTAAAAGAATTTATTTGCCCTAAGAAAAACAAGGAAGGTATTGTTTGTGGTAATAAGTGTGTGTGTGTGATAAAACAGAAAAGCATTTCGTTGGATATCTAGCAAGATACATATTCTGTTTGAAATATCAAGAACCCAAATAAAGGGTACATGCTTTTCATGTTGCAACGGCTCAGCTCTACAAACCACATTAAAAAAGATTATATATATATAGGTAAGAGTAGTACCTAAAATTAGGTTAGGTAGGTTAGTATAATTTTATGGTATATATAATATATACAGCGAATATATACAGTGTTCGTTTTACTACATATATATATATATATATATATATATATATATATATATATATACACACCTTTTAGCTCACTCATGTTGGCTGTTTCTATAATTTCCATAATTTATATATCAATAGATTCATTTTTACATCGCGAATGCGCCCTAGATAGTCTCTACTGAAGGAATTACCCGCATTTTAGGGTATTTTTTCACACATATACCCGAAAACAAACCGTGTCCTAACTTAGTTTTGGGCCAGTTCCCTCACTTGAGACTATCCAAATCACATTCCTGGTATAACAACAAATCCATTGATCTATAAATTATAGAAATTGAAGAGACCAGAGTGATAGTAAAAAAATTACAATTTTTTCAAGGCCTATTGGCTCCCTGCAGCTCAACAAAATCTAAAATGGTATGGTGTAAATTTTTTTCTAAAATGACTGAATTATATATAATGGAATGACTCTTAATTGTACACCCTTGATGATTGGTTAGGTTGTCTTGATATTTTCATTAGTTTAAATGAAAATATCAAGGCACAACCAATCATCAAGGATGTACAATTGATGTAACTAGTTGGTTGAATAATTTGGGACACCAAAATAGGATATTGCCCTACTAAGGCTGACCAGTGCTAGATAGATCTTACAAATGGGCTAGGCCTATGAACAGTTGGTAGGCCCTAATAACAGGAAGATCACCTTATCAATAAATTAGGTTAACTTGAAAAACCTTAGTTTAAGTTGTCTAATTTAAATTTACCTATTGGCTCCCACCTTGGGAGCATAACAGGGCCTACACTACCTGGCAAATCTTGAAATAAGTAATTTAACGCAGAGCTTGGTTTAAATTAAGCCTTTAGTCTAACATACAAGCTTGGTATCATAGGCTAATATATTTTTAACTTGAACGAGCCTACCGTAGGCTAAAAGCGTAAAGCAAGATCTTTGTCTTACCCTGAATTGGCAAGCATATTTTCTAATAACAGTGCTTTTATTTGAGGAAAACAGACACAGTTTGCTAATGAAACTAGACCAACTTTGCCCCAAGAGAGTGCCGACTGCAGAGAAATAAATACAAAGATCTATCTTACTGGCCGGCTATCTTGCAATCAAACTTTTTCCAACTGTAGGGATGAACATACCACGTACGTGAGAAACCAGATATACACTTGTTACGGTAGTAACGGTATTCAGGCCAAAATTGTGGGATTTCAAGACCTACGCTTAGGTTACACATAAAAACTTCATATTTATAATGTTATTAAACTTTTTAACTTAAAACATTTATATTATTATTATTAGGTGAATATTAAGTTTCGCGGAGACCACTGATCTTGACAGTCAAAATTCGTTACAAAAATCGTGATTGGCCGAAATTGGTCACGTGGGAAATAACTAGCCAATCTAAAATAACCACACAACCTACTGTGTTATGGTCTTTCTGAAACTTAATATTAGTCTTATAACATTCATTAGTATTACTATTTCAGTCTTAAATTCTAGTTTAATAAATATTTACGATAAAAAATAATTAAATAGTATTTTTAATTATTGTACCAAAACGTCCCGTCATCAGAGCTCCTCTTTGGAGCTCAATCTTTATGCATCAAAATAATAGAATCTACCTTTGTATAGAATACTATATAACGGCGACAAAATTAACCACACAAAAGTATAATGTTTTTGTTAGTTTTAATGAAAATACCATAACTTAACCTAACCAATCGTCAGGGCGTACAGTTGATTTAACCGGGTGTGCAGTTAACCTAACCGGGCATTCAATAATTTTCCCGTAGGTTTTGATTAATTTTATTAATCGAAACCTACAGGAAACCTTTGTGATATAAAATAATTTTAATGAAAATATCACAACTTAACCAATCGTCAAGGGCATACAGTTGACCTAACTGGGCATTCAATTAACTTATCCGGGTTACTTCAGAAGGGGGACGTTTTGGCTAGGGGACTTTTGACCGGTCACCTTGAGATGTATGGTAATTTGTTGCCACAGAGACCCTCAATTCACAGTATCTGAAAACTTTCGGCATTAAGTTTAAATAGAGTTTAAATATTTTTCACGTACTGAGAGAGATTTGAAAACAATTTTCAGATCACCTGAAGATCAGGGCCCCCATCCTCAATTACCAAATGATATCTTCGTTAAAACTAACGAAAATATCACGACTTAACCTAACCAATCGTCAAGGACGTACAGTTGACCTAACCAGGCATTCAATTTAATTTATTATTATATTTGGTACTGTAAAGCAAAAAACAAGAATACGTGGGGGCCCTGATCTTCCGGTGATCCCAATTTTCTTTTCGTCCAACTGACGAAGTCAAATCACTTCAACTCAAGTTGCCGCGTTCTTTTCGTCAAAATAAACTTCACTCGAGTTTTGCAAGTCAACTCCGGGAATGGATCCAGTAATGCTGGGTTATTTAACCTCCTTCACAACATCTAAGCTTCTAAGGTCATAAGACGGAGGAAACCTACAGCTTTACGCGAGATCCGAAAACTGAAAACAGAAAACTTGAGCTATTTTTTGTAAACAAACAATTTGTCGTTTGCAGAATCAAAGGTATTTCAAGAATTCATTGCATTATTTAGATACATATACAAAAGAAAATATATTTTAGTGATGTTAGAAGGTATTGCTTTTATTTATTTAAGCCACTTATTTACATGTTATGATGCGATCGTGGACCGACTAGATATACTGTAGATATACCTACAGTATATCTGGACAGTCCACGATCGCATTATAACATGTAAATAATTTCATATTTAAAGCAAACGATTTCGACAGAAATTTTTAAGCAGTGAAACCCAAACATTTATTTTAAGCTCAAGAGTCACTTAAATTCTAAAGCAGCTTAACTTTTGACCCACTTGCTTTGAATGTGTAAGTCAAAATTTTGTTGTCTGTGGTATTTTTGTTAATTTCTGGACTGACTGGCTTTTCCTCGATTTCACAAAAGAGTATGAAATTTTGTAGACGCGTGATTTAACTAGATATAGGTGGGATTTGCAACATTACCAAAATTCAGATGTTTTTACCATAACCTACTTTGGTGGTATTGATTTAATTAGTCGGACCCAGTGGCGCCATTTGCAGGGGAGCAAGGGGGGCAGTTGCCTCCCCCAAAACTCTGTTTGTCACCTCCAAGGCTACATGTGCCCCTTCCAAGAAATCTCTTGGTGATACACTTGAATTCATATTAGGATTTTATCACCTACGCAGCCATTTGCGCTTATTTCTTGATTCCTAAAAACCAGGTTCAACCAGGTTGTACAGATTTTTTGGGCTAAAAATAATTCTATACAAAACTGTTCATTGTTTTTCGTCTAAATCTTGCTTGCTGTTTTTGTCAAATTACATATTTTCTGCAATAAATTCAGTATAGGATGATTCTTTTAAATTTTACTGTATGTATACGTTGTAAATCCTGATATTTGAGACTGAAAAGTCTGTCTTACTTCTCTGTCTAAAAATGTAATAAATTTTGTACCTAAATTTATTTTTGATGTTTGTCCTCCGGCCCCCCCCCTAAGAAAATGTTGGAATGGCACCCCTGGTTGGGTGATTTAAATTACTGAACCAAAAACTAATGGGGCCACCATTACTGAAATTTCTTGATGTTAAATACATGATTTACCCTCTGTATTAACAGTTAGTCACCTGACACAGGTAACCTACCGCCAGCCATACCTACAGATCAACCTCGAATCTGAACCATGTATGGGTGCAGCTAATTTGTAAGTGTTAAAATGTGACTTTGTTTAACAGGTCTCTTAACATTTTAAATAACACGTCAAATGCAGTAAAATGCCATACTGTTTTATTATACAACCGAAAATGTGTTTTGGATATCATTGTGCACATGACGGAAATACTGTACATATTATATATATGTGATGAAAATAACCAAGAAGGAAAAATTAAAACTAGAAATAGTGCTTAAGCGCTTTCGTCTAATGACATTCTCAGGAACACTCAGTGTTCCTAAGGATGTCATTAGACAAAATCGCTTGAGCACTTTGTCTTGTTTTAATTTTTCCTTCTTGGTTATTTTCATTATAAATATTATTTCCGTACTACTTTCTTGAAATAATATATATATGATGTAAACTCACAAGGAAAAGGAAAAATGATTCCAAGGCCTTTCGTGTATTCAGAAGTACACCTCGTCAGGGAATGAAGAAAGCAGGCAAGATGGCCACAATATATACTGTACAGCGGCACGGAAACAAAGAGATTGGCACATAATTAACAAGACTTAATGAGAGGCAGAAGGAATTTAAACAAGATATGATCAATTTTATACATTCCCACACTGTTATTGAAATTATTTATTTTTAAAATGGATAAATGCACATTCTAGAATATTTCTTTCAATTATATCACTATTTTTAACAAGCGCTTTAGAACTATCCCACTTGATGCTATGATTACATCTATAGTATATAGGCCAAACGGGTAAAACGTTAGATATTAGGGTAAACCAGCATAAATATGCGTGTAGAACAGCAAATAATTCTAATGCATTGTTTAACTATATGTATAGATGTAATCATAGCATCAAGTGGGATAGTTCTAAAGCGCTTGTTAAAAATAGTGATATAATTGAAAGAAATATTCTAGAATTTGCATTTATCCATTTTAAAAGTAATTTCAATAACATTGCGGGAATGTATAAAATTGACCAGATCTTGTTTAAATTCCTTCTGCCTCTCATTAAGTCTTGTTAATTATGTACTAATCTCTTTGTTTCCGTCCCGCTATGCAGTAGGCCCTATATATTGTGGGCATCTTGCCTGCTCTCTTCATTCCCTGACGAGGTGTACTTCTGAATACACGAAAGGCCTTGCAATTATTTTTCCTTTTCCTTGTGGGTTTACATCATTCATTCATTTCACGTGTTTAATTGTGAAATTCATCTCACATATATATATATATAAAAGGGCCTATATATATTTTTTGTATGTATGTGTATGTGTGTGTGTGCGTGTGCTTTTTGCTCCTCGTTAGCGTCGCTGACTACGAATCCATCGGCCCCGAGATCGAGCCGGTGACAGCAGGCGCCGCGCAGCAAAACCCAGTTGTTCATCCTTCCACACAATAAAAAAATTTGCCTGGTGGATAAATGGGTACCCTGGGTAGCCTAGTGGTTAAGACGCTGGGCTGCTGGTGGGGCGTGGTTCGGATTGCACGTTAAACTGTAGGTCTAAATTGGAGTGACAAGCTTGACCTTCGTCAGAATGAACAATTCTGGCGGAAGCCAAACCAATGTGTGTGTGTGTGTGTGTGTGTGTGTGTGTGTGTGTGTGTCGCATATCGATAAGATATATAAATGCATCATTGTGCAATATATCTGAAGTTATTCCCCAGAATAAGAAAGTTTCTTATCACTTATTCGTTACTGTTATCAGTTGCTTAAAAATATGATTTTTAATATTATCTGAAGATTTGTTGTATGCAACAAATATACGAAAAACAAGATTAGTTGAACAAGTTTGTGACACGTAAATACTATATCCGGTTCTTTTAGTATTTAGTTCCTTAAATGATACTAATTTAGTAATATAAACACAATGTTATAAAAACGAGTTTTCAGGAGTGTTGTTATAATTGTTTCATATACAGTATAAGTTTAATATATCGTATAGTTTGAGTGAATAGTATTTTGGAGAATATATATATATATATATATATATATCTCAATATCAGCAGCTATAGTTACCATTAACTAATTTTAAATATAGTTAAATATAGTTAAATATGATTAATGAGGGTTATGAAAACTCAATGAATAGCGACGATCCTGATGGCGATTCTGACGAAGAAAGTTTATCTGTGAACGACAAAAATGTTTCCACTCAGACTGATTCATCTCCAATTACCATTCGTTCATGGCAGATTCAGCGCGTCTCTAAAAGGATTTTCCCTGCTTTAGCATCTTCCGAGGAATCCCGGAAACATATTTCCCTTCTTCCAGATGGAACGGAAGTGTACATCCTCGAAACACGTAATGTCGGATTTAATGCTTCCACCCAAACTCCCAACGACGACATTTTTCGCAGAAGCAAAACTGAAATACATGAAATAGTGATGTCATGGCGAGTGTTGACTATTTTATTCCCTTCATTTCTTTATTTAATCTTTTACTTCCTCGATCAACTTTTTGATATCATCGTTTGCTCGGAATTTTGTAAGAACGGAGAAAATTGGTGGTGTGGAATTGGCTTCTTCTTCGTGTTTGGTCCGAGCTTTTTAATAAGTATATTTGCCTATGACCAGTAAGTACAGGAAGTTATAAACCCATCTTTAATGTATTCCCCTTGTCGACAATTATTTACTTATGCTGCCAATAATAAACTAAAAGATTTTTATGTACTTACATAATATTTTTTCCTCTAGATTAGCAACACCTGACATTGCAAGTATAAAGCCAATGAACATAACACTAGGAAGAGTTTTATGCCTGTTACAAATAACGCCTTATTACGTGTAAGTAAATCCATTATGTTTAACCCTTATCAAGAACCAAAGGGTTAAAACATTGAAAGAGATGATATTATTCGTTAAAAGTTCTTAAATATCAAATACAATGTTTCATTATAGACTTTTTTATAGCACCATTTTGTAAGATTTTAGGCCTGGGGTCATATAGATCCCAGGGTTTCAACAACATAAGTAAATTGAAGGTTCCCGACGAAGGTTAAATCAACTGTTGTTTAAAAGTTATCAGATAACCAGCGTAATTTAACTTCAGATGTTTTTGCTTTGGTTTCAAGGACATGTTTTCATTTTCCTAAGCTACGTCCTTTTATGAATATGAATAGGACATTGACCTTATTGTTGCAACACCCAAGACTGCAGCGGTTCTCAACCTTTTAATGTGTGAAACCTATTTTCTCAATCATTCCAACGCCCACGACCATACCACCCAAAATCAAAGGAAAAGTACTTACAGCGTGATTGAAATTTAAAATTTTATCTATTTAACACTCATAATTAACTAAAAAAGAAAGAAAAGGAAATACATATTTACATATTTATATATTTATATGCATATTAATATTTTCGCGGAACATATAATTTTAGTCCAAGAAAATTGTTTAGTGACCACAGGGTTTCAACAAGGAAACGCAAATTTACTTCAGAGGTCCTTTGTTTTTAAATTTTGAAAAGATTGTGTAGCGCGTAAGATGCATGTATGTATGTATGTATAGTGAGAAATAGAGGAAGAAGTGTGTGTTTGAGAGCGTGCTGGACTGCTCACAGGGTTGATGAGACACGGAAAAAGATCAGATAAGGAGGACAGTGACAGGAAAAACGGGAGTTCCAGCATTTTCTGGTTCCTGCCTAACGTCTCCCCACCCAGTAATATTTCCTTGGTCAATTGGTGTTTACAGTAGGCCTATCCTCATATATATGCCCTCCTCTCGAGTTGGCTTGGTGAAGTAGTGAGTTAATTTCTTATACTCTCCACCTCACATAGTTAGGTACGCCCGGCACATTGGGGATTGTTCTGAGCCAGGCGTCTAGTCTTCTTTTGAAGATGTCCACCGCAGCACCACTCGTGTTCCTTAGGTCTTTGGGCAGCTGATTAAACAGTTTTGGTCCTCTCACAACAAAACTATTTTCTTTCAGGGTTAAGGATGTTCCCTGTCTAGCCTTTAATTTGGGAACACGACACAGTCTTCCTTTTCTACTTTCCACTGTTGTTTGGGGAGTTACAGGTTTCAGAGTAAGATTAGGGACTAGTTTCTCCATTATTTTCCAAGTGTAAATAATGGTGTATCTCTCTCTTCTTCTTTTCAGTGAATATAGATTTAATTCGCATAACCTTTCTCAGTAATTTAGTTCTTTGCACCCATTGATCTTGGCTGTGAAGCTTCTCTGAATCACTTCTAGTGTCTAATGTCTTCTTTTTTATATGGCCATGTTAGGACCGAGCAGTATTCCAATTTGGGTATGATCACTGTTTTCAGTAGAGGAATCGTTATATTCCTATCCCGTCGTTTAAAGGTTCTCAGTATCTGCCCAGTTATTCTCTTTGCTCTGTTTACTGCTATCTTATTTTGTGTTTCAAATTTCGCATCATCAGTCATTACAACCCCCTAATCTTTTGCTTTAGAATTTCTCTGAATTTCCTGTCCATTTGGGGTATAATACGCCATGAATTTTAGGTCCTCTCTTTTTCTGTACTGTAACAGCTGAAATTTCTCAGTGTTAAACTTCGTATTGTTGTCTTCTGTCCACTTGTAGATTCTGTTCATGTCGGTTTGTAGGGATTCTATATCTTCTGGGTTTCTTATTTTTCTACTGATTTTTGTGTCATCGGCAAAGGATGTTACTGTGCTGTCTCTGTAACGTCCTCATCTATGTCAGTTAGCATGATTATGAAGAATAGTGGAGCTAATACTGTTCCTTGTGGTAGCGAGCTGAGGACCTCTGATTCTGATGAAGATGCTCCTTGTACTGTAACGACTTGCCGCTGCTCACTAAGAAAATTATGTATCCATTTCCCTACTTTTCCTGTTATTCCCACATATTTCAGTTTATATATTATGATTCCATGATCACATTTGTCGAACGCTTTGGCAAAGTCTGTGTATATTACATCATAGTTTTCATTACTTTCCAGTGCATCAATAATGTTGTTGTAGTGTTCCATTAGTTGTGATAGGCATGATTTTCCTGATCGAAACCCATTTTGGTTATCATTTAATTTTTTGAATTTCCAAAAAGTCATAGATTTTCTGTCTAACTATTCTTTCAAATATTTTAGTGAGATGAGATGTAAGCGACACTGGCCTATAGTTTTTCGCCTCGGATCGATCTCCTCCTTTATATAGTGGGACTATGTTTGTGCTCTTCAGGATGCCCGATATTTCTCCCGTGTCTAGTGATCGTCTCCATATCCAGTATAGGGGCTCAGCGATTGCATTCTTGTAGTTTTTGATCAGTGTGGCATTCCATTTATCCGGTCCTGCCGCTGAGTGTGCTTTTAGTTTCCCTTTAGCTTGTGTAATATCATCTGTCGTAAAGGCGAAGTCCATTATACTTTCCCTTTGTACAGGGTGAGCGAAAAGTCCCTGTGCACCTGTCCACTTCCAACACAGTGCAGGTACAAGTTCATTACACTTCTTGCAGGTGCACAGGGACTTTTCGCTCACCCTGTAGTTCTTCTTCAAAGAACGCGTTTCTATCGCATATCAGTTTGTCAGTATATATATTATATATATATATATATATATATATAATATATATATATATATATATATATATATATATACAACTCAGAATGGTTTCCTGAGATAACTTTGACGAAATATAGACTTAATGTGCATGGAACAAGGAACCTTTCTGGGATAATTAAACCCACTATAGTCCGAGTAAGTAATGGTAAATAGCAAGTACTAAAGTTTTTCTTTTTCATGATGGAAACCCAACGTGGGCAACGGGTCACAAGCAAAGAGACTCCAAAATATAGCTTCTGCTAAGCAGATACTGTAAGAGCCAGCTTTGGGACTACTGTATTCCGACTACTGTATAGTGGATTTAATTATTTACCGAAGGTCTCTTGTTCCACGCACATTAGGTCTGTGTATTGCGTCATATATATATATATATTATATATATATATATATATATATATATATATATATATATGCAGGAGGGAGGGGCCAAGGGCGAATGCCTGCAAAAGCATTACCCCCTCCATCGAGGAAGAGAGAGCCAAAATCAAGGTCCAGAAGGTTTTCGAGATGCCTAGACAATCTGCATTTGAAAGACTGGAAGTCATAGACAGAGGGAAAGATGGAGTGAGAAAGAATATTCCACAGTTCATAGGTTGAGAAGATGAAAGATTGAAAATATCGATTAACTCTCGCGTTAGAGAGTTGGACAGAAAACGAATTAGAATGTGTCGAAAGTCTGTCTGGTGCTGCGTGCTCTCCTTAAAGGAGGAAGTATGCAGTTAGAGAGTTCAGAAGAGCAGTGTCCGTTATAATAGCGATAGTAAAGAGAGAGAGAGAGAGAGAGAGAGGAGAGAGGCAACACTGCGGGGAAGAGAGGAATGCATCACAAAGCAGAATGTACGTTAGAGACAAGTATTCTGGCAAATGAATCCTTAACTTAATTTAACCGAATTTAACCAATTAATTAGCCCATTTTACTTTGCTAATTAACTGAGGTTCAATTAAATCACACAGTCTTTCGGATATTTGGTACTGTACGTCAGTCACTCGTTTTCCACTTCCAGGAAATGATATGGTTAAATTCATTACAATAAAGTCTTATTCGATATTATACAATTTTCGATATTTTATAAGTTCAAAAACTGAATTAAAATGTTAAAATGTGGATATGTTACTATACAAATAGCACCATCTATTTGATATGTTTTAGAGAAAATAATGGTTTAGAACACAGAAGAACTTTAAAACTGCTTAAAACAAAGAGTATTTGGATACTGAATTCTTTAAAATAAGTTGACTATTACACTCGGTAAAACAGGGACATTATTATGGGTGGCAATTATTAGGAAAGCCGAACATGTAATATGTAACATTCTAAATGTTTTTCCTTACCTTTTTTATACTTTACCCACAATACATTTCCTATAGAATGGGCCGTAGATTGTGGTGGAGCCTCCAGGCGTGGTCTTGGGACGAACACAGAAACGAAACATATCGCGCTTCGTCTCAGGAACTGTGGCAAAAAGCAGCTCAAGAAAGCGATTCGAAAACAGTGAAAATGCTTCAGTCGCTTCTTGAGTCTATTCCTCAATTATGTCTTCAATCGTATGTCCTTCTGAAAAAAGTGAGAGATAAACAAATGTTTGAAGGTTCGTAAAATGTTATTATTTGTATCATAAAAAAAATCACAATTATATTTTAAAAGTTTTTGAAAGGCACAGTCAGTTCACAAAGTACTGTCGTGAAAGTTTATTTTAAGAAAACGCGGAGTTTCACGACAGGATTTTTTTGGAGTCGGTTGTATGGTGGTAAATTTTGGAAGTTATTTTCAAGGTCGAGCACAGAGAGAATAGATGAAAACAAGCCAAACAGAGGAACTTCATCTGTTTGGCTTGAAGAGTGTGAAATAATTTATTTTTTGCTATCATCTGGAGGTGGGGAATGATATTTTAAAATACCTATTTTCCATAATAATACAGTCCAGCCTTTTTTAATTTCCATGGTAACTAAAACCTCTAAATTTTAAGTTTTATAAGTCTTTATTTTCAACTTAAACATGCGCGAACATGTATTTTTTTATGCGCAGTGAATGTCTTACAGCGCTAACCAGGGCCGGATTAAGACCTTTAGAGGCCCTAAGCACTTAAAAGATTTTGGTGCCCCATATATATGTAATTCAAAATATAAACAAAAATAAACCATAAAATAAAATTTTATTTTTTGAAATGAAACAAAACTTACAGTAAGATGGAAAATAATGTTTATTTTTGTATACTTCCACTTCATTTATATTTGAAAAGTTTTCTCCTACTTTTTTTAATTGCAAAGTCTTTGATCAGATCCTCAAAACTAATCTTACGTAACACATCTGCTTCTATACTTAGTAGAGATAAGGCATCCAGCCTGCCTTGTTGCATAGTTGTTCTGTTGGTATTTTTAATATACTTCAACTGAGAAAATGAACGCTCAGCTGAGCAATTTGTGACCATTAATGTTAAAAATATACGAAAGGCAATTTCTACATTTGGGAAGGCACACTCAATATTGTCTTCTACAATTATTTTATAAAGTTCAGCATGACTGAATCTTGTTTTTACATTTTTTTTTGCACTGAACTTATGGCACACATATGAGTGAAACTGCTGAAGCTCAGCAGAGAAATTAGTGTTCAAGTCCTCTGGGTAAGCATCAATCATCTTTTTACAACCCTGAGAATACCTTTCAATTTCAGTAGATGATGAAGTGGTGACATTATGTGGCACATCACTTAGAAAAGAAAATCTCTCTGCTATTTCTTTGTATATCTCTCCTCTTCTTCTCATCTCAGTTTCAAGTTTGTCAACAATTGTGTAAAAGGTGGTGATAAGAAATTTATCTCTGGCATTCAGATATACTTCTGGTGCATCTCCGTCATTGGGTACCTTCTTTCTGATACGTTTGCGAGTTTGAGCTGCCTTGTAATCAACATCTGGTAGCATTTCCTTTGTAGCTGCTTCATATCTTTCAAATTCATCTCGTGAAGTGCACAGTTGGTCAGCTAATGATCCATACAGATCTGCACATGTTTTTAAGTTCACATCCTTATTCTGTAGAACTTTGCTTACTCTATGAAAATTTTGCAAAATCTCATCCCAAAAATTCAACATAAAAACGAATTCTAGCTCTTGCATCTTATTTGCAATATTATTTGCTTCTCTTCTAGTGTCTCCCTTTTGTGACTGGTCTTCAGCTATACATTCTAACGCTTCTAAAATTTTAAGGAAAGATTTCAAAATTGCTGCTGTTGCCATAGCATGTGCCTCCCATCTGGTATCAGAGAGGGATTTTAAGACACTTTCATTTCCAATACAACCTTTAAGAATTTCCCACCTGCTGGTTGAGGCTAAAAAAAAGGTATAGAGCAACTGCACTGTAGAGAAGAAATTAACCGCCTCTTGACAGCAGTCAACAGCACTTCGGCCTACCAGATTTAGTGAATGGGCTGCACAGGGCACATATATAGCAAACTTGTTTGTTTCTAAAATTTTTTGCTGCATCCCCTTATAACGCCCAGACATGTTGGCAGCGTTGTCGTAAGATTGACCCCTACATTTTGAAAAGTTTAGCTTACAAACTTCACGTAAGTACTGCAACACCTGATTTGCCATTTCCTCACCAGTATGGCTTTTCATTTTCAGAAAGGTTAAAAAGCGTTCAATAGGCTGTCCATCTTTTAAGTACCTAAGTACAACACTTAACTGATCGATATGTGATAGATCTGGTGTTGAATCAACTGACAAACTAAAATAACCAGAAGATTTTACTTCGTCAACAATGAGTGCGTGGACCTTTTGAGCCATTAGTTGAATGAGTTCCTCACAGGTGGTTTTGGACAGGTAAGAAGGATTTCCTTTGCCAGAATTTCCATATTTCAAAATGTGACCTGCTAAAAATGGATCAAACCGGCTTATGAGCTCAAGCAGCCCTAAAAAATTCCCATTCTGCAATGATCCAAATCTTTCTTCTGTTCCTCGAAAAGACAAGCCACGTTCAGCTAACGTACAAATAACAGCTATGACACGCCTCAAGACATGTTCCCAGAATCCACACTATTCACATTCACTCTTCCTGAATTTGTTTTTCCAACTGTTGTCCCAACCCCGCACCTTGTCTGCGAGTTAAGTATGTTAGCATAGAGTCTCGGTGAGTAGTGCTTTTTTCATGATGATCAATTACAATAGTATTTCGCCAGTCACTGAACCCTTCTCTTATAACAAAATGTGAGACATTTTTAGGAGCAAACAGTTTACAAACATAACAGTAAACTGATCCTGTTGATGGTGAATACAATAACCACTCTCTCTTGTATTTCTCACCATTGGCTTTTGTCCCAACGAAAAGTTTTTGTGAACAGTATCTTGCTGGTTTGCCACTACTGAAATGCCGGTAAGACTTGTCAAATGGCCCATTGTGGTGTTGACAGTCACTGGGTCCACAAGCAATCCAATAAGCCACATCATCAGCAGAGAAATCAAGCCACAACCCTGGATCTTTTGCTATATTTACTTCATCTTCTGCAGACTGATTCATTTCACCACCATCACCATGGTCCACTAAACTTTCATTTTCAGCAATTATTTCAACCCCAGAATGTCTTGTAAAGCAACTTGAATCAACATTTGCAGTAGAGGTATCAAGAGAATTTACAGGCAAAGTGAGATCAGTAGTGAGACATGTGGTAGATGAACCTGCTTGTGACACCTCGGTGATTCCAACGTCATCATATTTTGATTTTGAAGTGATCAAAGTGGTATTTGTGTCCACTTCTGATGACGGAGATTGGTTTTGATTCAGAATCGGTATATCATGTTGACGTTGTGGTCGTGGAACTTGTGTGAAGAAATCAGTCAGCTTTGCAGTCTTGGACTCTAAATCCAAAGTCTTCTCTTGTTTCTCTTTTGATAGTTTTCGCTTTTGTGCACCACTTAACTGAACACGTTTCATCTTGGTTCTTGGGGTCTGTAAAATACAGAAATAAAAAGAATATTTTATTTGTATATTATGTGGCAATCAACACAGTTACACATATCACAATCTTGGCTTTGTTCTTTTATTCTCAGAAAGACAAAATGGGAACCGTACACAACCAAAGTGGCAATTTAAATATAAGTGGCAATTAAATATAACTCAACCGAAATATCAACTCGAAATGTTGAATACAAATCAAATCGAAAGAAGGAACCAAAAGAAGGAACCGAAAGAAGGAACCGAAACCTATAAAATAAAAATACTTAACATTAGAATTAATAATACGCAATCTATAAAAATATCAATATTAACATTTCACTATTAACGAGCCACATTTTATATTTACATTTATTTATTTATTTAAAACACAATATTTAATTATAGGAAATATGAACATTTGCTTAGGGCCTAAATTGTCCTAACTACGTTTGATGTTATATATACATTACAAATTATTCACTCTGGTTATTACAATCTAAATTCTTTTATACTGTTATGACAATAGATAAATAAATTATAAAATAAAGATACGTGTATGATAAAATATTGTTATATATACAAATAAAGTACACTTCATAGACTTACCCTAGAGAAGAAGAGAGAGCAACAGATAAACTTCTTCAACGCTAATTAACTTAGGTCAGTATATCTTATTATTATAATGGCCGTGATAAACATCACTTGATACAACAGCAATATAGAGAGTTTATAGTTTCTTTTATTTTAATATTAATTTATATTACAATTCTATAAACCTAAATCTTTCTGTAAAACAATACCAAATGATTATGTAAAATATATATTTAATATTATATGCACAAATCACACGTTCAGAATAACTTCCTATAGCACACGAAAATATTTAATCTATATGTATTTTTAATATGGCGCTCAAAGATTTGATATAAACAAAATAATAACGCAAAGCGTAAAGTGTGTGATTACAACGAAATATATTTATTCTCTCAAAAGGGTTGTTGTTCACTACAAATTCAAACAATGAAAAAAAATAAATATATATATGAATATATATAATTCAGTTTTCAACAGCTTATAGGCTATAAGCCGCGATTATAATAGTATAATAAATCCATGGTAAATCCGACAATGGAAAATTTCTGTGGTGCCCCCCTTCCCTTGATGCCCTAAGCACGGGCTTATTTTGCTTAATGGTTAATCCGGCCCTGGCGCTAACACACAAACGATTTTCTTTAAAGATAAGTAGCCTGGCGCTCCATATTTCATTTAAAATTTCCTAAATGATGTGGGTATACAGGTGTCCACAAACTATAGATACACTTACATGGCATATACTGTATATATAAATTGTAAAGTGTTTCTGTAATTTGTGAACACTTTGCCTCATATGTAAAAACATATCAACACACGTTTAATCACCAACATTTCCCTCTGACTGTCAAACATGAAGAAGAAGAAGGGCCTACAATTACTCTTTGGACGAGTGTGTTCGTGAACTTGCTTTCTGCTTCCTCTGGAATGGCCTCTTATCAGAGTCAGAGTTTGTTTGAGAAGTTTGCCGGATCTATTACCATTTTTACCACTTTGGGTAAGTTTTCAACCCCTATTTTTAAAATGCTTTGTTCGTGTGAATGTAATTAAAAAGTACATTTCTTCCCAGCTATAGTCCTAAGCACTATAAATGTACAGTTTCGGAATAAAAGTTCGTCTAAAAAAGATTTCTAAGAAGCTTTAGAAATTGTGTTTGTACGAAATGAAGAAAATAAATTACCCTGAATCCTCATTTTAGTGGTATGTTGCGGATTTATCAATAATTAACCTGTCCATCCTTGACTGTTCATACTGCCGCCAGATTTGAAGGATTCAAGAAAAGGTGTTCTGAGAAGGTCCTTTTCTTTTTTTTTTTTTTAAGAGGGACTCGTATAACGTTTTCAACCACACCTTAATGATTAAAGAAGATACGTAACTTCCTCCTGAAACATTATTTGTTCAGTACGGTATTCATTCAAGAAGGCATTGACTTACCCAACACTATTTCATTAAAAAAAAAGGAAACTTCAAGGTGCTGCGTAATAAGAGCTATGTCTCGCTCGCTTCTCGTTCCACTAAAAATGATTGGTAGATGCGGACGGTAAACCGCAATTTATACCAATCACATTTGGCCTTCAATCTGAAATATAGAGAAGAATCGCACTTAGTGAAACTTTCGCAGGTTATACAGTGTGGGCCAAAAAAAAAAAGTAAGCTCTTCGTTTAATATGTCAGTAACTTTGGCTGAGGGTTGTTTATTTTGATTAAAATACTACAATATGTAGTACAACTCGTTTAACATTTGTCTGCCAAGTGTCAAGTAAAAATCTTGTTGAATATATGAAGAACATTTAACTTAAATTAAGTGGTAATAAAATAAACTGATAAGATTTTTTTTCAATAAAACAGCGTTTACTGGATACAAAACAAAAGTGTACAGTTTTCTGTATTTACTACAAAAAATATTTCTTCTGTTGCCAATAGGGAAATTAAACTTATATTAGAATAAGTGTGTAATATGTCCACACTTTTGCTGAATGCACGCTTCTAGCCTGGAGCACCATTGATCAATGACATATTCGATAAATCTCTGAGATAACTCTTATCAAACCCTGGCGCAATAATGCCACGTTTTCGATAGGATGTTCGTAGACAAGCTCATGCAGTGCGGACCAAATGGAATAGTCCAGTGGATTTAAATCTGGACTATTCGGAGGCCAATGTTCTTTTCCAATAAAGTCCGGAACATTAGCTCGAAGAAAAGACAGTCGAGTTTGCTGTGTAACTAGATGCCCCATCTTGTTGAATGGTGAATCGCTCTCCTGATTTATCACGAACGACGGGCAAATGCTAAATTGAAAGTACGTAGTATTAATCTTGGCCTCTGGTTCAACAAACACGAGAGATTTTCAAAGTTTTGAAATGAAAGTGGGTAAAAGTGGTACGCTCTCGCAAGGGCCTCTCCGGCAGCACATGAATCTTTTTATCTGCTCTTGAATACACTCAATCGTTTTGAGTGTTCACCGGAGTTGAAATGGTAAACGTTTTCGCGTCACTGAACCAAATTCGGCTAACAATATGAGGAGAAAAATTTGCTAACAAATGTTGGCAGCTCATTAGATGTGAGTTGGTGGACTTTCATTCGTTTGAAAAGATTCATGCGTAAATATGTTTAACGATTCTCAGCACCGTACTCCGTGAAATGCGAGTTACTCTTTCAATTTCTCTCTGAGATTTGTGTGTTCCAGGTCAGCCTTCTTGACTGCAAATCAAGTTTGCAATGACTTCCACGTTTTCTTCAGTGCGTGCAGTGCGAAGCCGTCCACTCCCTTCCTTTCGAGCAATACTATCAGTTTTAGCAATTTTTCGAATCACTTTTTCTATTCTACTTCTTGCCCAATTTTCATTCGGGAACTCAATTAACATTTTTTTGTAGCATAATTTTTCTGTAGTCGCAAGTTTTTTATTAGAATAATGTCTTCTTCAGGATATTTTGGCATTTTAATGGACCGTTAATACCTGAAAGAGAAGAAAGAAACATTAAAATTTTTCAGCAATATGCTTTTAAAACTTAATCTATTGAAGCGAATAGAACTTCCATACTTTTTAATAATTACTTTAATATTTTACTCACACGTGTACAATAAGTCTTATTATATACCTATATAGGGCCTAATATAATTATACTCGAGAGCTTACGGCCAAAGTTACTCTCGTATGTAAGGGATTACTTTTATTTTGACCCACCCTGTAATTATTATTTGTGACAAATGACTTGAACTGTTACGAGGTGAACATAATGTATAAACATATAAATAAGTGTATACACTTGTTTTAAGTTTGCATTTTCGTTTTGGTTATTCTGTCTATTTTCAATTGCATTATCTGACTAGAGTAGCGAGACTTTACTGTACAATTTGCATTACAGGATCCCGAGCCATAATCTGCGGTGACGTGGGGACTGTTCATCCTGCCTTCTGGTTGTTACCCGTCTTTGCATCTTTCCTGATCGGTTTTGTGACCAAAGTGTCTGAATCGAGAGAGACGACATTTTCTGGACGCTTTCAGAAATTCCAGAAGTACGCTTTTGAGGCTTTCATAATGGCGTCGGCTTGTCCTCCTTTCGACGTGACAGGATTTTTTTGTTCATCTGTTTATCTTCTCGCCGCCATTGATTTCTTCCTAGAGAGCCCGGGAAACTTCACTCATATCTTTTCTTTAGTTTTAGCGACAGTGGGACAAGTTGTGTGGATTTTGGTCGGTTTCTGCCTAATGAGTAAACCATCTAATGAAGTAAAGACTCATCGGAGAAGAACCGAACTGGTCTAATGACTAATGAGTAACGGAAAAGACAACTCTCAGAAAAATGAACACTTCTGAAATAATTTTCAAAAGAAAATAATTACAGGAGAAATTTCATATGAAACAAAAATCTTCAGTAGTTGTTCTTATGTGATTTTTACAAATAAATACTGGTATGATGTGTATAAAGTATACATTCATGTTTGGCACATTATCAACTACTACTGTAATTACGCCTCGGATATACAAGAGTCCTGAGTACATTCAGTCATAATTGGATAATTGCTCTTCATGATCACTAAAGACTTTCATTACTGCAAACATAATGAGGACATAAATAGAGAGTTCTCCAGTGAAAGCATCAAGAACTCGTAATTTAGCGTGTCCTGAAAGTAACATTTAAAGTATGCTTGAAGCGCTGACAGTGGTTGTAAATTTTAGGACAGTTTCACCTAACACACTTTATCGTAATCACAGTACAAAAAGAACAGTCTGCTCTAATGTAGATAAAAAGATGATATCTTATGGACCAATTGTTTAATAAATGTAAGCAGACCAAAGGAATCATAAGTAAACATTACGGTAACCTCACAAGATAGACTAATAATAAAAATAAGTGATAGTATGTAATATTCTGGTTATTCTCCAGACAATAACTTGATTATATAATTTCTTTTAATATGAATTTTAAATAAATATTAATGGAGTTTTTCTCTATCATTGAAAATATTCACTGAAATCTAACCGAAAGGGTATGGCTTCCCTGAGATACCAAAGTTTCAGGGAATAAACCCACATTCCCTACTTAAATAAATCATTTTTATATTTTTACTAAAGATAAAATAAGTAAAAATTAAATAGTATATCATAAATTTTTAGTTTTAACTGTGTCATCCTCAATAAGGCCTTTCTAATATGGGGTAGTCCCATTCGAATGGGGAAAAGAGATTTTCATTTATCTTTAAAAATATATGTAACAACCACTTTAAAAGTCAAATTTCACTTTACAAAACTAAAAATGAACTCATTCGATTTATAAAAATTAACTGAAACATTATAAACTAAAGAACATTACTGAACTATTTGTCAATAAAACTAAAGCTAAAAGTGTGGTTTAATTTAAGGAAAAAGCAATTATGATTATTCCAAGACCAGAAGAAAAGTTTTCAAGTGGGTCTAATGGTTGGTTGCTGTAAGGTACGCAATTATGATTATATTTTATTCACCGAGTTTGGTGTCTAATTTTTCTACTGGTTTTATTGTCGTTCGAAGATGATGTTGAATCTCTGGAAGCAATTTAAGTTTATTACAATTAGATTAAAGTTGAATATTGCCTTGTCTTAAGCCACTTTCCAATGTAACCTAAAAAACAAATTAACTACAATGCCAGTTTATAACCACCTCCACATTACAGAGCAGATCTTAGAAATACCGTCAAGTAAGAACCTTCTCATCCCAGTTATTCTCTAGTCTAGGGACACCTAATCCCATCTGAGCCCTGAGACTTGCCTATTCCGCCCTTTTATACTTAATCATTAGGGGTTCTAAGGGGAAATAAGGAGTACTTTAAAGGAAGCCTAATTATCATAACATTACTGCTTGTCAGCCAATTTCTAACATTCGTCCCCCTAAAATAATAATAATAATAATAATAATAATAATAATAATAATAATAATAATAATAATTTACCTGTCACAATTTAACTCTAATTATTATACAATTTACCAAGAATCAATTTGATGTATCGTGATAAGAGGGTAACAACAAATATCATATGGAGAGCATATTAACTGAGAGATATTAATGAGAAACAAAGGAAGGAACAGTATAAAAGAAATGCAGGACGATAGGTGGTAAAACAGGAAAATAAAATGTAAGAGGAAAACACAGTATATAAATTACATGAACTATAAGAAGTATTCTTTTTCACTGATCAATAAAGTAACCGGACAAACTGTACGGCGTAGAATCATTATGAGCACAATAAAATGAATAAAACAATAAAAAACACGAATAAAAGTATCGTGTCCTTAATCACGAGAACAACGTTCAAAAATAAAAATCAAACTATATAAATGGGGGGAGGGAAAGATTCAAAAGAAAGGTATAGGGGAAGTTCAGAAACAGACAGCGATAGGCGTACAGTAGGAAGAAACCAATAGAGATGAAACAAACTGAAAACCAAAGTAGACAGACTGTCGTAAATGTAAGTAACAATAAGTAAATAGTATATAGTGCCAGTGACGCTTGTCAGTTTCGTGCTCCTCCTTATCAAAATTAACAGTGTTTAAAGTCAGTGAACCAGTGTGTTTGTCCCAACAAAATTGGCGTAGGCAACTGATGTTCATTATTCATAGTGATTCACTGGCCTACATAGTCAATGCTCCAGAGAACCATCTCAACCTTTTATAGACCACTTGTATAATGTTTGTACCTGTTGAGTCTGAAATAGTGTTTGTTGCTGTTGTTAAATGCAAAACTTCACTTTTCACGTGGAGGTCGAAATGTGACAATAAAACCCACATTAATAGACGGAGTTTATTTCCACAACAGTTTCGATGCCCATTAGCATCCTCTTCGAGTGGATAGAGAAAAACGAATAGTTTTTCTGTATCCACCCGAAGAGGACGCCAGTGGCCATCGAAACTGTTGCGGAAATAAACTCCGTCTATTAGTGTGGGTTTTATTGTCACGTTGTTTTTGTTGTTGTTGTGTTTTGCCAAGATTACGGTTACAATCTGGTCACAATGTAGAGTATTTAACTGATAATAGTACATAATGTACAGCATCTTCAAAATTTTCTAGCGACGTCTGGCACTGCTTTCATAGTCTTACGAGACAGGTTTGCTAGATACGCATGATGAGAAGTAGTGATTACTTGCAAAAAGTAGGATCAATTGAGAAAAAAATAATTTTATATATACAGGGTGTCCGAGAATTATCTGTACAATTTTTGGCTGTTATTAGAAGTCAACCATGAAGTGTAAAAATTCCAGTGTTGTCCCATTTTACAGAGAATCTCTAAGTTTTTTCTGATACCACGTTTTGACAAGTTTTTTAGAAATGTACGCGGGTGACAGACATTGATGATTTAAAAGCAAGAATCACAGCTGCTATTGAGCGAATTGATGTGGATATGCTGCAGCGTACATGGCAACATTTGGAGTATCGATTGGATGTTTTGCGAATCACTAATGGTGTACATATCGAATGTTTGTAACAACGCTACTTTAATAAAAGAAACTTTTGAAAATACAGATTCTAAATAATCTTGTTTAAGAATTTTACGTGTTATCAAGAATTTTATTAAAAGATGAAATTGTACAGATAATGTTCGGACACACTGCACTGGAATTTCTAAAAAAACTTGTCAAAACTTGGTATCAGAAAAAACTTAATGAGATTCTCTGTAAAATGGGACAACACTGAAATTTCTACACTTCATGGTTGACTTTTAATAACAGCCAAAAATTGTACAGATAATTCTCGGATATATATATATATATATATATATAGAAATGACGTAAGTATAGAGGAGTGTTCTGCACACGAGGAAGAGAAATAACAAACAAATGAAAAATAAGGCACCACCCGGGAATCGAACCCAGGATCTTCCGATTGCCGGTCAGACGTGCTAACCACTACACTACGGAGCCACGATAGTCAGAAGTTGTAATTCTCCTACATAGGGCAGAAACCAATGCCTTGAGAGGGCTCCCTCGCAAATCGTGAATATGTACATTTAACTGCAATGACCGCGCAGTATATTAACGTATAGAAACGACGGGTGCCTTATTTTTCATTTGTTTGTTATTTCTCTTCCTCGTGTGCAGAACACTCCTCTATACTTACGTCGTTTCTATACGTTAATATACTGCGCGGTCATTGCAGTTAAATGTGTGTGTGTGTGTGTGTGTGTGTGTATATATATATATATATATATATATATAATATATATATATATATCATCCCATAAGTAATGTCGTTTTTTTAGATCGGAATTTGAAGGAAAAAAAAAATCAACTGAAACTTTTTAATCTAGTATATATTTTCCATCGGAATCAATGACACTGCCAACGTCCTACAAGCTTTTCAATGCCATGTTTATAAAATTCAGGCGGTTTTGAGGCAAAAAACGTACAAAGACTGGTGTGCAGGTCATCTAAAGAAGTATACTGTTTCTTGTCAAGATAGTTTTGCAGACTCCTGAAGAGATGATAATCTAAAGGCGCAAGGTCTGGAGAATATGGAGGATGTGGAAGTTTTTCCCACCCAAGCTCCTCAATTTTTGCAGAGGTGATCCAAGCGGTATGAGGACGTGCGTTGTCGCGGTGGAACACGATTCCTTTCCGATTAACCAAAGAAGGTCTCTTTTCTTTTAGTGCAGTGTTCAGTCGATCCAGTTGTTGATAGTAGACTTGAGCGGTGATTGTTTGGTTGTGTGGTAAGGTTTCAAAGTGTATTACACCACCTTTATCCCACCAAACACTAAGCAACACCTTCCGAAGGTGAAGATTTGGTTTTGGCTGTGGTGTCGCTGGTTCTCCGGCACAAACCCACTGTCGACGACGCTTAACATTTTGGTACAGTATCCACTTTTCATCACCAGTCACTAAACGGTGCAAAAACGGATCTTGGAGTTCACGGGAATGAAGAGCTGTGCTAATGTTTACCCGTACCCTCAGATTGTCGACCGACAATTCATGTGGCACCCATTTTCCTAACTTAGGCACTTTCCCGAGTTGTTGCAAATGTCGATAGATGGTGGACGGGGACATGACTCCAGATTTGAAAAAATTTACTGAAGCACAGCTCTGAATTTACTTTTTTTCCCCTTACACCACTAGATAGGTTAATGATAGTAAACTCTTGAATTGACGACATACCAATTACAAATTGTTTTAGCTAAACATAATAATACAATAATGTACAGTTTATAACTCACCTTAAGTTTATTTATTCATTGCAGCAGCAACAGTGGACGATGTTAGACCTTGCATGTAGGCATTTGTTGTGAATTTACCGCCATGTATGCTTGGCCACTGATCAATGGCTTTCTGTGTGATCATTACAGCAGATCTAGTGCCTGGAACTGGACCCTCCTTCACAATTCTACACAGCTTAGTCAAATGAGATGGCTTAATGGATCCTTTGTGTTCAACAATGTAACCAAGAATGGAGAATGTCCCTTCAGCTGGTGCTTCACTCCAGGCAGTTGATCCATTTTATCAAAATGCTTTAATCTCTCTGTGATTCCTTTCCACAGCTGTTCTATATATTCTGTCAGCCAATTTATCACTGAGTCTTTTGTAAAACTACTTTCAGATCTGGTTCTGGATGGTCTAGCAACTTCAGCAACCTGGTAGTAATCAGAACGTTTCTTGATGTATTTGTAAACTTCATTTAGGATGTAATCCTCAGCTGTTAGTTCCTTTTGCTGCACTGTGGTATCGTGCTTAAATTCAGAAACTACATCATTTGCATTTCCTCCATTAGCTAATTTGGAAATTGTTTCCATCACTCTTAACATAACAGTTTTCCCTCCTTCTTTATAAAATATATTTTCTACAAATTCTGCACTAACTGTGGTTTTTTGAGCTACTTGCAACGTAATCTTTGTTATATAGGAAATCAATACATAGAACTTGGCAATAATTTCTTTCTCTTGTGGATGATCAAAAAACACAATTTTCCACAAATCTGTCAAATTGGTCAAATTCGTAATTAACCATGCGAGTATCAGATTTGAGTTTTGGTCTCTTAAAACCAATGATATTGTCAAGAACCATATTGGTATAGTCAAGGGCTGATCTCAGATTTGAAGAGTGATTCTGAATAAAGTCTAAAAGCTCACTTAGTTTACAAATTTTCTTCAATGCATCAACGTGGGCTCTGTTCACAAGATGCATTAAGTCCCATCGAAATTTGAAATTTTCTCCAAACAACTTTTTCATTTCGTTTTTAAATGGCTCGTTGTCCTTACAAAAAGCCCCATCTCCAACCATTCCAGATACCTTGGATTTAATTGCTTCTTCAGATAGTTTCAAGTGATTAGGAGACTTCAACACATCAAAAATTTCATTGGCCAAATAAACTCCTGATTTGCTGCGTACTAAATTTATCCCAGCAAGTTTTACAGTCTTATCTTCTTCACTCATAACTAATACAACTAGCATGCTTAATCCCAAAATTGTTCCAATGTCAGCTGTTATTGTTACTGAAGTTTGTTCTAAGAACCACTTTACAGTTTGTTCTTTAAGTTGATTATCTAATAGCTCACAAATTGTCTCGCACGCATGTGTGCTATGATTCAAATTTCCAACCTCACAACCTGACCTATGTAATACAGCTAGAAGTACTGGATATAGAGCCCATGCAGTGTTTGTTTTCATTATGTAGTATAAGATGTTGCCACATAAGTCTTCTATGCGTTTAGTAGTGTTCCGAGAAGATGTTTTCATCACTTCATAAACAGCAGCTCTTTGATGATGCTGAAGTTTAATTAAATGTCTCTTCAGGTGGGTTTTCAGATTTCTAAACCATCTCTCTTGATTTTCTCCTTGTTTGCATACATAGGTTAAATCTTTAACATTGAAGTAACCTTTTATGTTAGAATGTTTGTCTGAAGCACATGCTTTGGGGTCTGTGCAAGCTATGCAATATAATGTAAACATTTTATCATCAGAAGCATCATCAATATCTTCTTGATTATCATCATCTTCATCCTCAACAGCTATATCTACATCAGGCATATTAGTGTCACTATTTGCAATGTTTTCCATTATATCACTTGGTACTGAAAATGAATCATCAGCATGCCCTAGATCCTTCTTTTCCACCAATTTGAATGTAGATTTGATCAAATCATTGTTCAGGATTTCTTGTATTGATTTACACTTGCTTAAATGGGCTATGGAAATGTCAAATTTGTTGCTTTTTGCTTTATTAGATTTGGATGCAACACTTGAACTTGAAGGCATATTTTGACTCTTCTCTTTATTAACCACAACAGCTTGGTGAGTTTCTTTTGTTAGGCGCAAAATTGCATTCAATGTCTTCTGGATTTGGGAATTTTCAAATTCCTCTAAAGCAGTTTTGTTAGTCTGATGCGCAGATTCCTCACTTACCTTTTGTTTCTTAGGTGGAGGAGAAGCACTTTCTTTAGTCTGTGAAACATCTAGTGAAAAAGTTTCATTTTCTAGATTAGCAGTTGATGAAGTTGGTTCATTTTTCTGAGGTCTAGCACTAGCACATTTTGTGAACAAACTAAATGACTGCTTTGCCGTATCTCTTTGCTGCACTTCATCCTGGTATTTCTTTACTGCAATATCTAAGCTGTGGGCCCAAACTCTGGGACCTCTTGTATTGTAACAAATATTTTTTTTGGAATTAAAATGTTCCTCCCAGTTTTGCTTCTTTGAATATTTGTTCTTGCATTGAGTACAAAAGTAACCCCTTTTAACACCCTCACTTTTCTCTCCAACTTCATCAATATTAGGATCCATTATTGATTATTGACTACCTGAAAAAATACAAAATAAGTAAAAGTTAGTAAATATAGTATGGTAAAAGTGAGTAAAAGTAAGTAAATATAGTACAATGAAAGTAAGTAAAAGTAAGTGCTTTAAACTTAGTAAAAGTAAGGAAGAGTAAGTAAAAGTAGGTAAGTTAAAGTAAGTAAAAGTAAGTTTAAACTTAACTAAACTTTTCAATTCTAGAGTCATGGTGGATTACTTAAAACCGCACAAGTAATTATCTGGCCAATTTATCAAACCTGGCCGAGATCAATGGAACATAGTCCAATCCTAATAATTTTATATTAAAAAAATATACGTTTTAATAAAATTTTAATTATCAAAACATTGAAGCTTAACAAAAAATAAAAATAATTGTTAAATATGGAATTACCAACTAAACTTAAAATAACTAAATTTGTAATTTAAAAAATTGGTTTGTACAAGAACGTATACGCAAAAAATTGCATAACGTCTAGCGGATGAACAAAACCCAACCCAAATTTACTTTTTCTCATGGTCAAATTTACTGGAGCAATGCTCCCAAGATCCCAGGAATCTGGAGTCATGGACGGGGATGAATTGAGTTTCTGGGCCAATTCTTCGACAGTTGTTGAACAGTCTTCTTCAAGTGCGGCTAACAGCAGGTCATCATCAAACTCAGCAGGGCGTCCAGAGCGTGCTGCATCTGTCAAACAGCAGTCACCATTCCTAAACTTTGAAACCATCTTTGACATTTCCTCACATGCAGAATATCGTTGCCATAAACGTCCTGAATGTTTCGCGTTGCTTCAGTAGCACTATTCCCTTTTTGAACTCGTAAAGCATTATATGCCTGATATGCTCTTCTGATACCGCCGTGTTTATGAGGGTTCTGTAGCTGGTTCCTTCTTGGTGCTACTTGTATTTGCCGGGGAAGAATGAAGGATACGAGAGGCAGGCTATCGCTTTGTTGGGTATCTCTTTTAGGGGCCTCTCGTGTCCTCTTCTCCCCTGTCGTTTGGAAGGTTGGCGTCTTGAAGAAAAAGCCAGTCGTTTTCAGAGTTTATCGAGTTCTTGGTTGACTGGGGTTATTTTACAGAAGATTTTGTTATCTATATACAGCTGAATTAATTAAATAATATATATATAAATTTATGTACAATACTTATTTATAAAGATTATATATGATTCTTAAAATTACACAATGATAAAATATATACAATTTGGTACGCGCGAAAATTGGTTTGTCGGTAACTATATAAAAATAATATAAATGCGGAAAATTAACTGCGCGGCCCCACACTACTGCCCACCACCCCGAGAAGCGGAGCACGTATATCAAAAGTAGAAATATTCGGGTCTTGATTTGAAGCGGATCCTTCGTCCAGCTCGCGTTGATCCACGGTCGGACTCGTTTCCGGTTGTTGCGTTGTCCTGCGCGCTCGTCCTGAGGTCTGTATTTGCTACCTCCGAGGTGCGTCTTCCATCGTCCTTTTTCCGTGTGTGCTTTTTCTCCGATCCGATGCCGTCCGATGTGCGCGCCGGTACCTGTGTGGGACCTGAAACTATATAAGCCGGTTTAAAGTTTGGTTTGGTTGATTGAAGCGGCTTAAAGTTTGGTTTGGTTGATTGAAGCGGCTTAAAGTTTGGTTGGTTGATTGAAGCGGCTTAAAGTTTGGTTTGGTTGATTGAAGCGGCTTAAAGTTTGGTTTGGTTGATTGAAGCGGCTTAAAGTTTGGTTTGGTTGATTGAAGCGGCTTAAAAGTTTGGTTTGGTTGATTGAAGCGGCTTAAAGTTGGTTTGGTTGATTGAAGCGGCTTAAAGTTTGGTTTGGTTGATTGAAGCGGCTTAAAGTTTGGTTTGGTTGATTGAAGCGGCTTAAAGTTTGGTTTGGTTGATGAAGCGGCTTAAAGTTTGGTTTGGTTGATTGAAGCGGCTTAAAGTTTGGTTTGGTTGATTGAAGCAGCTTAAAGTTTGGTTTGGTTGATTGAAGCGGCTTAAAGTTTGGTTTGGTTGATTGAAGCGGCTTAAAGTTTGGTTTGGTTGATTGAAGCGGCTTAACGTTTGGTTTCTTCGGATGTTATTCTGGAAATGTGGAATTGTGCCTCCATGATGGAGAACCATCCAGCGGCCGACGCTTCAGAGAACGTGGGGGCTTGATGGTGACATGGTGCACTCCTGATTCAACAGATTCCATCTTGCGGGAATGTAATTCGGGTCTGCTGCTGGTTCGGTTCCGACCGGCTACTACGGGTGGGCGGCGAAGAGGCGTGGCTTCGGTTTGTTCCGCCGGCGACTGAAGGATGCTGCTTCCGCTGGCTGCTTCGGGTCACTCTGGGGTCACCAATTGTAGCTGGTTCCTTCTTGGTGCTACTTGTATTTGCCGGGGAAGAATGAAGGATACGAGAGCAGGCTATCGCTTTGTTGGGTATCTTTTAGGGGCCTCTCGTGTCCTCTTCTCCCCCTGTCGTTTGGAAGGTTGGCGTCTTGAAGAAAAAGCCAGTCGTTTTCAGAGTTTATCGAGTTCTTGGTTGACTGGGGTTATTTTACAGAAGATTTTGTATTCTATATACAGCTGAATTAATTAAATATATATATATAAATTTATGTACAATACTTATTTATAAAGATTATATATGATTCTTAAAATTACACAATGATAAAATATATACAATTTGGTACGCGCAAAATTGGTTTGTCGGTAACTAATATAAAAATAATATAAATGCGGAAAATTAACTGCGCGGCCCCACAGTTCACATAAAGCAAAACACACGTCTTCGCTGGTCAAAGTCTGTAAAGTATGTAGCGAAACACGATAGATCTCCTCTTAGATATAACCTTCGGAAAATTTATGCTTAAACTGAGTAGGACTAGTTCAAACTTAATCTATCGTAAAAAACGACATTACTTATGGGATGACTACCTGATATATATATATATATATATATATATATATTTATTTTTTTCCAGATTTACCGCCGATTCGTACCTAAAGAGACGGTACATATCTCGGCGAGGCAGTGAGTGGGTGATGTCACTGTGCTAGGGGCGGTAGACTAGGGGAATGAGTAAGGGTCAGTCGATGGATAATGGGTAGGAGGGGTACGGTTTCAGATACGATGGAGCAGATGGGAGTGAGTAAGGAAGAGGAGAACGGCTTCCGCTGAAAAGTGGGGGCCGTCGGCGAGTATAGATCGTAGGCAGTTGGGTATGGGGTTTTCGGCCGAGAGAGGGAAACACCTGCGACGGAGAGCGGCCAACTTTGAGCATTCCACCAGAAGGTGTAAGACAGTGATAGGGGTATGGCAGGTAGAGCAAAGCGGGGCTGGCGATTTCGCCATAAGGTGTCCGTGGGTGATGCGGGTGTGACCTATGCGGAGACGGGCTAGGATTACTTCTTTATGGCGGGACCGGTGGAATGAAGAAGCCCAGTGTCCTATGTGCGGTTTGATCGTGTGGAGTTTATTTTGTGTGGCCTGGTCCCATTCCCGCTGCCATATGGAGCGGAAGTGGGAGCGGAAAGCCGGGAAGAAGTCGGAGAAGGGGAGGGGTCGGGAGGAGGCCGGCAGCAAGCAGGCCGTTTGCTGTGCGGTCCGCCGCCTCGTTACCCTGGATGCCGACATGAGCCGGGACCCAACAGAATGCGATTGTCTTATGTTGGAAGATCGTTAAAAGTGGAAGGTCTGCTGGATGGTACAGACGAGCGGGTGAGGGGAGTTAAATCTTTCTAGGGAGAGAAGTGCACTTTGGGAATCCGAATAAATGACAAAAGAGCTGGCAGAGTGGGTGCGCACAATATCGAGGGCCTCCGTTATGGCGAAAAGTTCCGCCGAAAAAACGGAGGCCTCGCGGGGCAGGCCGACGCTCCGGGAGAGCGGCTGGGACAGAATCACCGCTGAGGAGGCCACACCAGCTTCCGAGCGGGAACCATCCGTGTAAATGGCGATTGCGTCCGGGTGTTGGGTTGCGTGTTCGCGGAAAAGTGACCTGTATATCATGGCGCTCGTGGTAGTCTTCGGTAGGGAACACAGATCTTTGCAGAACTTGATAGGGGTTAGGATCCAGGGGGGGTAGATGCTGAATGAAATGGGGATAACTGAGGGGGCGGGCATGTTGAAAAGATCAAGGAAAGAGCGGACCGCTTCAGTGAAGTGCCAGCTCCGTCCCTGAGGTGGTAGTTCTAAAACCGCCGTGCCCAGAAGCGAAGAAGGTAGCCTCTGTGCACGGAGGTATGTCCGCATGAGGAGTAGACCCCGTCGGAGGGCGAGAGGGAGATGATCACATTCCACATGGAGGCTGGAGGCTGGGGAGGAGCGGAAAGCACCGGTGGCGAGGCGGAGGCCTCTATTAAGTACCGGGTCCAGGATACGGAGGCGGGCGTTGGAGGCTGAACCATAAACTGCGCTACCATAGTCCAGCTTCGACTGTACTATGGAAGTATAAAGGCGAAGAAGAGAGCGTCGATCTGCACCCCATGTGGTGTGAGAGAGGTGATCCAGGAGAGCGAGGGGGCGTCGAAGGGATTGCTTTAGGTGCTTGAGATGGGGAACCCAATTGAGCCGTCGGTCTAGGGTCATGCCCAGAAAACGCGTGGAGGGTACCACCTCAAGAGGACTGCCGTATAATGTAACAGAGGGTAGAGGAAGGGTTGTGGGTCTTCTTCTACTGAAGACCATACACTTGGACTTAGGGATGGAGAGGCGGAAACCCACCGACGTCGCCCACTCTCCACCCGGTAGATGGCGAGCTGCATTTGCCGTTGAACGACAGACGGTTCTCGCCCTGCGAAGTAGATTGCAAGGTCATCCGCGTAGATGGAAGAGCGGATTGTGGGTGGAAGGCATTGTGAGACCGTGTTCATCACGACAGAGAAGCAGAGAACACTGAGGATGCTTCCCTGTGGGACCCCGTCCTCCTGCACAAAGGTGTCAGAGAGGACTGAGCCCACCCGGACTTTAAAGGTCCGAGAAGTAAGGAAGCCCCTGATGAAGGTAGGCATGGCTCCGACAAGGCCCAGATGTCGGAGCTGACCGAGGATCATTGCTCGACGGGTGGTGTCATAGGCCTTCTGGATGTCGAAGAAAACTGACAGTACGAACTGTCTATTGTCGAAGGCATCCTGTATGTCTCGGCTGAGAAGCAGGAGGGGATCAGTGGTGGAGCGGAATTGTCTGAAGCCGGACTGGGTAGACGGGAAGGAATTGGTACGTTCAAGGACGAACGATAATCGCGTAGCGACCATTTTTTCGAGGATCTTGCAGGCACAACATGTCAGGGCGATTGGTCTGTAGTTTGTGGGGTCCAGGGAATCTTTGCCGGGCTTGGGGATAGGGATGACGTGGGCCTCCTTCCACCTAAAGGGGAAGGCACCCTCTATCCATATGCGATTGTATAGTCTAGCAGGAAAATTTGTAAGGTAGAGTGGAGGTGTTGGATCATGCCGTACGGAATACCGTCCCGCCGGGGGGCAAGGGGATCGTCGAGAGGCCAGTGCCGTCTGTAGTTCACGCATGGTAAACAATCGGTTGTAGGTGCTGTCTATGGACGGTGGGGAGGGGCTATCGTCAGGGGCGGGTACGGGATTGGCTGCAGAGGAAGAAACGGCGGCGAAGGTAGAAGCAAGGTGGTCTGCCACCGACTTGGGCTCACATAGGAGTCCGTCGTTTGTCCGGAGGACCGGGGGTCGGGAGGGGACATGTCGCCTCTCGACGCCCCGCACCTTCTTCCAGATGGTAGCCGAAGGTGTGTTGCGGTAATGCCGGACACAAAGGCACGCCAAGAGGCTCGGCGCGCTGTCTTCATTGTGCGGCGGGCGATGGCCCTGACCCGCTGCATTCCGTGCGATGGATGGGGAGTCGCGTCCGGTAAAAGCGCCGAGTTGCCTTCTTCTTGGCGCGCACGGCCTCCGCGCACTCCGGGGTCCACCAAGGAACCCGTCGGGCGCGGGGGTAGGCGGAGGATTGTGGTACGCTTGTGCTTGCGGCCGTTAGAACGACGGACTCGAAGTATGCGACGCACCCGTCGATGGATGGGAAGTGGGCAGTTGTAAGGGTGGTATATGTGTTGTCGCGGAAGCGGGCCCAATTCGCGTTGGTGGTAACCCACCTTACCGGTACCCGTACGGTCTGGTCGGGTCGATTGAGGGTGAGTAGAATGGGGAGATGGTCACTGCCATAGTCCTCTCGGAGGACTTGCCACGTGAAGTCTAGGAGGGCATCAGTTGATACGAGGGACAGGTCTATACAGGATGGAGTGCAGGTGGTGGCATGGTAGAATGTAGGAGAGCCATCGTTGAGGCACTCGAAGGAGAGCTCGGTCATGACGGATATCAGGGTTGGGGCCATATAGGTGGAGTGTGTGTCGCCCCACAAGGGGTGACGACTATTGAAATCGCCCAGTAGTAGGAAGGGCCTGGGGAGTTGTTCCACGACTTCCACCAGGTCGTCGCGGGAGACTTGAGCGTGGGGGGGAAGGTAGATTGAACAAATGGTGTACTGTCTATCCAGGGAGAGCCGGACGGCAGTCACCTGTAGCGGGGACCGGATGGAGAGATTGTAGAAGGGGACTGCGTGGTGGACGAGGATGGCAGCTCCCCTTCGAGTGCAGGTAGGAGGCGGGGTGGCGACGCAGAAATAACCAGTGGGGCAGGGCATGGACCTGGTCCCCAGGATTAGCCCTGAGACAGACACACACCGGACGGGAAGTGGCAATCAAGGAGTTAAGGCCTTCATAGATTGCAAAGATCCCTCGACAGTTCCAGTGGACTATTGTGTTTTCGGGGGATCCATAGTTGATGAAGGGGGATGGGTAAAGGTGTGTAGGCGCTAGGAGGTTGAGTGTGAAGGGAGATCTGGAGTTCGCGAAAACTGAAGGCTGGGTCGGGAGCATGGCTGGCTATCTACCGTTCACCAGGGAAGGAATCGGTCGGCCTGTCGAACCCTGCGGAGGTTGCGGGGTCGAGTTGGCCGAGCGAGACCGGAGGGTGGATCACGGCAGGCAGAGGAACATCGTGGGCTGAGCGTCAGAAGTGCCTTGTCGGGCTTTCTATGGTCGGCCAGGGGGGGGCACGTTAACCCCAAAAGGGGCGCTACCCCGCCTGTCCGGGGTCTCACGGCGGACCCTAGGTGGTGACAGGGGGTACCAAAAAGACCGAGCGGGTGGGAGGGAGAGCATACTCAGGGTAGCTGATAAGGGGGGGGTCGGTACGATGGGGGTGGAAGGAGGTGAACCAGAGTGGTCTCGTGGAGGGGTGGAGAAAATGGCACCAGGAGGCAAGGGCAGATCCAGGAGACTCATGGGCGTGGGCGCAGCCGAGCTTCCCTCGGTCACACCGTGCAGCTGCGCCAGAGCCGCGTCCACTGGATCCACTGGGCTGGGTCTCGTCGTACAGGGCGGGTCGTGGATTTCGGCCACTATTGTCAGAGTCTGTAGGGGTAGAACGGTGGGACTTCTACGATGGGGAGAGATGGACATAATGGGCGTGGTGGGCGGTGTAAGGGTCCGAGCCGTCTTCGTGGTCTTAGGGGAAGAGGGAGAGAGACGTTGGGAGGCCGGAGGGTCTGGAGACACGCTCCGGCGTCTCCGCCTCGACGGCTTGCTCCGGGCGGCAGGTTCGGGCGTGTACAGGGAGTACTGGGAAGGCAGGGTTTGAGGTGGCTGGGACCTGGAAACCCTGGTCCCAGACTCCTGGGGGATTCGTGGCAGGTGAGGTGCGGGAAGAAGAGGAACGGTGGGGGGACAGGGGACCGTCGGGTCCTGCGAGGATTTGCTATGGGGAACAGGAAGCAGTGGCTGGGGGGGGTTTCGGCGGCAGGCCAGGGCGGCGTGCCGAGATGATAGAGCCGAGAGCAGCGGCATAGGACACCCCGGCCTCACCTCCCGACTCCGCACCCTGTCGCGTGCCTCACGGGGGCTAAGGAAGTCCGTCACCTGTAGGCCTCGGACCTCCTTCTCGAACCTGAAGAAAAGGCATTCTCGGGATGAAGAGGGATGTGCGCCTTCACAGTTCGAGCATTTGGTGTGTTAGGCACCTGTCAGGGTGGGGAAGTCGTCCACAGTGAACATAATGGATGCGGCTTGTCGACAAGCGGAGCTGACGTGTCCGATTTATTGCATTTGAAGCAACGGTCGGTCTGGGACGTATGGGCGGATAGAAAACTCGCATGAGCGCGGTCTCCCATACCCCATACAATACGGCCAGGGGGGATTAGTGAGTTAAAAGTAAGGAGCAGACGTGGGGTGGGGGAGGGGGTGCCTCCCTGTCGGGATGTGAAACGATAGATCTTAATAACTCCCTGGGGTGCGAGATCCTCCAGGAGCTCGTTCACTGCGACCGACAGTAGGCGGGTGGCGTAAATAGTGCCCTGACTCTGGTTCAGGCGAGGGTGTGGGGAAACGGACACCGAGCATCCAAGGACCTCAGTGATGGAAAGTAGGGCTTTCGTCTCTGCGGCTGAGCGTGATTTTACGAGGAGGGAGCCATCCTTCTGCGGGCGTACGTCATAGCGGCTGGAGTTGCTGTGGGTTCGGATCGCCTGGAACGTCCGTTCAGAGTTGTTCGGGAGGGACCCAGATGTAGGCCGAATCACCAGGAATTTGTGGATACTTGGAAGGAGAGGGAGGCTGTAGAGTCGAAATGTACTGGAATATTCAACGGTCGGTAGGACGGCCGTGAATGCCGGCTCCCCCGTCCGCCGCGAGGCTCTCTCCGCGGGGAGGTGGGCTGACGGCGGGTGAGGGGGGCATATGGGGAGAGCAAGAAGCCGGGTTGTGGGGGCAAGTCCTCGGTGGAACTTGACTTGCCCGAAGGTGCTGAAGTGGGCTGGGGCGAGGCCCCTGCTCTAGAGAGTGTAGGTCCAAGGGCGTATTCGAGGGACCGACTGGGGTCGGCAGGAAAAAAGGAGAGTGTAAGCGTTCCGCTTCCACAGGGGGGTCAACCCCATTGGTTGCGGTCTTCCAGTGGTAAAGGACTCGAGGGCCTGGTTGCCCACCACCCGAGTGTTGAGAGAAGGAGTAGTCCGGGAATGAGAAGCAGTAGTCGTAAGCCAGGGGGGAGGTGTCCATAGCTAAACAAAAAAGAACTTCATCCCCCGTGCGCATCCAGCCACCACCGACTCCAACAAGGGAAAGGCGAAGTGTGGGCACACTTGGTCCCACCGCCGATGGATGTCACGCAGGGGAGATACACCCGCACCCAGTCCCTGTGCCTGAAAGGCGGTCACTCTCATCCAACGCGCGGTGAAAAGTAGCAGGGACAGGGTTTGGGTTTGGTTGGAAAGCGACAAGGGTGCAGGGCAACCACCTCCCACACCCAAAGGCCAAGGAAAGGGTCAAAATCAAGGTCCAAAGAACAACGCCAAAAAAAAACAGGGAGAAGCCAGAAAGAATGGGTTAAAGGAAAAAGAAAGAAAAAGAAGCAGGAGATCAGCCGGGTCCCCAAACGGGCCCAATGGTCCACGAGGGCAGAGAAAGCCCTTACACCGAAGAAAGGTGTATTCCCACATTCGCCACAGAGGGACGCGCCCTATAGCTCCGGACAAAGCAAAGGGATATATATATATATATATATTTTTTTTTGTTCGGGAAGAACCGATTCGCCTCTATTTAAAAGGGCATATCTCAGTGGAAAAACAGAAAAAGTGAGAGGAAAGACAGAGGAAAAAGAAAGGGTGGAGGGGACAGTCGAAGTGGAAAAAGACCAAGGATGACAAGGACTGCAGGGTCGAGCCCCATCATCCTTGGGTGCTAGGGCCGGGAGGGCGCACATGAAACCTCCAGGAACAAGTACGTACAAACGAGCACAAAGAGCACGAGCTTAGAACCCCCTTGCGGGGATACATATATATATATATACACACACACACTCAGAATATATGTATTTTTTTTTTTTGTTCAAAGAATGACCGCTCATGGCCACCAAAAGAAAGGTGGATAGCAGAGCGAACACAGGACGAAGACTATGGAACAGCTAATGGAAATGAACAATAGACGGAAGAGGAGGAGGAGGAGGAGGAGGAGGAGGAGGAGGGGAAAAAAAAAAAAGAAAAAAAGCAGCAGCAGCAGAAAGATCATAGCGGAGTCACAGCCGGGAAAGAAGTCGGGAGCGAAAGAGGAAGGAGAACAACCCGGTTATCGAAAAGTAGGGACCTTCAGATAGAATAGCGCCAAGCCTATCACAAGGCCCGACGCTCTCCAAAAAGGGAAAATACTCTGCGCGCAGCGCAGAGTAAAGCGGACACACCACCAGGAGGTGGGCAACTGTAAGTAAAACGTTACAATTGGGACATCGGGGCACCCGATCCCCGGCCATCAAATAGCCATGGGTCAGGTGGGTGTGACCAATACGGAGGCGGGCCAAAGCCACCTCCTTATGGCGCGACCGATGGAAGGAAGAGGCCCAACATCCCAATTTGGGTTTAATCTTGCAAAGTTTGTTATCTGTAGCGCCATCCCAGCGACTCTGCCACCGGGAGCGCAAAAACCTATGGAAGCCAGGGATATAATCGGAAAAGGGGAGGGACACGGGTGAAACCTGTAGTCGGCACGCGGAACGGGCAGCTTGATCGGCAGCCTCATTTCCAGCCACGTTAACATGTGCTGGGACCCAGCAAAAGCCCACCTCCTTGCCACCAAAAGCGACAAGGATATGGCACAGTAGCTGGATTCGTCGGACCAGTGTTTTGACAGGGTCAAAACACTCCAGGCCATCCAGGTCACTGCGGGAATCCGAATAGATGACAAACGACCCATCCGGATGCTCCCGCACCACCTCCAGAGCGCTCAGAATGGCATAGAGCTCCGCCGTGAAAACGGAAGCCTCATCAGGGAGACGGGTACATCGGGGAGCAAGGGCAGACGACTGAGGAACAGCCGCGGCCCCAACGACCTCGAGCCATCCGTGAAGACCGCAACACATGCAGAGTGACACGCCGCATGCTGAAGGAACAGAGACCGAAGCAAGGCAGAGTCAGAATCGGCCCTGCGAACGGGGCGCAACGCCCTACAGCACGCAACAGGGGTGCTCTCCCAAGGTACAACACCCTTGAAAGAGACCGGTATAACGGATGGAGGAGGAGTGCCCATACCATCGAGGAGGGAGGTCACCGTGTCGGTGAAATACCAACCCCCATCCCGGCAGAACGCCCTCTCCACCACCTGGAACAGAGGAGAGTTGGGAAGACGGAGGATCCGGAGATAGTGCTTGGCAATGAGGAACGTCCTCCGATCCTCCAAGGGAGGGATGTCGCACTCAATCTGCAGACTATCAACCGGAGAGGAGCGGAAGGCGCCAGATGACATGCGCAGTCCTCTAGAGAGGACCGGATCCAGTATCCGAAGGGCCGTACGGGAGGCGGAGCCATACACCACACTCCCATAATCTAATTATGACTGTACCAGGGACACGTACAAACGGAGGAGTGTCCGCCTATCCGCGCCCCATGTAGTATGCGACAGATGTCCCAGTAAATCCAGGGTACGTCTTGTAGACTCGCGCAGCCGGCGGTGGTGGGGAACCCAGCTCAAACGGCTGTCGAAAACCATACCCAGGAAACGCACTGACTGAACGAGAGCCAGAGGCTGACCCCCGAGTGTAAGATTAAAGGTTGGGACGGCGCCGGATCCCCGTCTCCTCGACAGAAGGAAGGCCACACACGAAGTCTTCGGGGAAGACAGCGTAAGGCCCACCGACGACGCCCAGCGTTCAACCCGATTGACCGCGAGTTGGACTTGCCTCTCCACGAGGGGAGGACTCGTCCCCGCGGCATAGACAGCCAGATCGTCGGCGTAGATGGAACATCGCACCGAGGGGGGAAGGGCTCCCGGTAGCGCAGACATGACCAGATTGAAGCAGGAGACACTCAAGACACACCCCTGGGGCACCCCCTCCTCCTGAACATACAGGTCAGACAGGGCCGCCCCATTACGGACGCGGAAAGTGCGACGGCAGAGGAAGTTACGAAGAAATGTGGGCAAAAAGCCCACAAAACCAAGAGACTTCAAACGGTCCATGACAACTCCCCGACGGGTCGTGTCATAGGCCTTTTGGATATCGAAAAAGACGGCCAGAACAAGATTCCGGCAGGAAAAGGCCTCCCGTACATCATGACCAAGGAGGAGAAGGGGGTCCAGAGTACCCCGAAATCGACGAAAGCCATACTGGGTCGGGGGGTATAACCCAAGCGACTCCAGTGTAAAGGAAAGTCGGACGGCCACCATCTTTTCGAGGAGCTTGCATAAGCAGCTCGTCAAGGCGATAGGCCGATAGCCCGCCACCTCCGCCGGATCCTTGCCCAGCTTAGGTATCGGGACCACAATCGCCTCCCTCCAACGGGAAGGGAACGACCCGACAACCCACACCCGGTTGAAAAGATCCAGCAAGAAGTGTAGGGCCATCGGGTGCAGATTCCAAATAGTCATACGGAATGTCATCAGGGCCAGGGGCGGAAGAACGACGGGTTGCCAAGGCAGCCCGAAGGTCCCGCATCGTAAAGAGACGGTTATAGGGCTCGTTCCCAGGCGGCGGGAACGTAACATTCGACAGAGGACGATCCGCAGCTGAAGGCAAACGGGAAACCGCAGCAAAAGCCTCAGCCAGCCGATCGGCCACAGCAGCAGGATCCGAAAGGAAGCCGTCCCCGTCCCGAAGGACAGGGCGACTAGCAGGGACCGGCTTCCCCTCGATACTACGTACCTTCCGCCACACAGCAGCAGAAGGGTAGACGAGGAAATGCCGGACACAAAAGCACGCCAAGAGGCCCGACGGGCCAGCTTGAGAGTCCGGCGGGCGAAAGCCTTCGCCCGCCGCATCTCAATCAAGTGGTCCGCGCGCCGAGTGCGGTGGAAGCGGCGCGTCGCCCTCTTCCTCTCGCACACCGCCCGGTGACATGCTGGAGTCCACCACGGGAGGCTACGCGTCCGCGGGTTACTGGAAGATCGAGGAATACAGTCCTCCGCGACGCCCATCAACACCCGCTCGAAGAACTCCAAGCTCTCATCCACAGAGCCAAAGCTCAACACCGAACGGACAATGACGGAACGAGCTCTGAAGGATGGCCAGTCAACCCGCGCAAGGCACCACCTCGGTCGAGACGAGACACCCGGCTGCGGTCCGACCGGCTCAAGACAGACTGGGTAATGATCACTGCCATAAGAGTCCCCCAACACCTTCCACGAAAAATCGAGTAAGGCATCGAGGGACACCAAGGAGATCAATACTTAGGCTGACCATATTTCCTTGAGACAAAAACGGGACATTGGGATGGCAAAAAAGGGACGGGGTTATGTAATATTCTGTATTCATGAAAAAGTAAGTACATAAACCGGGACAAAATTGACATTTTTATTAAAACGACGGGACGGCCAGGAAATATAAAACAAACGGTACTGTCCCCTTCAAAACGGTACGTATGGTCAGCCTATCAATACAGGTAAATGAACCCGTGGGTTCGTGGAAGTAGGTGGGTTCACCGGAATTGAGGCACGCAAAGGAAAGTTCCTCCATTAAGGAGAGCAACATACCGGCAACATTAGTCGACCGGACATCTCCCCAAGCCGGGTCGCGACTGTTAAAGTCCCCGAGGAGGAGAAACGGTCGAGACAGTTGCAACACCAACTGGCGAACCGCGTCGCGAGGAGGGTCATGAGGAGGAATATAAATCGAGCAGGCAGTGTACTGGCGATCTAAAAAGAGCCGCACAGCCACAGCCTGCAAGGAAGTGCGAAGAGGCACACCTCGCGATGGTAACGAATGATGCACATAAATCGCCGCACCCCGCCGGCGTGTGCTCATCCGGGGTGCAAGGGAAACCAACATAGCCAGAGAGACGAGGGAGTCCCGCGCAGCCAGGATAGTCTCCTGGAGACAAACACAGGAAGGCCGCTCGCTCTCCAGCAGGGAGGCAAGGTTCTCCCAGTTAGCTAAAAGCCCCCTACAGTTCCAATACAAAATGGAACTGCAAAGGGAAGTGGCATTATAAGAGGCAGAGAAAACAGAGAAATAGCCACGGACCAAGCTGAGCAGCAAACTCAACGGTCCGTAATCAGGGGACGGAATCGGCTTCCCCGACTCACCCCGAACGGGGGAGGTAGGGGCCACCGACCCCGCAGCTGCTTCACCCGTAGTAGAACGAGAGGTGGAGTGTGGAACAGGGACTTCAGAGGGGGGGGGGCTTCCATGGGGGGGGGGGGAGAGACGACGAGACGGGCCCAGCCGAAACCCCCCGTCAAACCAGACAAGGACTGACGGGGGGGGGGGGGAAGGAAGGGTCCACCACAGGTGGGAGAGGTAGATCCAGGAGAGACCTGACCACTCTCAGCAGGAGCCGAAGGGAAAGAGACTCCATGAAGAAGGGCCAGGCTCCTCTCGACCGGGTCCACCATGGGAACAGAGTCAGTAATCGAGGGTGTCATGGGGCGGTGTATCTCAACCGACACCCGGACACTGGTTGGGGCACCGGGAGGTGACGCCTCACCAGCCCTCCGTATAGGGAGGGGGGGTCCCGAGCGGATCAGGAGCGGCGCGCCGCTTCCCCTCCGGTGAAGAAGGGGAAGCAGGGCGAGCAGCGGTCATGATCGGGTTTGGAGGACTCCGACCACGGCGACGTTTCCTCCTCCCCTTCGGGGTATCACCTTCCCCACCCGAGAGACGAGTAGGCAAGGATCCAGACCCCAAGGCCGGAGAGGGAGAAGGGGCACTTGTAGGCAGGGAATCAGATGGGATGTCTGAAAGTGAGGCAGAGGAACAAGAAGGTCCCGCGGCGCCAGAAGGACCACCAACCACCGGAACTTCCAGGGAGGGGGGCACCACTCCGGTAGACGCCGGGGTAGCACGGGAGGGGCCCGAGAACCCGCCAGGGCCAAGAGCCGCAGCATAGGACAACCCCCGCCGCGGCTCCCGGTCACGGACCCTATCGCGCACTAAGGAATTCGGTAGTCCTTAAGGACCGCACCTCGAATTCAAACTTGAAAACGGGGAAGTCCCGAGGAGGAGGAAGAGTGGGCCCCCGAGGAGGAGGAAGAGTGGGCCCCCGAGCAGTTCGAGCACCGCGGGGGCTTCGTGCGGTGTAGGGTGCGCAGGCCCACCGCAGCGGACACATAGCTTACCCTCACGGCGGCACGCAGAACTAACATGGCCGAACCGGTTGCAGCCAAAGCAGCGAACCGGGTCAGGCACATATGGTCGCACCGAAAACTCACACAACCGGCGATCACCCACGCCCCAGAACACCTGGGCCGGAGGCACAAGGGAGTCAAAGGTCAGGAGCAGACGAGCGGACGGGGTAAGAGCACCATCTCGGCGCGACGAAAAGCGGAAGACCTTCGTTACCCCCTGGGAGGCAAGATCCTCCTGCAACTCGCCAACCGGTATTGACAGCAAACGGGAAGCGAAAATGGTGCCCTGACAGCTATTCAATTGCGGATGGGGTCACAGAAACTCTGCAACCCAAAACATCCTGCAACTGTAGAAGAGACGCAGTCACCCCCGAAGAACGGGACTTGAAAAGAAAAGACCCATCCTTCAGAGCGCGGATATCATAACGACAGGGAACCCCCACCGTCTTAAAGCGCTGAAACACCCGTTCCGAGTTGCCCGGAAGGGAGCCAGCGGAAGGGCGGAGAACAAGGAACCTGTCCACCGGACAGAAATTGACAGCAGGGACAGGTCCATGTGTAACAGTAACCGAGAGTGGGCGAGAGAACGAGGGCCGCGAAGACCCCGCCCTACGGCCACCACGAGTCCGGCCACGAGAGCCAGACGCCGCAGAGGACGAGAGGGGGCCATACGGCTTTAAGGTCAATCCAGCGGAGGCAGAGGCCGCTGAACGACCAGAAGTAGAAGTCTTATCCAAATCCAAGGGCGGGCCAGAGTCGTCAACAGGAGGGGATTGAAGTTTTGAAATTGAACCCATAAACAATAGCTTTACAAAAAGGCAGCCTCGGACCCAAGGCAATGCACCATCCGCCGCTGCATCGTTCAAGGCGCAGGCCCAACGTCCCGGGTAGCCCGCCCCCCAACCTGACTGTCGTTTAAAAACAGCAGATTGGCACTACGGAGATTTGTCCGTTAAGGGCCAAGCAAAGACCCAATCCAGACGCAGCAGCGGTCCGGGCGCCCGTACCGTCCCCAGAGCACGGCTCAGCCACGGAGCGATGCCCCCCGGCGGGTGCACCCAATGACCCAAGACTGCAAAATACAAACAGAGGGGAGGGGGATACTACAATTGACAGAGGCACAAGACCGAGTCAAGACAAAAGAAATTCCGGGGGGGGGGGGGGAAGGTAACTCTTCGCCCACATCCCGCGAGGAGTTGAGGAAACCCCAACCCACGAGGTGTACTAGCCCCCTCGGCCCGGCAAGCCGAAGTACCTAATCGAGGGGGTATATATATATGGAGGAATATGAAAACAATCGTTAAAATTCTTCATACCTTTAACTCAAACGTTTTGATCTTAAAAATATTTTTTATAATAAAAAAAAAACGTATAAATACAGAATATGTATATATCGTATTATAAACATTATGAGGCTAAAACACAAAACACACCTACAATAAGAGATGCCGGAGAGAGACTGGAGCCACATTAAAGAGAAAGTGGGAGAACATCTCGAAAAATGAATAGTTGGTCGGCCTTTCCACTTTGGTCCGGGTTAGGTTAGGTTAGGTTATGATTAGTTACGCTAATGTTGGGTTAGGTTATGATGTTAAAATAAGTTAGGTTAGGGAATATTAGCCCTTCTCATTTGGCTTTGTTTCAATAACGAAAACATCGTATCTCATATAGACTCGCTTTTGTCAAATAAGAGTTTTTCACTTCTGGTCATTTTCATTTGAGGACCGGAACTGGGAATGGCATAGAATGGGAAATAATCAATCATTTGGCCACGACAAATGGCAAAATAAAAGTTAATATATACTCTTATGTAGGAAGGAGGGACCAAGGACGAATACCCTCCAAAATGACCTTCCTCCTACATAGAAGAAGAAGAAAGCCAAAATCAAGGTCCAAGTTTTTCGAGTTGCCTGGAAGGTGGACAGTCTGCGTTTGAAAGATTGGAAGTTACAAACAAAGGAAAAGGTTGGAGGGGTTGCGGGCATTCGGGTATTGGCCCCGCCTTCTCGCATAAAAATATAATCATAAGCTTTTTCTAAATCAACGACAACTGCAATTCCTCGCCTCTTACTGACCGTCTTCAATCCCTCTCTCTTCGCCGCAGTCTCCCAACTTTTACTGTCGCTATTATAACGGACACTGTTCCTCCTTTAACACCGGGTATGGATACGATCCATAACTCCATTGTGCGGAAAAAAAAAAGTAGAAAAAAAAAATTAGAATAATAATTTTGTAGTGATTTTAGGAGTCATTTTAAACCCCTCAATCTTTCATCTATTCAACCAACCGGCCAACTCTGGAAGTCTTTCTCAATCCATCTTCCTCCTTGTCTGTGACCTCCAATCTTTCAAAGGCAGTCTCTCTAGGCATCCCCAAAACCCCGGACCTCGATTTTGGCTCTCTTCTATGGGTGGGGCGCTTTTGCAGGCATCGCCCTTAGCCACATCTTCCCGCATAAAAATAAAATAAACTTCTTGAAAAAGGCCTATCACACTCCAATCGAAAAAATTACAGTTGTCGAGCGGAATCATTCGAAATCGTTAACCATGTTCATAGTATTAGGGACAACTCGTCAACGATACCAGTCGATAATAATTGGTACTGATGGTGGGGTCTTTACCAGTTTCTGGAAATGGAATAAGAAGAACAGAGGGTTGACGAGTAAATAGACACCTCCTTCGAGTTTCCATAGCTTTTGGTTTGATAATAAAAGTCAATAAATAATAAAAAATTTATCTAATAAATATATTTAAAATCGCGTTGCTTTCCATTTGCATTACGTAAAACTGACACACGGTTTGGTATTCCATCGATGAGCTTTGACATTTGTTCTCGAGGACAATGATCGTGGTGTCTATTCACTTATATCAACCCTCTGTACAGTAATTTGTAGCGCACGAGTGAGCCTGAAGCTAATCTTGAGAGAATGAGAGGACTTCAAATGCCAAATTTAAGGACCACAAAAGACAAGGAACCTTATTCGAAAAGTTTTAATTAGCGTGATCACACAAAAATAGTGGAATAATAATAATTAATAATAATAATAATTTAATAATAATGAATAATAATAATAATAATAACAGACACCTCTACTTAAACAATGAAGTGTGAAGAGGACTAAATGCACATCTTTAATGGCACAGATAATAATAATAATAATAATATAATTAGCCAGTGCAAAAAATGGGTTAAAATTAATGGCAAATGATGTTACAATCAATCATGGTTATCTTAGAGCAATAACACTCGTTCCACTTTTAAAAAGAAAGAATTACAAAATAAATCTTATAAACTAGTAGGTAATTTTTTTTTTTTTAAACTTTTTAACTTCCATCTTGAGAAAGTGGGTGTAAACGTGAAGTGAGAATGAGGAAACTTAAGACTAACGATAAAAGTACAAAAATCGTGACAAAATTATTATTAATAATGTTATTCACAATTCCAATCCTTTTGTTAGAATCGTCCATTTTTGTTATAATACAAACAATGAAAGAGTAATAAATCTACTAATTTTAGTAAAAGATAGTAACTTAAGTAAGGCATTTCAGTGAAGATATAAACCTAAAGATAAATTATTATTATTATTACTAGTATAAAAATGAATAAGATTTTTCTATACACAATAATTCTAATAAAAAAAAATAAAAAAATTGATATGAATTACATAAGTTCATATTTCGAGCTCCAAACTGTGAAATAAAGGGTGATCCAGAGAAATGGGACCCAAAAGAAACCCCTGTAACTCTTAAAGTATAAGTCCTTTTATAAAATCATACGCATCATTCGAAAGAGGATAGTTACAAGTTTGTACAGGATTGTATAGGTTTTGAAAATACAAGACAAGATAAGATACAAAACAAAATAAAAGTGTTAGTTAAAACCAGTGGTGGGCACGCGCAACGATTTTTGTAGCGCCGCAACCGCAACCGCAACTCTGCTGAAATAGTTGCGCCGCACGCGCAAGCGCAACCCTTTTCAAAAAGTTGCGCCGCAAGCGCAAGCGCAACCAAAAATGTTGCGCCGCAACTTTTTGGGGCGCAACTGCCCACCTTTGCATGATTTAACGTATATCTGCAGTGGTGGGCACGCGCAACGATTTTTGTAGCGCCGCAGCCGCAACCGCAACTCTGCTGAAATAGTTGCGCCGCACGCGCAAGCGCAACCCTTTTCAAAAAGTTGCCCCGCAAGCGCAAGCGCAACCAAAAATGTTGCGCCGCAAGTTGCGGCGCAACTGCCCACCTTTGGTTAAAACTAACCCTTCAAGATGACTGCATGGACTGTGGAACAGCTGCGTTTCATAACTGAGCAATATTCTGAGCATGGAAGAAGTGTAGTTTCAGCTCTTAGAAGGTGATTTTGACATCTGAAAATTTGTCTTGAAAGATCTTTGAGCTGAAACTACACTTCTTCCATGCTCATAATATTGCTCAGTTATGAAACGCAGCTGTTCCGCAGTCCATGCAGTCATATTGAAGGGTTAGTTTTAACTAACACTTTTATTTTGTTTTGTATCTTGTCTTGTATTGTCAAAACCTATACAATCCTGTACAAACTTGTAACTATCCTCTTTCGAATGATGCGTATAATTTTATAAAAGGACTTATACTTTAAGAGTTACAGGGGTTTCTTTTGGGTCCCATTTCTCTGGATCACCCTTTATTAACATAAAATTGGTAAAAAGAAGTCTTAAAAATAATTTTAAACAATTTCCTATTGCACGTTAAAATAAAGAAAAACATCTAACAAACTATACAAAGAAAATCCTTCGATAAAATTTCAACGAACATATTTTGAAACAACATTTCAAAACAAAATTTAGCGTATTTTGGTTTCAACGAATGGTTTTTCAATTACTACTACTACTACTACTACTACTACTACTACTGAATTCAAATTTGATGTTGAAGCTAGTCTGTTAGACCATATTAAATAAATTAAAAGCATAATAAAAAATTTAAATTAATAACATGGCACAAATTATACAAATATAACGTTAATAATAATAATAATAATAATAATAATTAGGCCCTACTTGCGTAGACATTTTAAGAAGCAAATTGTATACATAAATTAAATTCATGTTTTTGGGCCCAATGTTTGTTCGTTAAATTGAAAGTTTGGCAAAATTTTACTATTTACTGGAAGCAGCAGCAGCAGCAGCAGCGACATCATCATTAAAACAAAGATTCTTTAATAAGCCAATCCTATTCTAAAGCCAAAATACTTTTCTTAGTGGAGCGATTCCATACAAACATGAAATAAACATGAATTTTATTTATACAACAAGCGTGAAGCCCATAATTATACGCAATAGCAACTTTAAGTTAATTAACCTATTTCTAAATCGTACTTTATAATACTTGGGTAAATTTACTAAAATCATGAAGGCAATACAACAATCAGTTTTAATTTTTTTAGTTATATTTCTATTACCCAATAAATTAAGATCTACGATGTAAACTAATTCGAGGCTTTTTGTAATAAGTAGGTTTTATAGAATATACTTTGGAAACCTGATTTCGTACTACTCTTATCGTGTGTGGGCGGAGTCAAAATTGGACGTGAAGCTTTTTCAATCTAACCTTACCGCACATAATTACAAATAGTATATATTTATTTCTTTTTTTTCTTTTTACAATAAATTCACCTCCTCCTTAAATCAATTTAGCATTAGAAATTTTCCCCAAATAATTATTTACGAGGGGACCTATCTTCTCTTAGAACAGAACTTAAAAACGGTCAATTCCAGAAATAGTAAATGGTAATGAAAATTTGTTTAAATTAGGAAAATAAGCGAACCAGTTCACGAAAAACGATATTCAAAATGCGAGTAGAGCGATGGTTTAAAACTTTTTACTAATTTATCTACTTTACTCATCCGCTTTTAGCTAATAAAAAAAAATGACGTTTAACGATTATCAGAATCGTAGGAAAACTGTAGCGAGTGGACGAGGAAAAGTTGGTCAAGTCACGGGCACCAGAAACGAGTACGCAAAACACAGTCGCTGATTGGCCCAAACGTTTAAAGCTAACGACTGACTGACTGAAACTTCATCGCAGATTTTAGCCCTGCCTCGAAGGCTACATCTCGGCGTTAGACCAATATCCATTTGGCTTATAGAATAAACCAAAAACTATCGTTGATTAGTCAATCAACAAGGGCGTTTGGTATGATAGTTTCTTTTGCCCGTGACTATGCCACTTTTTTCACACGCACTTATTACAAAACAATTTGATCATTTCTCTTTAAATAAAAACTTAAAATTTTTAAATAGGTCTATGTTATATATACTGCATATATTATTTTGTCAGCTAAGCTGCTTCTCCCATCTTAACCAACCAATATTTAGTGAATGATTCTAAGAACTTTATTACACACCTATCTGCCAACCGTTACTGCCAATTCAAGGAAAAAAAAAAAAAAAAAAAAAAGCGTGAACCAACATTTAGTAATAAAGTTCATATTTTTAAAGTTTAGTAAATCTGCAAACAGTAACACAAATTCACATAATCAATACAATTAATAAACAGAACAATAAAAAATATTTTATATATATATGAAAAAATAAATAAAATTTTGTAACGAATAATGAGTAACAGTGTATGTATCCTCCCGATATTCTACAAGTTTGATACAAGAACACGAGTGTTGTATATATTTCAGTATAATGAATTAGACTTAGGTTAGCATAAGCACTTTATCTAACAGCATTATAAGCATTTTATTCCTTATAAATTATTCCTTTAATAATAATAATAATTACAATTAACATTACGGCTTCATGATACGCGTGAAAATCGTACATACAGAATATAATGTTATATTAATCAGTTCATCTAACACGTACTCGAAAACTTTTAACTTTAAAGAGAGTTTTTATCTTCCTCATTTTCAAAAGTTTTCTATTTGCACTTAATTGCAAAGAGCCATTTCACGAGACACACTTTCACAAACACTGTTGAAATGAAAATACTGTACCGTAAAAGCTCCTTTATGAATGACGCGATGTATCCTATCTTACCTATGAATAAAATATGGATGAATAGTCGTGTAATTATACCGAAATGAATATAAGCGGAGGAAGCGATATTTCATACAAACTTTTTAAGTTTTTCCCTCCTTTTTTGGTAATAAAAAGGAATACGAAAGCTCAAACTACGCTTCATCTCATTCCCATTGGCCTTTCGCGAGTAGGAATGCTCGAATTGGAAATTCAAATTTGGATAAAAGTAAAAAGGAGGTTGTGACGCAATTGAGAGGTACTTCCATGAAAAATTTAAAGTGGGAAATTCTACATTGGGAATAAATCAACCCGAGAATCGCCTCTTTCGGGATTCCCGATCTCGAGCGAAGGATGAAATGAGAATTACTAAATATGGAGAGAGAGAGAGAGAATCATTAAAATAAGCACATAATAATATAATAAAATAAAAATACATACCAATGAAGTACGCGGTATTCTCTTCAGCTTTTAAAATTGTCATAAAGGAGAACAAAATCATATAGTCCAATTTCGGAACTCTAAGAATTTTTTACCTTGAACAAAATATGGCAATAATGTTTTGCCAATTGCATTTAAAATGTTTTCTATACTCATTATAGTATTCAGAGGACATACGATTTTTATGAATAAAACATAAGCACGTTAAAAGTAGGCTAGGCCTATCTATACCTTATTAATTATACATCATTTAAAATCTGGCAATTACATTAAAGGTAAATGCTCAATTTCCACTGATACAGTTTACGGACAAGAGGATCCACTCTTTTTGCGTATCTTCTGTCTTAATACCGTACCTATGATACTGCAGCAAAATTCTTACGCGTTATATACGCGTGAAAATCCCGAAAACAAGCTAAATTAATATGGCCAATATCACCTACGAGGCCCAATTTGAAGATTCAGAAACACGTATTGTCAACCAATTTGGTTCAAACATCAAGGGAGCAAAAGTGAAAACTAGTAACCGATCAAACGATTATTCACCACTACCCATCATTAATTTTGCACCTAATAGATTTCCTCCATCTTGGGAAACTAAACAAAATTCACGACAAAACTGAAAAGTTATACGCTGGCATCTTCTCAACCGACAGTTTTAACTACGCTGAACTACTACTACTACTCACGATTTGTCTACATCAAAGTAGTCTCCATTTGACGAAGCAGCGAAACTTTTCACTTAAAACGAAAACATAATAGGCTATCGCTATCTGTACATTTTCGCTCCAGAACTGAAGCAGGTTTCACTTTCAGAGCTGCCAAATGTTTGACTACTTTCACACGTAAATAAAACAAGGCCAAAAAGAAAAAGATATCGGATAATGATGATGATGATAATGATGATAATGATGATAATAATAATAATAATAATAATAATAATAATAATAATAATAATAATAATAATAATAATAATAATAATAATAATAATAATAATAATAATAATAGTCACGTATAACGCCAGGTGTGCGAATACTATATAACACTGAAAATTTTGTAGTTGGTAATAATCAATAAGGAAATCCAGAAACTGGCACAGAGCTCAGGCCAACGAATGTGGCCCATTGCGCCAACTACTACTGCATGATTATTACGAGCACCATCGGGATTCGAGACCCCGACCTCAATGTCTTTACTTCGCTTACTGGGAAACGGTGTACGCCACTGAGATACGGGTGCTGGCAAATTTTGTAATTACCGAGATTATATTTCTTGTCATCGAGTGCTACGTCAAAATTTCTTTGGTACTATTTGTACTGTACTTCGTAAAAAGGCCAAAACTTTAAGCAATTTAACAATTAGAATACTTTAAAAGACAACATATACAATTTTCAACGGTTTACGATAAAATATTAAGGGCTCCCGGATTATGTTTTAACTGTCACCAACTCCTGGCAATGTAGTCAAGTAAAGCAACCTGGAAAAGAAGGTTCACTCGCTTCGCTAACGGTGAAATCTGCTTCGTTTCTGGAGAAAAAATTTACAACATTATCCATTTCCTTCGCGTAAACTGAACTGAACGGCTTCCTTTAACCCATTCGCCAAACGGAGGACGTAAATACTTCAAAACTAAAGATATATAAAACCGCTTTAATGTATGAAGTGAAATAAACGTTTTAGTTGTACGGCAAATTTGTACTTTTAAAATTATCTAACTGATATTTTAAATTAAAATTCTTTAAAATGGCTTTACAGACACCTTTGAAAAGATTTCAAACTAAATATGAATCTTGATATCAGATCACGTCTTAGAACGGGATTATGATTCTTTGTGAAGAAAAACGGACACTTAAAACGGCAACTTAATTTAGCAATGAAGACCCGCATGGTAAAGGCATAGGCGGATTGGCCGAAAAACCCAGGATATCCCAAAATGAGATGAATATGGGGCTGTCCTGTCTGAGGGTTTACACTACTACTATGTGGAAAATTAAAAAATTATCCTCTTTAAAAAACTTTCATTGCAAACTATCTATGTTGATCGCAATATATATAACTTGCCTGCAATATTAAGCTGGGCTTAACATCTGATTCTAGCAAACAGTTATCTTAAAACTTAAATGGAACTAGTTTTTAGTTTTTCGTCTACATTAATGTTCACTCGTCCTCGGCTTCGAATAATACACAATGGTTAGCCACATTATTACTAATAGACTTAAAAAAAATTCTTTAAATACTCGAATTGACTTTACTCTTAGGCATTTAAAAGCAGTCGGCATATTCCTATCCACGAGTTGGAAAACGTTCGAGCGTAAATTAATAAAAAAAGTCATAGGACATTTGGCTATAAAACGAAAGCCTCTCACTTCGGACTGTGTACAACTGTACATCTACTCAACAGAAAAAAAAAAAAACCTTGAAAAAAGTAAAAAGGGAAAAATGACAAAATAGCGTGAAAAGTTTGCCAAAACAAGGATTTTCGAGGCCCCGCAAAATGGAATTAAAATAAGGCTTAAAAATTAAGTTAACAGCAGGCAACTTCATTGCGTGTATTTCAGGCAATCATCTACTGTTTCAAATGAATTTTCCTACATAGATTATATTGCTTAAAAGCACGAAAGGATCAAAGAAAGATATGTATATTCGTAAAATGACTGTACATAACCTATTGTATAGTTCTACCATCTTTACGTCATGCGTTTATTTTAATGTCCCCAAAATTCAACAAAATCCAACAAAATCCAGAATCCTTCACGAAACATTAATACAAAGTCTCCCTATGATGTTACTTGTACAGACAAAAAAGGAAGCCGGTGCACCAAACTCTAAGACTACGCTGTTAACCTTATAAACAGAAAACCTCATCTTTGAATAAGATTTAAAAAATTCTCCTAACAAATCGGACCTACGGGGTTTTGTTATACCTTAACAAAACTGACTGTACTGTATATGGAAAACAAAATGGCACTTAAAAAAAAATATATATATATCACTGAAGAAGACCATAATAATAATACAGCTCATAGCCAACCTTAACATGGCAATCAAACGGGTAATATCTTTCAACCAAATTCAAGACTTCTTGTGGGAAATTCAATGAAATTGTAAAAGGAGGTCAGAGATGTTAGTTAACTAAAAACTTTAACGAAGGAAATTTGGTATTACATAAAATAAAAATAATGTCGTACATAAAAGTATGGAACAGAAAAAATATTTAAATGATTACACTGATCGTAATCAATCTCAATATTTCCCCTTCGGTGAGCAAGTTCTGCTTCAACAAAAAATAACTGAACTAAACAAAGCATCATCGTATAAATTAATGTAAAAAACTATTTAAAACAAATAAGTTACCTTTCATATATTAATTAATTAATGTCTTTAAAAAAAAAAAAAAAAAAAAATCCTTTTTTCAGACGAAACATTTCATTTTAAAATATGTCTTATATTAAAAAACATCATTTCATATGCCATTTTGAAGCGAACATGAAAAACAGCAATTGCGTTCTTTAAATTGAAAGCATCAATAAAAGGCAGAAACTCTAATGATAATTACTACTTATACCTTATTTATGTAGAACTTATCACTTATTATAGGTTAGCATCGTCTCACAAATGAAATCTTGATTAAGGGTAAAATCCCAAAACTTTGATGAAAAGATCAACATTTATAATCTAATTTCTTTGGTGATAAAGTCGACTTTAATATACAAATAAAGTCATTTGGTTTAATTTTCACGTAAAGTGAAAATATTAACGCATTTTTAAGAGTTCTACATTTGCTTTTATTAAGATGAGATGTCATGGGAAATTATTCAAGTATCGGAGATTTAACAGCGTTCATAAGAAACCTTTTATTTATTTATCTCATTTCTACTTCAATCATCTTTCTGCTCGACGCTAATAATCTACGTCGTCGTCATCATCATCATCATCATCATCATAACGCGCTAAACGAGAAATCTCGTATAATTCTCGGTAATAATCAAGATTTCAATAGTAAAAGAATGCGGGTTAATTACACAAAAAAGTATATTGTCAATCTTACCTTAAGATAGTAGTAATGAAAATTGCGCAGGGGCAATTTAAGAATTGTACTAACAATCGCTACGTACGTTGGTTCTTTTCTGTTTCTCAAAACTTAAAAGGTAAAAGCATTCTATAGGTGTATCCCTGTTTGCCAAAAGTTTGTCTTAGAAATCAGCTAATCAAGAGGCACGTAAATAACCTTTGTGGATGTTTACTTTTAGCTAAAACATAAAATAAATTTATATATGTATATGTATATATATATATAAACTTATTACGGCTAATATGAAAGCTTAATTAATAATATAAAATACTAAAATCATTTATAAAATAAGAATATTTACCTACATTTATTTATATATAAATATATAGGCCTATGTCTGAAAATTTTTAGAAAAATAACTTGCTATAAAAATTGATAATTAATTTTATTTATCTAATTATATATATACTCCAAATTTATTAATCTTTTGGTCAATGCTAAAACTGGACAAACAAGATTTTTTAATTAAAAATAATCGGTATAATTTTAAATTTTGCCAAAAGCAGCATAGCAAAAATCAAAGATATTTTATACAAATTATTTAAAAGGATAATACAAAAAAGGTTCTTCAGTTTAATTTAAATCAAGCAAAGTACTTAAAACTTAAAGTATATCATTGCTGAAATCTAAATCTAGTATTGTCTTAAGCAGTATGGCATAATGGTAAATCATACAAACATTAACAGTAAACACCAATTATGGCAACGAAAAATCACTTAAAAATGAGAGCATTTTATGGCATTTGAAATGGAGAAAAACTGGGAAAAAAAAAACTGAACAAAGATGAGAGAAAACATGATAGAAAAGGAAGATACGTAAAATTTAACTGAATGGCATTCTGTCCATTGTCTAATGCCACTCACTAGAGGCAGGAAGAAGAGGCGTGAATGGATCTGGGTAAAGCATTGGAGGACAAGAACTCTTGGTTGTCTCGCATTCCTTCCTCAGGAGAAGGAAGAGATCCGGTCGCTTGGTGCTCCCATCTGAGTCAGAACTTTATCCAACCACTGCAGCGGGCCATTAAGGTGAATCTCAATCCAGCAAGGTGTCGACGTCACGTCTTGACGGTGGTATTCGGCACCCCAGCCTTTTACAAAGGACATTCTGCAGCAAGATAAACGCAATAATAAAAGAAGGTGCTTCAGTTATAAAGATATTACCATATCATGTTAGAAAAACAGCCTTCCTATTTTCTTTAATACTCAACATCTTTATATGGATATTTCATTAATACATGGTACGCGTCTCGTCTATTCAATTAGCAGAAATTTAGATTTTTTTCCTACACTTTTTTCTATTACTAAATACAATATTCTTTGAAAGCAATATACGAGGATTAATCTGAACGTATACTGATAAACTATAAAGTCTACCGCCAATGTCCGCAAACTTTCAGACTGACCCTCGTACTGTTAATAATAATGCCAATAAATTTAAAATAAATATATAAAATGGACCTTATAGTGCACATCTTGGTCAAATCAAAGACAGCTTCATAACCATGGTTTACACTCTGAGAGAGAAGCTGCGCAAACTCCTGATTGTTAAAGATCTTGAGAGAACAACCCGGGGGGATTTTGCACACGGTTGAAGGATGGAATCCATGATGATGGTTACAGTTGCGAGATTGCACAAAAATGGCAGAGTCTGACAAGCACTCGGCGTACACTTCGCCTCCAACGTAATACAAATGAACTCCTGTTAGGAATTAGTATTAAGTGAAACTGAACTACAAAACAGTCCGGATGGTCAGACCAACCGGGTCTGAGCACAAACCTATGTTTTATACTGAAGGTTCTCTAATTAAATGTAAAAATTAGTGGTAATTGACTGTTCTGATGTAATTCACTTTTTATCACTCCAACAACGAACAAAATCCTTAAAAATGTTCTCACAGAGGATAAGACCACGAGTGAGAGAGACAGAGAGGTTTAATTTGAGCATAAGGGCTACATTAAAAATACTTTTATTTGTTAATAATTGTGATGAAGAAAGTCAAAGAAGAAAGAGGGTCTATGAAGAGACTAGTGTGGCAGAAGCAGCAGTATTTAACAAGTTTGGAAGGAGGATGAATGAGAATTATTATTATTATTATTTATTACTATTACTCGCCATTTTGACTTCTCTTGTATAATAAACTAAATTCCATTAATTTTTCCCAAAAAGCTTTCTGCTTCCAACAGGACATTCAAATTAGAATACTGACAATATATTAATGCCATTCCCCCCCCCCCCCTTTATTTTACCACCGATTCGTACCTAGTGTGGTACATATCTCAGCGAGGCAGTGGGTGAGTGGTGTTACTGAGTTGGGGATGATATACCAGTGGGGGGATGTAGTGTTCAGTTACTGGGGAGTGGGTATGGGGGGGGCCTGGTCTCAGACCCGTTGAAACAGGTGGGAATAAGTGAGGAAACGGGAAATCGCTTCACCCGAAAAATGGGGACCCTCAGCGAGCATGAATTGTAGACGCTCGGGTATGGGAATTTCGGCTAAGTGAGGGAAACATCTACAACGAAGAGCGGACAAGTTTGGACATTCGACCAGGAGATGTACGACAGTGATGGGAGTATGACAGGTAGGGCAGAGCGGGGCTGGCGATTTAGCCATTAGGTGACCATAAGTAATGCGTGTGTGTCCTATGCGGAGACGGGCTATAATCACTTCTTTATGTCGGGACCAGTGGGAGGAGGAGGCCCAGTATCCTACTTGCGGTTTGATCGTATGAAGTTTGTTTTGTGTGGCCTGGTCCCATTCCCGTTGCCAAATGGAACGGAAATGGGAGCGGAGAGCCGGGAGGAGGCCGGCAGTAAGCAGGCTGACTTTGCCGTGCGGTCCGCCTCCTCGTTACCCTGGATGTCGACAGGTGCCCTGGACCCAGCAGAAGGCGACTGTCTTGTGTCGGAAGGCTGTTAAAAAATGGAAAATTTGCTGGATGGTACAGACGAGTGGATGAGGGGGGTTACATCTCTCTAAGCCCTAAGGAGAGAAGTGCGCTTTGGGAATCTGAATATATGACGAAAGAGCTGGCAGAGTGAGTGCGCACTATGTCTAGGGCCTCCTTAATCGCGAAAAGTTCTGCCGAGAAAACGGAGGTCTCGCGGGGCAAGCTGACGCCTCGAGAAAGTGGTTGGGTCAGTATCACCGCTGAGGCGGCCGCACCAATCTCCGAACGGGAACCATCCGTATAAATGGGGACTGTGTCCGGATGTTGGGTTGCATGTTCACGGAAGAGTGACCTGTATACCGTAGCACTCGTTGTATTCTTCGGTAGAGCACACAGGTCCCTGCAAAACTTGATAGGGGTGAGGAGCCAGGGGGGGTTAAATGTTGTATGAAATGGGGATAATTGATGGGACAGGCATGTTAGAAAGGTCAAGGAAAGAGCGGACCTCTTCAGTGAAGTGCCAGCTCCGTCCCTGGGGTGGGAGTTCAGAAATCGCCGCGCATAGAAGCGAAGAGGGTAGTCTCTGTGCACGGAGGTATGTCCTCATGAGGAGCAGACGCCGTCGGAGGGCGAGAGGGAGGTAATTGCAATCCACTTGAAGGCTGGAGGCTGGATAAGAGCGGAAAGCACCAGTGGCGAGGCGGAGGCCCCTATTAAGGACTGGGTCCAAGATACGGAGGCAGGTATTGGAGGCTGAACCATATACTACACTGCCATAGTCCAGCTTCGACTGGACCATGGAAGTGTAAAGACGAAGGAGAGAGCGTCGGTCTGCGCCCCATGTGGTGTGGGAGAGGTGATCTAGTAGAGCGAGGGGACGCTGGAGGGACTGCTTCAGTTGTTTGATATGAGGAACCCAGTTGAGCCGTCGGTCTAGAATCACGCCCAAAAATCGCGTGGACGGTACCACCTCAAGAGGATTGCCGTATAGCGTGACAGAGGGAACAGGAAGGGTTGCGGGTCGTCTTCTGCTGAAAAGCATACACTTGGACTTCGGGGTGGAGAGGCGGAAACCCACCGACGTCGCCCACCTTTCCACCCGGTAGATGGCGAGCTGAATTTGCCGTTGAACTACGGACGGCTCCCGCCCTGCAAAGTAGATCGCAAGGTCATCCGCGTAGATGGAAGAACGGATGTTGGGTGGAAGGCATTTTGAGACTGTGTTCATGACGATGGAAAAGCATAGAACACTGAGGATGCCTCCCTGTGGGACCTCGTCCATCTGCACGAAAGTGTCTGAGAGGACTGAGCCCAACCGAACTTTAAAGGTTCGGGAGGATAGGAAGCCCTTGATGAAGGTCGGCATGGCTCCTACGAGCCCTAGACTTTGGAGCTGTCTAAGGATTATTGTCCAATGAGTGGTGTCGTAGGCCTTCTGGATGTCAAAATACTGATAGGACGAATTGTCCACTGTCGAATGCATTCTGTATGTCACGGCTGAGAAGCAGGAGGGGATCAGTGGTGGATCGAAATTGTCTGAAGCCGGGAAGGAATTACAATTTTCGAGGAAGAACGATAGTCGCGTCGCGACCATTTTTTCGAAAATTTTGCAGGCACAACACATTAGGGCGATTGGTCTGTAGTTTGTGGGATCGAGAGAATCTTTGCCGGGTTTGGGGATAGGGATTACGTAGGCCTCCCTCCACCGGGAGGGAAAGGTGCCCTCTATCCATATGCGGTTGTATAGGTCTAGTAGGAAATTTTGTAAGGTGGGGTGGATGTGGTGGATGTGGTGGATGTGCTGGATCATGCTGTAGGGCATACCGTCCGGGCCGGGACAAGGGGATCGTCGCGAGGCCAGTGCCGCCTTAGTTCACGCATGGTGAACAGTTGGTTGTAGGAGCTGTCTATGGACGGTGAAGAGGAGCTATTTTTAGGGGCGGGTACGGGGGAGCTAACTGCAGAGGAAGAAACGGCGGCGAAAGTAGAGGCTAGATGGTTTGCCACTGATTTTGGCTATATCAGTTAGCTAAATTGTACAGAAAAATATTGAAAAATACTGTAAAACTTTATGCAACTTGTATTCTTTTTCTGAACAAAAGTTTTTGTGTTCGTTTTGTTTGTACAAAATAGAACATAACCATGGGTGAAGTAAAAGCGGTGTGGATGGGATACATGGGGGAATGATTAAGTATGGGGGTTTGAAAGGATAAGGGGAGTTGTGGTGCGTATATCAGAGTGGGTAGAGAAATGGGAGTGCGCCTGAAGACTGAAAGCAACATTTGTTCCACTGTACAAAATAAAGGTGAAAGGAATGACTAAGAACTACAGTGTATAAGTATGTTGAGTGTGGTCGGGGAGGTGTGTGGTGGGATAGTGACAGAACGATTTCGTAGTACTACAGACTGCATATTCCGAGGTGGAAGAGGCTGTATGGATCAAGCGTTCACAGTGAGAAAAGTGATTGAGAAAACGTGTGAAAAGGATTGCAAGGTATACATGGCTTTTATGGATCTTGAGAAGACGTATGATAGAGTAAACAGAAAAGATTTGTGGTAGGTCTTGCATATATATGGGGTTGGTGACAGACTCATGAATGCCGTGAAGAGTTTCTACGATGGAAGTAGTGTGTGTGTGAAAGTAAATGAACTGAGGGAATGGTTTGATTAAGTATTGGTGTGAGTCAAGGATATGTGATGGTTCTGTGGCTGTTCAATCTGTTTATGGATGGTGTCATGAGAGATGTGAAAGCGCGACTGCTAGAAAGAGGAATGAATCTGGTGTGTAATGGGAATAGCAGTGTTGCCAGGCCCTCTCAACCTGATTATCACATTTGGTCACACATGAAAATTCATGTTTTGTCACATTTTGTCACGTCAAATTTGTAATTTGTCACATGTCAGATTAGTAATTTGTTACATACCAATGCAACCCAAACCTGAAATTTACCGAGAACTGAATGTACTTCACAGACTATTATTTTAATTAAAATAGCCCTCCTAACATATACTTGGGAAATACCGAAATGTGATATAGCTATAATAGTTTATGAAAACATTGACATCTGGACTTATATTTTGAGTGGCACAAAAATGAATCATGGCCACGGTCCTTAACATTTATATCTTCCGAACAAATAAGACAATGCCTAGCATTTTTATTAGGAGGAGATTTGACGCACCAAAGAGATATTTCATCATTATTCAAATCTCTGCCACGGAGCATAGATTCTTTAAAACACTGATGTCTACTCATTTCAAATCATTAAATATCTGAAAAATACAGAGGAGAGAATGAGAAAAAGAAACAGTCTTCATAATTTGATAATTCTTAATAAATAAGTCTTCATAATTTGATAATTCTTAATAAATAAATTCAAAACTGAGAAGAAAGAAATATTTATTTGATAGCTATCCATATTTCAATAATTTATAATTTTTTTTTTTTTCAAAATGTCACATTTTGTCATAACAGCTTTTTCCCATGTCACATCATATAACCATTTTGTCACATCCTGGCAACCCTGGAATAGGTGAGGCCTGTCGAATCTGTTGTATGCGGATAATGCTCAGAGTGAGTGTGATACGCAAGAAGCTGCAAAGAGTTTTGTAGTGGTGCGTGAGAGAAGACTGTTGAAAAATAATGTGGGTAAAACTTTTAAGCATTTGAGATGGGTTTTGAACAAAGGGAGTACGAGTGTGAATGAAATTAACAGTAGAGTGAATCGAGGGAAAAAGTGGCGGGTGCACTGAAAGAGTTTGTGAGGAAGCGGAGATTGAGTAGTGATGCTGAGAGATGTTTACATGAAGGCGTGTTAGTACTGGCAATTTTGTATGGGTGTGAAACATTGACGTAGCATGAAAGGGAGAAGTCAAGGGTAACAGCAGTCGAGATGGATAACATGAGAACTATGTGTGGCGTGCGCCGGGTTGAGAGAGAGAGAGAGAAATTGTGTGGTTCTGGAAAGATGTGGTGTTCAGAAGTCAGTGGAATTGAAAATTGAGGAAAGTATGCTTAGGTGGTTTGGACATGTGGAAAGAATGAATGATGACAGTTGCGAAAAGAATGTATACGAGTGTTTGTGAAGATAGGAGGAGGAGGAGAGGGGAAAGCCGAGAAAATAGGTGGACAACGAATTAATGCATGAGTAAGCATAGACCTGATCTGGGTGATGCATGAGCAGTAGCCGCAAACAGGTTGGAATGGAGGTGGTTTGTTAGAGGTATGCGAGTTTGGGATCTTTTTTTTTATATTTTTTACAAAGCCTGGAAGCGCCACAGGCGTGGAATTTAGCCATGTTAAGTGGGGGAGGAGGAGGAGGAGGAGGGAGGGGGAGTTGCTGGTCCACCAGGATGCCGGTTTAAATGAATGTGCATGTTTTAATTTCTACCTTTCTCTTCCTCATTACCCTCTATATTTTATCTCCATGCTGTCTGCCTTCTCACCCCAACTCATTCGAGAAATGTGATTTTTAATAAGGTACATTTGTATGTAATAAATAGATAAACTTCACTCTTGAAACGAGAGGTGGGGGTGGGGTGGGGTGGGGGTTAATTACAAAATGTTCAATTTTATTTCAGCTAATAAAAAAGCTTAATTAATAATATAAAATACTAAACTCATTTCTAAAATAAGATTGCTTACCTACGTTTACATATAAACATTGCATCATTCAGAAAATAAGAAACCTAAGCTGGTACATAATACTTTTTATTCTGCGAGAACATACCTTTTCCGATGTGTCGCCTTGTATTCTCAATGGTTGAATTGCGATTGACATTGGATAAAATGCCAAGACAAAAACGCTCATTATTGTTGCTTGGGTCTGTAAATCCATCTACAATTACAGAATGAGTTTGAGCGTGGAACACCTCTCCAACGCGGTTGTTTAGCTCGTAATAAGCTACACTCGACCAACATCGGGGTTCCTATTAAAAAAAAAGTAATACACTGAAAGAATAAAAAGCTTCACCAAAAATATTCATACAAATTATTAGGCATAAATAACTATATTCTAATCCAGAAATCACATTCAATTACTTTTGTGGTCAGATAGGACTTGCAGTAAACAATAAGCTCTTAGTTTTAAATGATATAGGGCCTGTGTTATATATATATATATATATATATATATATATATATATATATATCAATATGTAAATTAGGTAATTTATAAAATTAATAAAATTCAAGCAGTGTGTCAAATTGGTAACACACAAAACCTAACCTAACCTTTCTGGTAATGCTGCATATGCATGCCCATTGGTATTTCCCAATATGTTGCCTAAAAATTCATGGCTAGGTTATGTTTAATTAGGTATTAAGTAAATCGAGCATTTGACACACTGCCTAAAACTTTAGTCAATTTATAACTGCCTAATTTTAGACACTGACTGTAACATATATATAGTGTATATACGAAAATGTGACAAATGGCTCTCCAAATTTAGTCGGTAAAAGACATAAATATTAACCATTTTCCAATATGAATTTCTAATCTCTACTATCACCAATGTGTTCCAGGTCATATACAAGTGGCCTACTATTTATGGTAACATTCCCATTATTTTGGTATAAGCAGAACAACTTTGGGGTTACAATATCCTTTTAACCTTGAAATCCATTTAAATTTAAAGTACAAAATAAAAACATCGAATATCTCAGTACTTTACAAACAATATTCTTTAGAAAAAACTTGACTTACTTGATACTGAACTGGTGTTACATTAGAGCTGATTATGGTTCCAACAGGGCTTGTGTCCATAGCATTATCATTCTGTCTTATATCTTCACTCGGAGAAAAAGCGGGTGGGGGAGTGTCTGCTGTTAGAGAAGTATAAATACAATGACATTCTTAAGCACAAGTTACTACATATGGGCAGTCATCAATAAATTCCTGAGGCTTTCCTTTGGCCTTGAAAATCAATTTTAAGCATTATGATAAAAACCTACTCTAATAGACAGTTTATTTCCACAACAGTTTCGATGCCCACTAGCATCCTCTTCAGGTGGATACAGAAAAACGTTTTTCTGTATCCACCTGAAGAGGATGCTAGTGGGCATTGAAACTCTTGTGGAAATAAACTCTGTCTATTAGAGTGGGTTTTTATCATCATATTGTGACTTTCACGTAGAAAAAGAAGTTTTTTTAAATTTTAAGCATGTTACAAGTTTCGCATTCCACAAACTATAGAAATTGAAATGGTGTTCAAATACAGTTTACTCTTCTCCACTAAAAATTACAATACCTACTGAAACGGAATTCACTCTTGTAAAGTTAGCATTAAAATAAAAGTAAGAAATACAGTGGAACCTCAATATACGAACGCATCTCTATTCGAACAAATCGGTATACGAACAACTTTTTCGAGAAAAAATTGTCCTTGTATACGAACCATTCCCTCATATCCAAACCGAAAGAAGCCGGTCAGTTTCTCTCCAGCCAGCGTTCGGTGCATTCAGCGTTCAATGACAATGTGATTGCATACTTTAGAAATATTTTGAAGAGTAGGCAGACACAGACAACATTGGACAAGTTCTTTACCAAAGAAAAAAATCAAGTGCTAGTGAATCCCCAGCATCTTCTAGTGCTACTGCAAAGAGACTGAAAAGAGACAGAACACCAGAAGGGGAGTTACCTGATGTTTTTATGGAAGGTGACTCCCCTTCCAAACAATAATCTCCCTCCTCCACCCCACCTTCCTCTCCAGCTTCCACTTAGGCCATCATCACTCCTCAGCAAAGGTAAGGTTCAGGTTAAATTTTCATTTATTTGTATAATATTGCATTATTTATTGTTGTTACAGGTTTCATGTATGATTTTATGCATGTAAGTTTTTTTACAGGTTTAATTAACCAATATTTTGACTTAAAAATGTTTCGTAAGGGGTAACTTTTGGGGGTCTGGAACGGATTAATCCAATTTACATTATTTCTTATGGGAAAAATTGATTCAATATACGAACAATTCGATATCAGAACAACCCTCAGGAACGGATTAAGTTCGTATATTGAGGTTCCACTGTATTTTGAAATTCATATTGGTACCTAAATGCTTTAAGTGCAATAACCACATTATATAAGACAAAATGAAAAAGGGACACACATTTGAATGGGAATCTAGATGTTATAGTGGGACTCAAACCCAAAATGTACAGTCTCAAAGTTAATGCTCTTCCTGACTACACCATCCAGGGCCTCAAAACTATATCTGCTTAATAATTCTGAGGTCTATAGTGAGGTATGTGGTTACTTTGGTGAATTAAATGAACCTAGTTAATTCAAAACTGGAAATGAAACTCAATCAATTTGCTTCAAACGAGAACTTTGTCAGAATGGCATCAATACACCTGCCTATATTTGTGACCTTGACTTTTGAAGGAAGGATCTGATTCTTGTTCATGACACATTGTCTAATGACCATACATACAGTATATGTATACAGGGTGGGCCGTAAGTTTCCATACATAGGAAAAATAAACATTTTTTTATGGACAACCATTTTTATTTATATAATATGCTCTACATGGTTGCCATTGTTTTGAAAACACATTTCAATACGTGTTCCCCACTGTTGATCACCACGCATTAGCACAGTTGACGTTATGCTTGTAATGGCGTTGGTGATACGTTCCTTTAGATGATTTATGTCTCGTATCTCTTCCTGATACACCATGGCCTTCAAGTGCCCCCAAAGATAGAAATCAAGGGGGGTGAGATCTGGGGATCTGGGAGGCCACTCCACGGGACCACGCCGACCAATCCAAGCATCCGGAAACTGCTGATCCAAATACCGACGCACGTGAAGACCATAATGAGGTGGAGCTCCATCTTGCTGGAAGTAAACTGGGAAGTTACCTTCCTCGTTTAGCAGGGATGGGAAAATCTCTTCTTGCAACATGTTAAGATACCTTTCGGCATTAAGATTTCCACTGACAAAAATTGGTCCAATAATTCTGTCACCCCATATCCCGGCCCACACCATCACTTTACCGGCACCTTGCATCTTCGTCGGACTCAGCCAGTTAGGGTTAGCATTACTCCAATAACGTATGTTTTGCCGATTAACCTCTCCATTGACGTAAAAATTTGCTTCATCAGTAAACAAGATCTTACGTCAAACGCATATTCTTAGGGTATCTGAAACATAAAAACAAACGTTTAATTTTTCCTATGTATGGAAACTTACGGCCCACCCTGTAGATCAATCAATTTATGTTGAACAGTTCAAAAGTTATGGCATAGACACGAAAGCATGATGAACGGATGGACACAAGCACAATCCAGTATGGCCCCCTCCAAATTTAATTGGGGAGCCCATGGGGGCAAAATTAAGGTCTACACACTTTTCAATGCAAAGAAAGTCTACTCATAAATCAAAATTTAGTACGACTACTATTGGCTTGGGAATTAAACTCAAAGTATCAGGTAACCAAAAATGTTTGTGCGGTTTTTATGACCAACATGGATAGAATTAAAAACAATACAGAAAAACAAATTTAATCAGGAAAATAGTTCCTTTCGGTTTCAGAAATCTTTTCCCAATGAGATACAAGCTTAGATATACCTTTTGCATAGAACTCCTTAGGTTTTGATGAAAAAAAACTTAAGTTCCTGTTCAAGTGTTTCTCTAATAAGAAGTCTTTTATTGCGCATGTGATTATTTAGAGACAAGAAGAGATGGTAATCAGAAGGTGACATTGTAGTGGGGTTCTCTTGAATAACATCATCTCTCTTTTTTCAGGATGCAACCCCCATATGGGTGGAGTTAGTCTTGCTTAATGCCTGACTAGCTCAGTAGTCTGGTTTAGTTCCATTCTTGTCAGAAAACTTTGCCTTAAATATTCAATTCATAGTTGGCTTCCGCTTGTGGAAGTTCTAGCCTGCCAACTAAATTTAAGAATACGAAAAGTTCAAGAAAAAATAGAGTGCCTTGTGATAATGGACATTGCCTGTGCATAACGGTGTGCACTGTGCAGTAGGGTGCATTAAACGCCCCATGATTTTCAAAAAGTTGTTGGATTTTAATGTCTATTCTCTCAAATGTTACACTTGTTGGTAGAAGTATGTATGCAAAAAATAAATCAAATCGGAGGTGGTCCTGGGTGGCCACCGGCCACTTTTATATATTTAGTAGTGATGCACCGAATATTCGGCAAATATTCGGTATTACTTATAATACTAATATACAAATATTCGGTATTACTATACTTACATTGATTGAAAGTTGAAAATGTATAAAACACAATGCCAATGTCACTACTCCAACTTTGCTCGTTTCCGCAAATTTGGCCTCGCTTTGCGGTCACATTCAACCACTTGAAGAAGATTTTGGAAGTGGTCTTGTCCTCTTGCAGCTGAGACAAAATCAGTTGTGAGCTTTACTGCTCTCTCCGCAGGGTCATTCACAACATTTAACCCATCCACAATGGACTTGGCTGCCTTGAAGTGGTCATTGTTCTGCCAATTGTCAACATCCTCTGTTAGGAAGGTCATATCCAGGTGAAGAAGGTTCACTGTAAACCACAAGTCCTCGTTCACAAGATCAGCCAGGGTTGTCGCTTCTGTAATTTTTGGAAATGACGGTTTGCCATATCCAGAACCGTAGCGGTGTTTTGGAGTGCTTGGCATTTCATCTGGTTGTATGGCCAGTAACACATCTGCAAGGGCACGACGCTCCTTTTGAGGTACTGCATTGCTGAACAGTGCCAAAACAACCAGTTCTGAGGTTAAATACCACAAATGTCTATCAAAGGCTTTCACAGCGCTGACTGAAATGATTGAGTTGACAGCTTTATAGTTGAGCAGAGTCTTGTATAAGCACAAATCAAACCATGGGGCATTTGAAGCAGACTGACATATGAGCCACCAATCACAATAAATATAAACAACAAAAACAACAAACTCCTTCAGTTTTTCCTGTTGATGTTGTGTTGTTACAGTTCCTCGAAGTAGTACAGAAATTTACTCTTCAAGTAGGCATATTTTGATGGAATAAAGAATTTTTGACATCCACCTTGCTTTATGCATGGCCCCAGGTCTGTGGAGTGTTCCTTGTTTTGTGACATCATCATCGAGGACTACCTGGCAGAGTTGTGCCATTTCCTTGTAGTCTTCCCTACAGTATGAAGCGCTTGTGCGGATTGTGCTTAAAACCTTGTTTTTGCAGGATAAAAGCAGTTGTTGTGCATCGTCATTGTACATTGAAATGTCAATTTTGGTTAAACTTTCATCCTTTGCATGCGATATGCGTTCCCAATTCTTCTGGAATCTTTGGAACAAAGATGCTTCTGGAGACTTTGATGTCTCAATTTTGAGAGCGTCAAACACATGATCCAGGATTACCTCTCCAACATGATGGCGACATGCACACCACAGAAGAGCACGGTCCAGTTTTGATTGAATGGTAACACAGGCAGCTGTAACGTGTCCAGTGTTTGATGCTGTTGTGTCAAAACATAAGTTGACAACTGACTGTTTGCACTTCCATGAATGTAGAAACGTGTAAGTGTGCTCGGCAATGATGTCACCTGATGACATATCACTTCCACAAGGATATCTAGCCACTCCCAGTAGCTTTACATCAGTGGCATTCCCAACCAACACTGGCAATCTTTCTTCCTTGCCATTCTTGTTTGTGAGCGTATGCATCTGCTTGCCATCCCAGTGAAGTGTTGCAGCTGTTGGGGCGATCCAATTTTCTCGAATATCTTTGGCGATAGCACTTGTTATTGATCGTCGAGCCTTATCAGCAGTTGAATACGACTTGGCCACACAACGTGGATCACCTCCTGCCTCTTGAATTACAGCTTCGGTGAGCACAGCCTGTTGAACAGGAGTTATGTTTAGTCAAGTAGCAACAGACACGACTGAAGGCCTTTTCAGAATATCATGAGGAATAAAGGCAGACGTACCTGCATATGTTGATCTGTGGTGACTACGCTTCCTTTGAAGCTCTGGAATCGCCTCTTCTTCAGTTTCTTCCAAGCTATCTGCAGAGGCACTATCATCAGAGCATACAGAACTTTTCATCTCTTGTACACTGGATGATTCATGACGTTCTCGTCTTGAAGCTTCCGCTAAGATGCGTTTTTCTTTTCTACGATCTTTATCAGCTTTCTTCTTGTCAACACTACCAAATGAGGCTACTCTGTCAGATTTCATTGACTCTAAAAATGCTCTATCTTCCTCATTCTTAATGTTTGTCATTGCATCTTTTGTCCATACACCAAAGGTCTTATCAAGACGTTCATTCATGGATTGCAACTTAGCCAAAGTGTTTGGAGATTCTCTGCGAGAAACAGGTATTTGACGCAATTTGTTATTGTCATTAAGAAGGTCAAGTATTAGTTTGCAGCATTGATGGTCTGAAAGCATAGGAATATTTGCTTTAGTGTAGAATGTTTTCAGCTAGATAAGGACTATGCTGGCAGATTTCCATTTGAGTGGCTGTGTTTGTTTGCCTTCACATATTTCTTTCTGGATGTGCCACATCACGCATCGAAGAACCTGCCGGCAAGTTGGGAGGCGGACTCCTGTCAATGTACCATCTCCTTCTGTAAGAGCATTGCCAAGACCAAAAATGGCACTTGCTAATCTGGTCTTCTTAGCTTCCATTGTTACAGCTTCCATTGTTTCTGAAAGACAATAAAGGATATTATTAGACTATAAGTGAAGTTTCGTTTATGGTACATGTTTTATGTAAATCACCCCTTTAGGGTGCATCAAACGCCCTTAGGTTCTTGGATTTTAATGTCTATTCTCTCAAATGTTATGTAAATCACCCCTTAGCAACTCTATATTAAAAGAAACAATGTAAGTAGTCAACTGGTTGGTAAATAAAAAAAATAGATATTTTTACATAGCGCAGCCCCCGAAAATTGCCGCGAAAATATAAAAGTGACCGGTGGCCACCCAGGACCACCTCCGATTTAATTAATTTTTGGCATACACACTTCTAGCAACAAGTGTAACATTTGAGAGAATAGACATTAAAATCCAAGAACCTAAGGGTTTGATGCACCCTACTGTGCAGGTTAAGGTATTTCTAGCTTCAGGTTTAGTTTCTCCATGGCTTCACTATAATAGATAGGTATGATTGGATTGACCTCAATTCTAGCTTAAGGATGTTAGGTCCAGTGAGGTCAATCATGTTTTCTAATTGTACCATTCTGGTATAGGTTAAAGTTTTTTTTTCTGTTAATGGAAGTTCCATTTTTGTTCAGTATTTTTTTGTCATTGTAATTGTAAATAATTCAAGTTGGATTTCCATTTCTTGATCTTAAGCCATGTTTAGACGCAAGCTCATAACCCATTCTAGTTCTTGTAAATAATTCAAGTTGATTGCTAATAAACCCTTAGAATTCTACCAACTAGTTTTTTTTCAGCCTTTGTCCTTATAGACTGGGGTTGTCACTTTCAAGGACTTACAATTCAGAGGGTAATATCTGCTTTTCTTGTCCAGTCACATTTGGTTTACTCCACAGCCAGTTTGCTAAAATCGTGCTTGCTGGTTGCGTAGGCCCATATTCAGTTGAAGTCCTCAAGTATTGCTGGGTGCACATTGCACACACCTTTCCTGAAGCCAGGGCTTTCCAGGTTTTCAAGTGGACCCGACTCAGACACAGGGTTAATCTTTGGAATAGCTAGTGGGTCGAGTCCATTTCTTGGTTCAGCCGTGTGGGAGTCTCGTTTGCCCCTCAGTGACAGTCAGTGGAGGTGAGAAAAACTTCACCGCCCAGGACCTTCTCGTTTCCCGTCATCAAGAAGTAGCCAAGTTACGGTAGTCTAGTTAAGTTCATTCGCTTTCCCCGCAACAACATGTCCGGAAATAAGGTGGGTGAGGCAAAAGATCCCAATCTAGGCTTTGCAGCTTATCTCGCACTATGCGAGCAATATGTGGTCATGCGTTATCCTGAAGGAAAACAGTTCCTTTGCGGTTGACTAGCGCTGGATGCTTTCGGATCAACACATTTTGGACTCGCTGTAGTTGTGCAGCGTATACCTCTCCTGTGATTGATGTTCCAGGTTGTATCAACTCATAATGCACAATACCAGAGCTATTCCACCAAACACACATCACTTTCTGTTGATGAAAACCAGGTCTGCGAGTTTGTGGTCGAGCTTCACCTGGTGATAGCCAGGCATGTGATCGCTTTCGATTGTCATACAAGACCCATTTCTCATCACAGGTCAGTAATCGATTAAAAAATGGTTCATTCCTTTGGCGTGCAAAAAGTGACAAGCAAATTGTCATTCGCCGGTGTCTGTTCTGTTCACTGAGTTCGTAGGGTACCCATTTCCCTAATGAGTATCTCTTTCCGATGCGGTGCAAATACAGACAATAGTTTCATCGCTTGTGTTGAACTTTAAAGCAAGCATCTGACACATTTGAAGTGGGTTAGATTCAGCGTCAGTCCTGAGTTCGTCATCATCAATGGTCACTAGTCATCCTTTACGAGGTGCATCTTCAAGTGACTCATTTCCAGTCGAAAACCTCTTAAACCACTTTTGAGCAGTGCGGTCACTAACTTCATCTTCACCAAATGCTGTACATATTCTGTGGGCCGCTTCTGTTGCTTTTGTTCCAAGTTTACTCGTACAGAAGACATGCTCTCAAAACCAACCTTGATGTCGCCATGTTGTCTCCACTTGTTACTGCTGTGAGCACACTGTCCATATGGTTATCTGGTAGTGAATGATTTGTATATGTTTCATGTTTCCAAAAATGCTTACGAACTGTTGCCATTTGAAGGGTTTATTTATTTAAAGCTCATAAACAAGAGAACATCGAAAACCGCATGAACTTTTGGGGTTACCTGATACAACCCTAAGCCCATAACAACTGACCTTGTGGTGGTTACTATAGGCTTTGAACAGATGGGCACCATCATACAACCTCAGGGAATGCATCGCAGGCAAAACCAGGGCCATGTTTATGGTTGAACACAATACCACATGATTCACAATGAATCCACCCGAGGGAGGATGAAAACAAGATTGTGTCAGTTCTGCAGATTCACAGTCTTTGCACCAGAAGGATCTTGTGGTACACTACAGAACATTACCACAAAAGACTTAGCACAACGAGCGAGATTGAAGAATTTCTTCTGAATGCTGAAACACTGGGTGAGCAGAGCTTGACAGATTTGTGAATGAAGGTGAAGTACAAGTCAAGCTCAAGGACCTGCTTCACAAGACTAGGGCCCCACATTCTCCACCCTTTACATTAAAGGTAGAGAGAACAAGGGCAGAGAAGAAGCAGTCAGGCAGATAGGAATATTCTTCAGCACCTTATCACTGCATATCAAGCTGCAAGGAAGGTCAATCTTCACAAAGTTCTACAACATGAGCCTGTGTCTGTGGCAGTGGCCCTTGCAGACAGAAATGGTGATCTGCAGACAGGCAACAAGGCACTTTCAGCTGATGTGTTGACTGTCCAGCAGAGGTTACCATGGATGGAACTTCCTGCCTAGCGATTGATGGACAAGCACTTCTTGCGGCCATGGGGAAGCCTTCAGGAGTCACAACATTTGGGGAATTAGGCAGGGTTGGCAAAAACCCAAAAACCCTATATTTGTGACCTTGACCTTTGAAGGAAGGATCTGATTCTTGTTCGCAACACATTGTCTAATGACCATACATACAGTATATGTATAGATTAATCAATTTATGTTGAACAGTTCAAAAGTTATGGCATAGACACGAAAGCATGATGAATGGATGGGCACAAGCACAATCCAGTATGGCCCCCTCCTAATTTAATTGGGGAGACCATGGATGCAAAATTAAGGTCTACACACTTTTCAATGCAAAGAAAGTCTACTTACAAATCAAAATTTAGTATGACTACTATTTGCTTGGGAATTAAACTCAAAGTATGACCCTAAGCCTATAACAACTGACCTTGTGGTGGTTACTATAATACTATAGGCTCAAACAATCTAACTCAATTAAGCCTACAACTGAACTAAATCTATTGCCAGACTTGGATATCAGTTAAACAATACAAGACTACCCTTGGCAATACTCTACAAAATTGAGCCCTGCCTCAAAAGTCATGCGTGTGCACTGTGCACCATGTCAAATGTTAGAGAGATGTTATATTTTCCTCTGCAAACCAAATCTTAATTTACTATTGCTGTAGTTAAGATTCTCATCAATGGTAACCAAAGGCAAATAGTACAGACAAACGATATACAGTAAGCCCTCAACCAATGCGTGTTTGTCCAGCACGAATTTGCTTATACACGGAAAAATAAATTCAAACAATTATTTGTTGAAAGTGGAAAATTTTATTATACACAGTCTGCCAAACATGCTCTAATACAGTAGTACTGTATGTGTGCCAATGCGCACACTAGTGTTGTTTTCTCCTACACTCCCCAACACTTGCACATCTCCTCTCTCTCGCATCACCCTTTGTCTCAGTCCCACTAATGCGTTAAGTTCAGTGAAGTTGTGTTGGATTTTTTTTTGGTCATATTTTGCCAGTTTTGCTATTACCCTTAGACAGCAGTAAGGCACCAAAATGTAGAGCATCTGCAAGTGATAGTGAATAAAAGAAAAGTTGTAAGGTTATGACATTAGTTAAAAAAAAATAAAGATTCTAGATAAGTTGCGTGGTGGTATGAGCACTTGGCTGCAAGTATCATGCGAATGAATCTACCATATGCACCATCCGAAAGAGTGAAGAAAAGATAAGTGCTATTTTCATTTAATATATTTTTATTTATCATATGTAAATATCATTATGTTTATGATTTTATTATGTTCTTATTTCATATACAATATAGGTAGTGAAATTCATTTATGTGTGAATAAAAAACCTATGTATCTAAGTATTAATGGGAGACTTTACATCGCTGCATTCACGTATCCCCATTTATTCCATAAGGCATTAAGTTTGTCCAATGGGGATTTACCTAACGCGCCATTCTCAAGGAACCTAACCCACGCATTGGATGAGGGTTTACTGTATTATAGTAGCTATGATGCAGTATCAAAAGAAATTCTTCCACTTAGTCCTCATTATGCTCTGAGACAACAACAGTCCTTTGACTTCCAGATTCCTTAACAAGGCCAATATCTATGCTGTTTGACCATGTTACTTTCTTATACTAAGCCTTTATGAAGTACATAAATAAAGCATATAAATGTTCTACTTATAAACTTCATAAGTCCTGGACTAGACAGGAGCATAATACAATAATCAGTCAGGAAGGTCAGATGAATGTTGCCCATTGTTCTAACTCCTGAATTATTATTATTATTATTATTATATTATTATTATTTATTATTATTAACAAGCACCATCGGGAGTTCAACCTCCAACCTCACTGTCTTCAATTTGCTGATAAGACAATAATGTGACTTAAAGCTCCAGGCACTGGTAGAAAGGAGCATGGCCAAACAGCTTAACTATTGGCCTCACTTGAATGGACTGTTTTGGCTCCTGGATGGTGTGGTCAGTAGGAGTGTTGACTGTGAAACTACACAACATGCATTTGACTGGAGGTACCAAACAGCTTCCCTGTTTTTTTTTCTTTCCAATTTACATAGTAGCTACCAATTGCATAATTTCTCAGAAACTACAAAGACTAGAATGTCCAATGAAATATTTAGCATGTTACTCAGAAAACATTTATGACAACAACAATGTGAAACCTAACATGCTTATAGTCTACTTCAACTTTTAGTGGGCTCGCAAAAAATTACTTGAAACAACCTAAAGAGGTTTAAGTGTTTAGGACTAACCTGGAATACTGCCATAAGGACTGTGGGGACTTGAACTGCCTGGACTGACAGAGGAACAGATGGGAGATGAAGGCTGAGTAGATATCCCTGCCAATATGGAACCTCCAGGTGAATTTCCATTTAGATGGGGACTGCCCCCAATCTGGGAGTGTACAAAGCCATTTTGAGTGTAGGAAACATTGTTAGGCATTGGCTCTGATATCTGAGCTGGGAAAGATAGCAATGAGTGCCCAGGGGCAAATTCTGAATGGCGTGGCACAAGTACAGGAGGCAGAACTGTAAAAAAAAAAAATATGGAAACCCATATAAACACTGAATTGCAAATCCTATGGCACTGGTACCATCTCATTTCTTTATCATACTTGTATCAGAACAAAACTAGTAAATTGGGGTAAAATAGGAAATAAAAAGAAAAATAAGTACTACCCTTAATACACTTAGTAGCTAAACATTTTTGTTCAAATCAGTACCGTACCAGGTTGGTTCATTAAAGTTTATAAAGAATGAGAAAATGCTAGTGACTTTAATAATATTTCCAGTGGTTTTACCTGGACTTTCTACTCTTTTGTAATGGTATGGGTTGATGCACACATCTTTTTGCTTAGATGAAAAGGGGAACTGACAAATTTCAAGTGGCTTCAACTCATGATGACTCTGAAGATCTGGCCATCTCCAAACTCGGCAATAGATTACATGCGGAAGACCTTTCCTATGAGATACCTTTACAACAAAAAATTACTTTTACAATGAAATATTTTAATTATTGCCAAATTCCCAGCCTATGTAATATTTAATTAGAGTTTTTATCACAAGGTATTGGATTTACTATAGCTATTAATGATGCAACTCGACTGCTGTTTTTCAATCTTTGCAAATATGTAATAAGAGTTTTAGCCAAACTATTTGCTTGCATTAATATGTAATATGACTAACACTCAAATAATACATTTCTGGTACAATGTGAGAACTGTGTGAAATAAGCTAATTGGATTCTAGCCTAGTTTGGACCAGTTCAAGGATCTCAAAGTCCTTCACTAATAGCCACTACTGCAATTCTGAAACAGAAATAAATTTACTTCGGATCTAGAACAACTGAAGGTCTGGTGCACTGTGACAACTAGAGCTCTAAGCTTACATAAATACAAACAAATTTACCTGTAGTCTTCCATCAAGACTTCGGGGGATTGTTACACATTTGGAGGCCTGACCAGGGCATGAGAGGGCCTTCTCCAACTCTTCTATAGCACCTTTTTTCTTTTTGAGTTTTTTGACTAATGAATCTACAGCCTTTTCAGCCCATTTCTCCTCCTCATCTCCTTGCTTCCATCCTAAAAGTTTCTTTACTGCAGGTGATGTGAAAGAGAACAGCGAATTCAGGTTTACATTTGACATGCCTCATTTGAATTTCAGCAGCAACTTGTAGTGAGAAAATGGCACTGCTAAAACCTATCAACTTGTCACTGTTTATATTTTTAAGAAAGTTGTTTTCTAAATATAGGAACAATGGCCACCAGGCAAGATGGTACTTGTACTAG